>JAOXYM010000017.1:17054004-17095833 GCA_028567055.1 Leptatherina wallacei
TTTATTTCTGCTGTGAAGTTGGCCTTTTTAACATGGGAGTCAATGGGAATCTGCTCTGTTTTGCAGCCAGCACCTAGCAGAGGAGGGGGGAACTGCAATTTTTGGCACTTCCGCATAGGCTTCACATTTCTAAGACGGAGTTTGCCCCTTGGTGCATACACATGGTCGGAGCTGTTCTTATATATAAGAACACTTCTAATTATAAGTACAATATGGTGAATTCCCCAATTTGGGTAAAATGTTCTCACGCACAAAATATACACAAATCTTTGCGTTAGAACGGTTAGTAAATGAGGGCCCTTAGATTGTGTATAATGATTGTCTGTGTGCCATCATAGCGAGTCAGAAACACAGAATTTTGAGGCTGGAAACTTATGTAGTATTGCTTTAATACAACCAAACTCTCAATATGCTCATTCACATATTTTTCTTTTTCTTTGTCAGACCGTGTCTGAAAGTGTCAGAAAGTGAAAAGAGGCCCATTTAGACTGAGTTGACTCCTGCTTGTGTGAATCATTGTCACTCTGTTTTGATAAAATTCTGATTATAAAACCGCAGCAGTAACTGACAAAGTCACCTCTCACGTAACTTACAAACAAGCCTATGCAGTGAATTGGCTTTAATTACATGTTAAATTATCTCCCAAAGAAAGTTAGAGCAGATTATCTTGAAGATTTTCTAACGCAACCCACAGCATGCATGGGACAAACCTAAATGAATAACTTGATTTCCCTCCTGTGCATGTTATACTAGGACAAGGATATTCATCCGATAATCCAAGTTGAGCTATAACTATAGCTTGATTAAGTTTTGTAAGTAACTTCAGCTTGGAGAATTTTCCCAATCAAGTTAATATTTCAGTTTGTCCAGTATTTTTGTTAATGATCCGAAAACCTTGAAATCATCAGCCTCAGTTTCTAGTTTTAGGTTTTAGGAAGCTAACTTCTACTCTTTCCCATTCTCTTTCACTTCTATCCCATTACACTTACTAAACATATTATTGTTGTGACCGGGAACATTTTGGTATTTTAAAATGTGCATTTAGTACAAAGCTGCAGTGATTACAACCCATTTAATAGCACCACACTTGTTTGATTACATTGCCTTCCTATGGCACTGTCTTACTTATTTGAGTGATCAGAGACAACCCGGCAGGGGACCTGTCTCAGCGGGATTACAAAAATCAATTAGTCCATCAGGTTCAATTAGATTAATTAACCTGAGAGTTAAGATCAATTGCATCATCTGTCTCCTGCTGAGGGAGACTCCCCAAGGCCACTAAACATGGGGCACAGACTTTTTCCCTTGGGACTAAAACCGGATGACGAGTTTGACTGGGAAGTCCCTGTGAGGGAAGAAGAGGGAGAAAAAAATAAAATCTGATTATCTATGAGCTAAGCAACTGAAAATGCATGTCCGGTTTGAGAAAGGAAAGAAGCAGCCCTTTGTCTTTTGTTCTCACTGTTCAAGTATCACTTCCTTGTGGCACATGAGCTACAGGACAGCAGTGGCAAAGTATTGAAATTCCTGTTTACAAGTTGTATTCAAAACACCATGTTAAAATAAACTTAGATATTTTGAATAAGAAATGCGCCTGCAGCTGTCTGACTGCTAGTCATGGTAATTTAATGCAGACAAACCCACAGGGCCAAGAATGTGTACTCATTTGTTGGGCTTACTTGTTTTGAATTTGCTTCAAAGAGTGTAATCCTTATACATGAAACTGGAAAAAAGGTCCGTGGTGTATCATTCGTGTTGGTTATGGCCTTTTTAATCAATTCCCCTTGCCATCATAAGTGTTGCATTCAAAATTTAAATGAATTAAATTTTTAGCCCCATGCTATTTTCTGTCACACACTTTCACAGGAATATACATTTGGTTCTTTCAGGATGTGTCTTCACACAAAATGCAACTCACATGTCTGTATCTCATTAGCAAGCTGATGGAGACCTTGTTTTGCTTTGCTGCACACTCTTTTTCTTTTTTTCTTTTTTTTTTTACAACGAAGTGTTTGTAAAATGAAGACTGCATTTCCAACTGGATGTCCTTGCAGCCTGCCACCAGATGTGTAAAAGCTGCTTTTGTAAAAGCTCTCTGCCAAACATGTAGATGGAGTAGTAGGTTCAACTATCAGTTTCTCATTCTTTATTTTGGGAACTGATAGTTGAACCTACTACTCCATCTACTAACTGATGCCTGACTGATTTCAGCTTTAGGTTGACAGGTTTCCCTCATACTTCTTTGTTGTTGACATAATGGGAACCATCGTTTGTGTATTTAAACAGTGGCATCAGAAGCACCTGAAAGTGAAATTCAAAGATTTGATGCAACTCAGAACGTGATTGTACAATGTGAAACAGTCTTAGACAAGATCATGATGTTACACCTACAGATATGAATTTTTTTCTTTTTGTTTTTTGTGAAATGAGCATAAACAGTCCACATCCAATCATCTACCCTTAAATTCAAATGTTCTGTAATTTATCGTGAATGGCTTTAATGATCTAATAGTTCAAATTCATTGCCCCCCCCTGACTGACCCCCTGATAGCTTTCCAATGTGTGACTCAAACAGACAATCTTAATGAGTTTGTTTGACCTCTGAAGACCTTTGAAGTTACATCAGGAGGGTTAAAGTGGTGCCATGATGTCTTTGCCAAAATCCCTTGGTTCCTAACCTTCCTTTTTTCCTGTGCTTTCTTCATTAGGTGTACCTGATCAACGTCACTTACTCAGACTCCACTTCCCATGTTATCTACCGGAGATACAGCAAATTCTTTGACCTGCAGGTATGTTATACTGACAAAGTTGCAAAATCCTTTTACAACTTTAATTCATAATTGCATTCAGTAGCCATAAAGTTGAACATTTTCTGTTAGGAATCGCCTTCATATGTCTTCATCATACTGCCACATTATAACCAATGAGGTCAGTTTGACCTTTTGGTCACTTCCTTCTGCTCAGCTGCTGCGGGCGGTGTGCTTTGTGAAAGGTCTCATTTAAGATGCCTGCTTGGAAATAGAATAATGGGGGAAATCCAGTCAGCAGATGCAGGAAAAAACATGACCTCAGTCAGAATGCAGCATGGAGCAAAGTCTCCAGGAATTGTTGATCCTAAAGCTTCTAGTGAAATATCAACTTTGCCAAACACCAACTAGAGTTTTAGAGAGAAAATTAATCTAAACTTGCTCGTATTGTAAACAACAGTATGAGGGGTTTAAACCTAAATGCTTGCATACATTATCAAGTACTTTTCTTGTGAAAGACTGTTGCTGGCTCTTGTCTGATAACCCTCTCAGCCAGACAGCACTCTACAGCTCTGTGGCTCTGGTGGGCTGGTTGCAGGAAACTCTTTGTTCTCTGGTCTATTGCTAATAGCCAGGAAAATTCAGCCCTGGTCTGTTTGATTGAAACAGAGCTTCTCTCCTGTCTATGTAAACATTAGTCTTGTCCATAGATCCCTGCTGCTGAGGTGTGTTTGTCTGGCCACGGTAATCCATGAAGAACAACAGCCCACAGCTGTCCATACACAGTGGTCAGGGATAGTGTGTTTTATGTCTTCTTATATGAACATAGTCTACATATGTCTACAGTAAAGTAACCGGGCAGAATATTCAAGATTCGTGTTTGATTAAGGCAGTGTTAAAAGACTTAAAACAACAGCTCCTTTCTGACACTTTTTGCAGGAATAGATCTGGAATCTGTGTTTTATGTAAGAACAATGCTATTAGATAAAGAATAAAGTTAGCAAAAGCTTTAAGTGAATAGGATTGAATAAATAGGCAGTTGAGTTTGAAAAATAAACAGCTTACTGTAGGTACCTCGGATTTAAACAAAGAATTTGGGAGTTTAGAAACGACAGCAACTTTATTTCACTCCCTCATTCTTCCTTATGACTTCAGCAATGTTAAACAAAGACAGCCAACATTTCTAATGCCTGTAATAAAAAACATTCCTCCTTCCCAGTCAGAGACTGACCTTTTGTTTGTGTGACTGCCAGCTGCCAGCTACCATTTTCTCTTCACTCTCTCGTGCAATTACATGTTTTAAATGTATAAGAAGTTAAAGGAAGGGGGAGGAGGAGGAGCATAATTCACTTTCCAGCTGACTCTGTAATACTTCTTATCAACAACAGGCAGCCTTGCTGTTTGTATTTTAAACATAATGGTTCCATATTTATTGCAAATACAACAGCATTAACACTGCTAATGTTTTAAACCTCCCTATTGCACTTAACATAACAGCTTCTCTTGGAAGCAATCATAAATTAGCATAAATGATCCCATCTTCTTTTTACAGCATCTTTGATTCTTTTCTTCTTTTTCTTTTCTGAGACAGGAGTTTCTGTCAAAAGGAGATGTTTTTGACTTGCACATGTTTGACATGAGTAGAACTGGTCAGTGTGTGAAGTGAGTGAAGTCTCCATGACTCTACACACCCTTCAACCACAGGGGACAGAACACATGGGTCACGGCATACCAAAGGGGATTGTGGAGTGTGTAAGCTGGCTTGGTTTACTTTTGGACAGAGACTTCTCCAAAAATCCCTTAGTTGTCATTATTTTTGGATAGTGGAATCTGACTGGATCCGCTCTACTCTGTCTGCATTATAATTTGTCTGACCTACATTCTTTGCACAAGTTGGGACTTAAAAAAGGTCATTTTTCTAAAAAACTTATCAAACATGGACTAGCATACAAAGAATTTCTCGATAATGGCTGAAAATGGCCTGAATTTAAACATTTTTCTCCCCCATTTATCCTTGCACTTCTAAAAAATGACATCATTCTAGGGCTGGGTGATATGACCTTAAATCAGTATCACGATTAATTTAATATGTTACCTCGATTACGATTAATTAGCGATTATCTTAGTATTATTTTATTTTTAGTTCTCATAGCTATCTGAAAGTTTTTGTTGCAAATAGTTTCATTATAGAAGAGCAGATACTGATTTGAAAATAAATGAGAGGAAGCTCACACAGTTGGACTATAAATGGTCATTTAATGAATATTTTGAAATATATTTAAGAGAAATAATTAAAATAATTGAAATAATTGACATGAGCACAGTTACATCAATTATTAGTTTCTGAATGTTGGTTTCGATTAATCTTAGTTTAATTGCCCATCCCTACATCATACAGAAGTCTATCTAAGCTTATGCAGCAGAATCAGAGATTAATAAAAATCAAATGCCAGTCATCTTTAACACACCTCAAACAATGTAGAAAAACACACTACACAGGTCTGGTGTCCTCCTCTCCTTCTAACGCCACCAGGGGCGCTGCCAGGGATTTTGGCCCCCTTCTTGCCGGCCATTGAATACTGTTATACATGAAATTAGCCATTTTAGTTATTTTTTTTGACAATTATCCACATATTTAAAAAGAAAAACATGAGTTACTTGGTAGGGGAAGCACTAAAAATACAATGAAGTTAATTTAGATTCAGTTAATTGCTGCAAGACTCTATATTCCAAAACCATCCCCCTCATCAGAATCTCTTTCAACATCTTTTGTCCTCACTCTCTGCTGTCTCTCTGTGTTTTCCCACACTCTCTCTTGGTAGATCCTCATCATCTGAATCCGTTCTTTCTTCCATCTCTTCTTCCATTTCCACTCTCCTCTCTGACAAATATGATCCTGGACGTGGCTCTGTAGTGTACATGGCATACAGAATAATAGAGTATCTCCAAAGATGTAATGTACTTTTTAGCATCACAATCATTCTTACAGGTGGCCTCCCACTATTTTGTTTTACTTAAAGATGCTTTCAGTGATTTCACCAAAAATGTCAAGGGAAATTGATTTGACTACTATTTTGTAATACTCCACGTTGCTGTCTGCCTCATGTAGCAACACATGCAAAGATAATTTATCTCAAAATCTGTAGACTCGCAGGTGATGGCATTAGATCTGTGGGGAAGAGTACAAATACAATGCTATACGGTTGTTGCTGGCAGACGTCTGCTTCGGCCGCTCTCACCCTGTTTTCGGAACATGAGTGATTTTGTTTTTAGCAGAGCAGCTAAACGTTAGCCTGTGTTGATTATTTGACTAATATAACAAGGAAATGAATAAATCCGGAGTTTTCTCCAGAAATATGAGCTAATATGGGGAGAAAATTGAGCTAGCTTTTATGATCAAAGTTTAGAAGAGACAAACTGTTCCACAACTTTCAATCAGACCAACCATTAACTGACCAACCTTGCCTTTCCAAGAACTGGGTGACATACTGTTCCACCCCTCTGCTCTCTCTCCAGTCTCAGTTTTTTTTTTCTTTTCTTTTTAAACTTCCCGATTTTTGACCCATCCTGCCTCACAATAAAGTAGTCTTGGTCTGAGACTGTCTTAGTCTGTATGAATTGGATTACAATTAATTGGCTAAAATTGGTTATGTCTGTAAAGTGCCTTGAGATAACTTAGTGAATTGGTGCCATGCTAATAAAGCTGAACTGAATTTAATCTTCATTACAAGGAAAATAGACCTACTTACAGGAACAGAGTAAAATATGAAACACAAAACTCAGAAAACCCTTAAGAAAGCCTGTTTGAAAGCCCAAAAACAGACTGAGAAAATAATGACAAGACTTGAAACAGAAATCTAACAAGAACTTAACCATTTATTTCCATAGTTTTGCTCATTGGGATTAATTTGAATAAACATGAGGGCAGAAGGGTGAGTGTGGTCACCCTGTGACATTTTTGTGCCTTTTTGTTTACTTTTTGAATAATCTTTTTTCTTTTTTTTTTTTAAATATTAGTATTTTGTTATATCTCATTGTAATATAGATTATATATCTTACACAAAACATAGCAACACATTAGATAAAGTGTTGGAAATAATTTGAGCAGTTGTAGCTTCTCTGCAGACTCACATCAGAGCTTAAAGTAAGTCTTACATTGATTTGTGAATGGCCATCTCTAATCAATGCTTTCCAACACGTTCAAAGAAAAGTGCTCAAGAATAGGCACTTTTTTTTATTTTTTACCATACAATGTTCTAAGTAAATGTACAGTGTCCAAAGAATTGTTGCACCATGATCTCTCTGCAGTAAACAACTATCAAGTAGGTGTCAAAACACAACCCAGAAATGGAATCAGATTGTTTTCCCACTCAAACATTCCTCCGAACTCCCCCTGTCTGAGATTCTTCTCAGAACAGTTTCTTTGTCTGCTTCACAGTGTGGTCTGTCTTTGTCCATTTTTCTCTCCTTTTTCATGTGAGTGCAGTTAAGTATAAACGCTTCAACTGATGATCGTTGCTGTTTACAGAAGCCATTTAGCTTTTTCCCATCATCGTAATTCATGTAATTTCTTGTCTTTTGAAATGTATTCACAGCACTTATTATCAACCTCTTATGAAAAGACATGGAAATGTGATTACATCCTAGCACCTGTTACTGCCTGAACATGTTTATTTTCCTAGTGGGCACAGAGCAGCCTAAAGTTTCCGAGGCAGACGAGAAGAAAAATATAGATTAATTACAGCTTTGCTCGCGCTTGAATCCTCTAAATGAAAAATATATAAAATGGAGAAATGTTTTCCAGCAGAGTTTGCTTCCAAGTTGTCTGGCTGTTGCCTTAGGAACGGCTTTTACACCTGTCCTGTGGGGCTGTGAGTGTATCCATTGCAGGTCTAGGGAGGGTGATGTCATCCTCACTTCTGGATGAGAAGACTTACTGTCAGTGTTGTGTGAACCTTCTCATCTTAGAGGGAGTGTACGATTACATTCAGCTGTGAAGCTGAGTGTGCAGTTTGGTGTGTCATATAAACAATACAGTTGCCAATGTACTGCTATAACAACTGGGGTTTTTTGGAAATTGCAGCTCCTACTATAAAACTGTTATTGTCAACGTGTCCTAAAGAAAAACAGTCTGGTTTGTGTACATATTTCATGTCTTGCCTCCACAGTTTTAGGAGTATGGGACTCTAATCTTAGTAAGATGAGATTTCTTGCTATGCTTACGTGCTGGTTTGGTTAACCAGGACTGTTCTTTATGCTCAGCCTTTTGCTGCGCCTATAAAGCACAATAATGATGACTGGGTCCCCCCCCCCCTAAAGGAAACCACTTTTTGTTAACTCTCCACAGTTCAGAGGAAGGGAAATGCCATGCCCTGAGAACAACTTTGAGATTTAGCAAAGGCAGCAGATGAAATTGGCAAAAAAGAACCACAAGATGGGAAACAAAACCACCTCTTACTGGAGAAATCCTACAAACAACTCCTACAGGCCCAGACAGACTGGATCCATCATTACCCACTAAGCTAGATTCTGTTTGTCCACCTGGTTCTTTTTGCCTTAATTTAGCCTGAGAATAGGTTCCTTGTCCCCTCCTTGCTGAGTGTGCTTTATTAGCTTGATGCCTGCACCCTATACAGTTTGACTGAGCACATCTGGAACAAGGCAATGCAGAACGAACAAAGGTGGGGCTACAGCTGGATCTCAAGCCCACTGTTACGGCAGAATGTGCATTCACAATATGGGTGTAATTTATTGAAAGAGGAAACTAAAAACTCTCGTCTGTGATCAGATACATACTTAACACTCAACAAAACATGCTCGTACATCATGCAAAATATGCAGCATATGGTGCTTTTACACAAAGGATGGATGCATATGTGTCTGAGCAGGCGCATGCTGGCATCCAGACTTGACACTGCATGCTGTTTATTTTCACTGTGATTTAATCTCTCAAGAGATTGATCTGGTAAACGGACAGATGTATCAAGTGTGAACATCAAAGTGCTCATTATCTGTTAACTATCCCAATGACTTTCTAAGCTCCTTAAGTGGGATTCTTTTAAGTTTTTCTCTCAGATAAATATGGGTGATGTAATCTTTTCTGCTCCTCCAGTGATCAAAGTGGGACTGTTTAGAGCTTTGCAACTCAGCTCTTTTGCAGATGATGTGTAATTACTCTGTGTTGAACTCATTTAAGCAACAATTATGTCAATTGAATTTTAAAGACAGCTCAGACCCCTTTTATGTCAGAATGTGTTTTTTTTTGTTTGTTCTTTTTTTTCTGGGGGGGGGGGATAAAAGGCAGCATGTTTTTTGAGTTGTCTTGCACAACTGATTGCTATTTTCCTCACTCTTACAGATGCGAATCCTCGACAAATTCCCAATTGAGGGAGGACAGAAAGACCCCAAAAAGAGAATCATTCCTTTTTTGCCAGGTGATAAACACTATGCATACTATACCCACTGGTATCACTGTCAGTATGACCATCTGTTTTAGATTTATCCAAGAGGCTGGAATATTTAGTAGCCTTGCAAGACATTTTCTTTCACAACTGCCGTTTGTTTGTACACCTACTCACTCCATAGCGAGGTCTACCACGCTGCATTGTTTTATCAACTTTGCAACTCCATCCAGGCCAAATCAATTTGTGGTCAGCCATGTCAGTAGGAGGTTAGCAGAGAGAGATTTGTCTAATCTGATAAACTCATTGTGGGCCAGAGGAGAGGAGAGAAGTGAAGAGATCCTTTGTTTGACAAGCTGCACTGCTGAAGTTTGGTCAGTGCTGTTTTGATCTGTCTGTAAGCCCAACATGGAGCAAGCTGTACGCCCTTAGACACAGCATAAAAGGGAACTGCTGAGTGGGTGTCATGGTATTACATGCGGTTACAGGTCAGTCCCTGAGGAGTCTGAAAGTGGCAATTAAAGGAAGAGCAATTAGGGGGGGGTTCCTGTTTGCTCCCATTAATGTGTCCTTTGATAAATTATTCTCACTTTGGGTGACTGGATCCCAACAAACCTAATGTGGGACAAAAGCTATGTCTGTGTGGGGCACATTACAAATGCTGAAAAGCTGTTTAAAAATGTGATATGTCTAAATTAAAAAAAATAAACACTCTCAATAGACTCTCTATGTTACAGATCATGCCATAACATCATAAAGACTTCCTTCTAAGTTGTTCTTGACTTGCTGTTTTATGGTTGCAGATGACTCATCGCTATAATCGTAAATGTCAAGGAGCTTGCTTTTACACTATAATTTAACTCTAGTATCTGATTGCCAAAAAACTGTGGGAAATGTTTTGCAGTGTCATGATTCAAGTAATCTGAACCTGTTGAATAAAGGCGGGGTGTGCTTTTTTGCCACTTCTAGATATCATAGGTCTCCAAAGAGACCAGTGCCAGCACATATGATTGGGAGAGCTGTACAGTGTAGTAAACACTGATAGATAGATAAGAGTTGCAGGTCTCTTTTTTGACCGCACGTTTTATGTAAGACTATTATGTATTGTGTTGTATTCTTCCCAACGTAAAACTGAAAAAACTCCGGCAAAAAAAGCCAAAACCGCTGAGAATTTCCTTCCTTTGGCTCTTCCCTGTCGTAAATAGTTTCCAAGTCTTGGTTGTAACTCCAATTCTTTGTGGTAATTTTCATGAGATTTGGTGGAAATCAGAATAATTTAAGTTGTGACTTTGTGGTCTCTCCCAATTGATGGTGTTAGTTTGCTGAAAAAGATGGTGACACATTAACCTGCACTTGACAAATTATTGCACAGTTTGATTGGCACCAAGCACAGCTCTTAAATGGAGAGCCTTCAGTGATTGCTTCATAGAAACCTGATAGAAGCCAAAATAGAAAAGTTTATTTCATGTCGAGTTGATGTGCGAAAAATAAAGCCAATCGAAATGTTGGGATGTCATTTTAATTTGACGGACAAGGAATGAAAATGTTCCATTCAACCAGGAAGGCGTCATAGTGGTGCTTATATAAATATTTAACCTTTAATATGCAAGTGTAATTATCTAAAACTGTAATGTTTTAAAAGTTTTGGAGATTTAAACAGCTGGTGGTTCTCTTTTTCTCTTCAGGTAAAGTCTTGTTTCGTCGCAGTCACATCAGAGATGTAGCTGTCAAAAGACTGAAGCACTTGGATAATTACTGCAAAGTAAGACAACACTTATCATGTCTCATAAGATCCTCACAAAACCCTTACATTTTCCTTAATTGGTAGAGCTCTGTGTGCTCCTTGAACATTTGCCACAGTGTTTTAAAGGCAGGACTCAGCATGTATCTCCCCCCAGCAGGCTCAACAGGAAAGCAACTGCTCTTTTTTGCACTGGTCATTTCCTGTTACCAGTGTAGATAGGCAGCCTATAAAGGAAATGAGGGAACTGGGGCAGGCAGGGGTAAGAATGAATCAGCAGATGTACAGTAAAGTGTAATAATGACGACAGACCTACACCTCTTCCATTCATTAGGTCAGAGAAGGAAATGTGGGGCAGGCAGGTCGCCAAGTATGGCAGTGGTTTTCATTCAGTAGGGATTTATTGGGAAGGCAGGGAGCTTTCTTTTAGATATTGTTTCTTTGGGGGTGTATTTTCTTATCCAAGTGTGGTGGGTTGAAACTGCTTTGTACAATGGCAGTTGAGCTAGACTTTTCACTATATCACCCCTCTGTGTTTTCCTTTGTTTTAACCCTCTCCCTGGGCCCAGGGCCTTCTTCCTTCCCTTCCACACCCTTCACATCTCTGCCTGGTCCTCTGATCTGACTGCACAAAGTGCAACAAACATGTTACATATCTACAAGTATATCTGAAATGCTTCTAAACATACATGCAATCTAGTTTCAGTTTCTTTTGTATCAGACACATAATCTGTCATACATACCGTCTTCATGTAGACGGAAGAGTTACAGTCAAAACATGCCTGAACAAAAGAAGCTGAAAACTCTGTAAGAACATAATTACTATGAAGGTATTTGGATTATACATACAATCTGTGAAATATGTTTTTTTGTGACCAGCTGCTTTCTTACTCCCTTCTCTCCCACAGGCTCTGATGAAACTTCCCTCCCACATTTCCCAAAGTGAGGAGGTCCTTAAGTTCTTTGAAACCAACACAGAGGACCTCAACCCTCCCACAGAGTGAGTAACTACAACTGTGTTCTAGAAATCATAAGCTGTTATTGAGCATTAGCATCCCCTCTGTCACATGAGCTGTAGGATGCCAAACATTGCCCTCTGGTGGGTTGTAAATACTGTGTGTGCTTGTGTGGTTCTGCAGATGGGACCTTTCATTTGTGCCGCTGACCCATTCTGATCCAGAGGCTTAGCTCTGTCTGAGATGATTGATTGATACTGGTTGAGAGGCGCTGTGTTTTATTAATAATGATTTTGGGGAGGTGATATCTGATGCCAGAACAAATGAGAAAGGATCAGTGGTGTCATGAGATGCAGCGGGTTCAAGTCTGAGGGCAGATAAAGCCTCAGTCAAGTCATTTGTCATACTCAGTTCAAAGTCAGAGTGGGAGTAATTACAGTGGAGGCTGGTAGCAATTACTTTTTGTTAAAATTTTGTTTTGTCTTTTGGATTCATGGTTAGCTGAACAACTTTCTCTTAAACTCTTCATTATTTTCATCTTTTTTTTGAGACTGAAGGAGAAAATTGTGTGAAGAAGCTCTTGAGCGGCCTCTCAGCTGCTGGCAGGCCCATCACCTCTAACCCTCTCTACTCATGCATGTTAATCTCACTTCAAAGTGGGAGTCTCCTGCAGCCTCAGTGACAACCCAGAGCAGCTTAAATTGAGATGTTAAGGTCTAAAAGCCCTTTGCCACCCACGCACTGCTTTCTCTTTTACCTGCATAGTTTCAATATTGCTTTTACGTACAAAAGCACTCAGAAAAAAACACATAAATGTTATTGTAATGCTGTTATATACTAGTACAGTTGAGACATGTCTTAACTGTTAAAAAAGGGAGAATCTTTAGAACAAATCAGAAAAAAAACTAGTTTTTATTCTTAGCTGATCATTTCATTGTTTTAAAAGTGAGAAGAGGTTGTAAAAGAAGTCAACTTTTATCCATGTGTTCATTAAAAGTGAGATTTTTCTCCAACATGTTAACAAGATCGTGTCAATAGATTTAGCAGCATATGGAGCGCTCATCAAACACTGCCATCTCATGTTCAATAGATGTCACTACACAGGTCTGAAAGGAAAACAAGAAGACTTGATTCAATGGTGCTCCAACACAAGAGGGAGCCTCACAACTAAGAATGATTCTTTTCATTTCTGGTGAATTATAGATAGTGTGGCTTAGGTAGGAAGGAGAGCTTGTGTGCTCTAGTTGTGCAAAGAAAATGAGTGAGTATGAATAAATCCAGTTAATAATTATCATACATGAGGATTATCAATCAGTTCACATTCTGTTGCCATATGTATCACATGTAATAGAGTTGTTTCTCAACCCACAGATGCATTTCTACTTAAATATTTTTGTTATGAAGAGCTATTGGTTGATTGGATTATATACAGTTGTCTTACCTAAGCTACATACGAAGCACATTTAAAATATATATATAGTCAGTATTCTGACTTAGCAGATAAAAAAATAATCACAAATGAAGAACTCAACTATAATGTGAGAGCTTATATAGTATACCTGTTCTTCTCTATTGGTGGTCAAGTTTCATTCATGAAAATGTGACAATAAAGCCACTCTAGGGTTTAATGTCCTGCTGTTAGAAATCAGCAAGTTAAGCAAAAACTAAACCATTTAAAGTGAGGTTAGATGCTGAATGCTAGAAAAGGTTTCTCCTAAACAAAGCAGTCCTTTGTTTAAGATGTAGTCCAGGGGGCATGAAAGTAATAATATTGTAGTCAACTTCTGCATCAAATCTGAAACCTGAATTAATTCAGATTATCTACACATGTTGCATACTACAAGTCTGCATCAAAAGCAGTAATTTAGAGCAATACTAGAATATTGGTATTAAGGCTCAACAACTCAAGATAAATTTCCACCACAGTGTGTAACTTCTTTCAAGGAGTATAAGCACTCAATCCTTTTTCTTCATTATATTTGCAGTGAATTGGACACGTTGTTGGTGCAAAGTTGGACTACTGGTGTATGAATGGAAAATGTTCACATGATTTTTCTTCACTGGACATTTATTTTAATCTTAATTATTATGTTAGCATGACTAACTCAAATGATGATCTCAACTGAAACCCAATTATTAACCTTAAATTTGTGTGGGAAATAAGGAGTGATGCCCCTGTGTTATACGGTGAAATTAACACATTTTCTGAGTTGTGTGAGTGGCACTATTTTTTGTCTGAAAGCCTTTTCTTTGCAGCCTAAAACTTAATTTGCTATCAGTTTTTGAGCACAGGTTATTAGCAGTTGAAACGTGGTCAAACAAACATTCTTTCAGGCTGATGTCAGTGTGTAATGATTACCAAGCTCTGCTGGAGATTTGAGCCAGCGTGCATGAGTTTACCGGGGTTGTGCGTGCTTTCGTAACAGCAGTATTACCTTTCACAGAAAACCTCTAAATGCACGTTTTCTGTGTGCATGTCAGACCCCTGCTTTATCTTAATGATTTGCTACTCAATGATGTCGACCCATTGACCAAGGATTTGGAGGTTACTCCTGCAGAGGTAAATCTGAGGTCATTGCAGGAGTGTCTGTGTAATGTAGACATGCAGCAGGGCAGATACTGAAGTCCTTTGGCTTGGTTGAAAAAATGTGAGAGAAGGACTAATATCTCACACATTCCTTTGCTAACAGGCCCACCTACAATGAGTGAGCTGCAGTTATGTGCAAACAGATGGTTACTCTCAACTCAAGCTTAAGATGGATTCTCACGGGTTTGGACTTTTAATGAGGTGTTCTGCCATGCATGTGTCTAGCAGCATGAACATGGACATGATGCAGTCAAATTGTATAAATTTACAGAAGTTATCTGACAGTCTGATTTTAACTAAAAGTTTAAATTGACCCTTAAAGTTAGGCTCAATATCTTCAACATTGAAATGATTGGACATATTTTTGCTCCTTTCCCTCAGCTATTAGATTTTAACTGGGGATTGGAGGAAAGCACACAGAGCAGAGCTGTGTGCTCAGTCTCCTCTTGGGAGAAATATAACTCCACCTCTGCGCTGAGGGTCACAAGCAAGTAGGGCAGGCCAAGCATCTTCTTTACCCTCGTCACTTCTCCCCAAGCCCCAGTTTCATCTCCACCCGAACAAATTTTGGCCAACAAACACAGAATGCATCCTGTGTCCTGCATCCTTAACATCTATAACAGTTAACCTTGCATATTGTTTATTGAGAACAGTTAATTATAAACATGGTGTAATATATCTAAAGTTTATGCCTACTACAATATTCAATTTTTAAAAACATTTTCACCTTGAGATATGATTGTAAAATCTGTTTTAAGTTAACGTCACAGGGTTTTCTGATCATCTTATCTTGAAGAAAGTCGTGAAATTCATACTGACGTTGGGTTACGATTATTTTTTCACTCTATGAGCATTGCTTGAAGATCCAGTATCAACATTGTTTCTACTTTGTCATGGTTTCATTTAGTAATGGCTCCGAGGTTGTTTTATTTGTATAATGAAATAAGTATCATTGATGCATTTTGATATGACTGCCTCATTTCTGCTCACACATCTGGAACCAGAGACGTCTTGTGCAAAAAACGGACTTATAAAAGCAAAAGAGGATCACATTTGTTTGTACAAATGTTTTTCTTGAAAATTCCACTGGCAGAAGTGCAATAAAGTATTAATTAGTGTGTTTTGATTTGTTTAGAATTACATAAAAATGAGAATTGTGTGTATTCAATACTTTAGAATATCCAGTGATAGTGCAGGGGCCAGGTTGCTACTGAACAGACAAACCAAACACTTGCTCTAGAGGGGGCTTTTTATACTTTTAGCAGCATTTCCACTAGCTTTTCCTGCAACCTGCAAGGGGGACAGTGAGTTAACACATTATTAATATTTTTGCATTTCGATTGGTTTCATATTAGAAATTTAATTCACTCCTCAGGGCCATTCTAATATTTGCACCCATTCAGGGGCTTCATTATAAAAGCATCCCTCAAAACATGGAGCATTACTCTGGTTACTTCTTTGCCCCAAGGGTGTCTTCTTTTAGTTAGTCTTGCTAGATTATGTGAATAAACAAGCTACCTGATTTATGAAAACTAATCCAAACTAAGTGACTATGATTCTTAAAAGCCCTAAACTGCTTGAATTTGGTGGACTGGACGCAGCCACGTGTCAAAAATAAAACAGCAGTGTATGGCCAGGTGAAAACTTCAGAGAACTTCCCATTATGATTAAGGAGTATATGTTGTCTTTGTAATGCTAATAAGATGGTATTCTCCACAAGGTTTAATTCATTGCTTACTCCCTATATGGCGTTATTCTGGTTAAGCGTTTGCTCTGGTACTCTAAAAGCAAATCTTAGTATGTTTGCACTACAGCGTGAAATAATTGGCATTATAAATTGCAAAGCACTTCTAAAATGTTTCTTTTAACTTTAGCTAATGGTTGGACTTGAAGCTGGTGAGTGTTGGACAAGAATTATTCAACCATGTACTCACATCCATTGCTGGCTGTGGTTCGGCTCAACGCTACTGACCTCTCCAGAGAGTCAAGTGTCTGTTCCCATTTGCGTCAAACCTCAGCTTCTCATCAGTCTTCTCTGTCTGCTGCTCAGTTAACTAAGCGAGGACAAGCATTCTGCCCACACTTTAAAAGGGTCTTGAGGCTTGAAACGTTTATGCCTCCTGAAGTATCCTCATTTATACAGCTGCATAATAGATGAGGAAGAATGATTGCTCATTGAGCTGACATGATGACCTGACTAAAAATGTACTTATTACATATTTATTTTTTTGTTTTTGACAAATATTAGTCAATGTAAAATAACTTCTGTATTATATTTCTGGATGAAGTGATCTAAATTGGTTGTTTTACAATAAGTGGTTAATATCCTGTAACCCTGATAGTATAACACGCAGCATCTTACAAATCACAAGCAAGTCAAGAAAACATGCCCACCAATGTGATTGCAGAAGTGCAGCATTTACATTAAATATAGCATCAAATAGAAAAAACCTGCAAAGATATTTGAATTGTGCCATTAGAAAGTTGAAACAGTTGACTTCAATAACTTCTTAAGACACTGTAGCAATAACAAGCATCCCTTGAAACATTGTAAAATGTAGTCTTTATTGTTTTCAGTTTGTTGAAGTATGTGGTTACGTTTCCTGTCCTTGTTTTCTGCTCAGGTTTCTTAATTTGCTTTTGTTTTGTCTGTGTTTTCTAAGTTGATCACCGCATCAGCTGCTTCACCATTATGTTTACCATCAGAACTGACATATACACACATGGCAGTATATTAGCCAAGAGAGCCGATTGTTTTGCTTTATTTACTGTTCCTGACATGCTTACTGTAGCCCTCACTCCTATGTGTCTCACCCTGTCTCCCTCCCTCTGGTCGTTCTCAAGTTCTGCATGCATTCTCAGAGTGGGTTTGGCTGGTAGTGGTGTGCCAACTGTATTTGGATGACCTCAGATATTCAGCTGTACCCAGTTATCAGACTGATTGAGTCATATCAATGCTGTGACTTCAAACTGTACTGATCATGCTGCTCTGGTGTTGCTTCCTTTGCAGAGACTGTGGAGGCTCTGGTAAACGTAAATCAGGTAAGATAATTTTTTAACCTCACTTAGCATTGTGTCTTTATTGTCTTTTTTTTAATACTTAATTGTATGAAATTGGAATCTTGAAATCTGTACTGATAAAATCATTTTTTCTAAGAAAACTGAACCTTAAAGATATTTCCAACAATCTAAGCGTCTGCACGTGAGAAAGGGGGCAGCACTGGTTAGAACTGACTAAATATCTGCAAAAGTTTTTGAGAAGGAAGAAGACTATTTGAAATCAAGTTGCAGTTTAGTTAATTCAGTAATGAATTGTTAGCCAAAAACTGGATTCAGTTATTTTGATAGTTGATTTATCATTTCACATCATCTCCAAAAAAACCTGCCAAATATTCTGAAGTTTTAGTTCTCTTAAATAAAAGGTTTAGTTTTTAACCTTAAACTAAATGGAAACTCTTCATGTATCTGTAACCCCCTGTGGTATGAGGTGAAATTTCAACGGTAGATGGTCTTAAAACAAACATCCTGCCCTAACATTTCTATGTTTTATGAAATGATTAAGAAAACTGTGTTTGGAGAACAAGACCACCTGTTTAGGCCTCTGCCTTTACACTGCAAGCATTGGCACTTTTGTACTAATGTTGATGTGTTTATGTGTGTGAGAGTGTGAAAAAACAGAATGACTCAGCTGAGCATGGGGATATGAGCGTAGGAGGCAGCAGGAAAAGTATGAGAAGGGTTTAGTGAACAGCTGTGGAGTTGTTGTGTATTTCTATGTGCATGCACTTGTGCGCATGCAGTCTCAGAATACCCACATGCAATACTAAATTACACGCCAGTCCTGCAATCAGATGTAAAGTTTCTGAGGCCATCCTTCCAGCAATCTGCCACACTTTCATTTGTCATAGCTGGGCAATGAAAGTCTCAGTAAATGATCTCTAAGTACATTTTCTGTGGGTGATTCGCTCTGAGGAGAAGCTGTGCAGAAGTTGCCACCAAAAGAAATAAGACCCCAGACTAATTTCATTATGTGTTCCATGATATCGAGGCTTTATGTAACAGAGAATTCCAGCCACATAGTGAAATGGAAAAATTGTCTTATTTCAACTGCGTGTGTGTGTGTGTGTGTGTGTGTGTGTGTGTGTGTGTGTGTGTGTGTGTGTGTGTGTGTGTGTGTGTGCATTGAGTAGGCTACGTTTAGCCTGCGCAAGATATTAGACTGGCTTTCCCTTATATTCAAAAGCATGAACAATTTGCCATACAGCACCTGTCTTTTCCATAAACAGTTCAGGCTTTTGGATTCGGAATTTAGTGGGATGTTACAGCAAATATACTACCAGCTATTTAGTCTCTAAGTTCCCCAATCAAGCCAAGCAATGAAAACAATGATGACACACTTAAAGCTTGCTACTCCTGATAATTCAGTGTTAACGTTTGCTCATTCTAAGCAAACTCTCTATATTTGATGTGAAACCTTCACCGTAGTCCCTATGCTGGACATTAGTGGTTAAAGGCTGATATTTCTTTT
Organism: Leptatherina wallacei; assembly: GCA_028567055.1. NCBI lineage: Eukaryota > Metazoa > Chordata > Actinopteri > Atheriniformes > Atherinidae > Leptatherina > Leptatherina wallacei. The sequence goes on from JAOXYM010000017.1 coordinate 17,072,965, forward strand.
TTAAAGCAGGACAGCAGATAAAGTGCAGTGAGTCTGTGGTGAATTTGTGCTGTAGTTGCAGCTTATGGGTTCCATAATTGCATGGTTCAGGTCTCCCGTAAGAGTTTACTGAGCCCTTGCCCTAAAAAGGAGAATGTAGCATTTTACCACAAAACTGCAAGTGGTTAGAGATTCAGCTATGTTTACCTGGCAAGCAGAGGAGATCAGTGGAACATCACAGGCTTATATACTCACAGATGATCAATCCCTCTTGGATTTTATTGCTTTTGTTTTCATGGCAGTACTGTCATTCTCTTCATTATGATGATTATTTAATTTCTTTTTTAGAACACAGGAGTGGAAGAACTGTTTTAGAGGGAAACTATGTTCTTAAACTATGGCTTTATCTGTCAGAGGTTTAAAGTAAGATTCATTATCATTTCTCATTTACTGTTTGCAATTTGAACTTGAGTGCCATGTGGTTGAAACACTATAATTCACTGTGCATCACAGTCAGGCCACTATCTTCATATGGTTAAAAGAGAGGCATGCTATCTTTTCTAACATGTAATGGGGCTGTCAGGATTGACCACTGATTCTCTGCTTGTTAGCGTAAATCCCTGTCAGATGACAATGAATGATGAGGAGACATGATGTCAAAACAAACCCAAAATTGAACAGGATCAGCTTCTGCTGACATTGTGCAAAACTGATGTTCAGGAGCTTTGTGTCATCTTCAAAGTGTTGCATCCTATTTGCATGCAAACAGAAAGTTAGGTCAGCAGAAGAGATTTGGAAATTGAGTAGGAAAAGAAAAGAAATGGAGTGCTCGGGGGTGTAGTGCATGTGAAAAGCAGCTGGAGAGGAGGAGGTTTACGTGGCAAGTGGAAACCATGTCAGTGCACAGAGGCAGAGGGAGTTTGTCAGTGTGTACAGACTTTCTGTCTTTATTTGAGCTGCAGGTCTCTGGGGACCTGCAGTGTGTTCAGTACAGTATGTGTGTATAAAGTTGTTTGTGTGTACTGCACATTATGTGGTTATGCATGCTTGCTAAAGGGAAGAAAGGGTTAATTTGTTAATGAGTCAGACGGTGGGTGGGTCAAGAGATCTGTGTGTTTGTTTTTTATTTCCAGATGGATACCATTTTAAACTGGCAAAGGAAATCATTAAGACAAATCAGCTCTTTCAAATTATGTTAACCAAAGGCTGTTTCAGCAGCTTATTTCTCAGTAAATACATTTTGAATACTAGACCTTATTTACCCACTCAAAAGAATGCTCAGAACAGAAATGGTTTTGCATGAGAATCAGATCACAAATGTGCTTTTTTTTTTTTAGTTCTATCAATTTATTTGTTATTCAGTTTCATGTAAGTCAGTGGATGTATTTTGTTCCTTTTTACTCATTTAACAGCTGGTGTCTACTAAAGTTAATACTATAGTTGGTAATCCTGTTCAAAAACACTTTTTGTTATACTGGGTGAAATGGTCCTTTCATCCTGGGATTAGTCAATACATTATGTATTCATAAAAAGGAACGAAAAAAAATCAGACCTCTGTGAAAGCTGCAGGCTTGTAAAAACTCTGACCAATCCCTGCCATTCGGTTCGAATAGAAAGAACCAATCAGATGCCTTCATGTCTCGTCCTGCCCAGGTCCCCTCTGTGTAAAACGTGCTCACATGCTGTGTCGGCTCTCTGCTGCCCTGCTGAGTTCTGCTGTCAAATGCAAGTTCAAGTTGGGGGGCGTGGCTTTGAATGGAGCGTTACGGGAGGGGGAGGAGTTTAGAAGAGGTGCCACTTTCAAATCTTGCTAGCTCTCCACCATTACCAACTCTAGCTTTAAAGGGCAGCAGTGACTTAGGTGGTAGAGCAGGTTGTCCAATGACCAAAAGGTTGGTGGTTCAAATCCTGCTCCCCCAATTAACTGTTGTTGTATCCTTGGGCAAGACACTTTAACCTCCTTGCCTCCAGTGGTGGCATCACTGGTGTACTCAGATGTAAGTCACTTTGGATAAAAGTGTCTGCTAAGGGACTGTTGGTTTGTCTTTCTTTATTCTGATGTAAACACACAGAACCTTTTGTTGTTATTCTCTATAGTAAAATAAGTTCACACATTCCCAGGGTTTGTCTTAGTATCACACTGCCAATAATAAAAATAAAATAAATAGATAAAATACTACAATATTTGTTCAATATGTACCATGATTAAAGAATATGTTGAGTTAGAGAAAATGTGCTGTAGAGGCTAGTTGTTTATTCTCTGTAACAATCCTGAGAGTACTGTAATTATGTGAGACATAAAGACGGATATGAAAACTGGATACAAGGTCAGGATAAGAGTCCAAGTTGGGGTCAGTGACACAAGTTACAAGATGTTTGCTGTGGTTCCATTTATTCTCTTCATCAACTGTTGTTTAGGCTTTGGTTGAATGAAATGTAGTTATTAGCTCCCTTCCAGAAAAAAACATGTTCTTCACATTTGACCCCATGTGGTTTTGCACGTTTGATCTACATATAAGACATATGTAGAACATGTGTGAAGTATATATTTTGCACATGGGAACATACAAATTCCCATGTGAGATTTACATGCAAAATCCATGTAAATTACCATGTGAAACTAATGGGTTTTTGTATGGTCATCTTTTACGTGTTAAAATAACATGAAATGTGACCATGTGAAATCAGATGGATTTCACATGTGATAATATGTGTTTCATTTGGAAATTTACACAAGTTTCACATGTTATTGCCATTAAAAATGTTCCAAAACTACGTTTTCACATATGTCTAATGTGTTTCACATATACAAAACCGCATGGGTTCACATGTGAAACATGTTTTTTCTTTAAGTGGAAACAAAGGCAAAAAATACACCTATAGGAAGCTGACTTCCCTTTATACAAAACTTCACATCTGCTAGTATTTTCAAAAGAATGAGACATCTTAAATAAATTTGTTGTTAATGGAAACTTAACTTTTAATGTACAGACTCCATCTATCTATTGCAACTTCTATTGCAGCATCTAAACATGTTTATAGACCTTCAAGATAAGACAGTCAGCAAATAAAGTCAAGATAATGAACCCATTCAGCAGCTCGCTAGCTCGGTTACTGCAACATCAAGTCTTACAGTAAGATGTTTTTGGTAGTATTTACTTTTGGTCTGACCCTTCTCTCCCCTGGGTCACATACTGATTCAATGACATGATTACATCTGTACTACATTGAAAAGCCATTTTGCATCCCATTCTAATCCCGCTGCACATCTGCTGCAGATGAGCCAAACAAAGGCGTTGTGCTTTGCCATATTTTACTTCTCTCAACCAATATCTGCTCTCATAAGTTCCTAAAAGTCAGTGCCAGCTACATTATTTGCTCGCCAGCAAAATCCTTGAAAAATCTTTCACTAAAGAAGACAGCCTTGGTATAAATGTGGAGACTAGACTTCCTGGTTTCCTCCTCTTGTTGATGAGTTATTGCATACTGTCCCAACTGTCATCGTCTGTGGATGGAGCTGATGATAGGTGAGTGTGAGTGGGGATGGGGGGCTGGTTGGAGTTAGGACGTTTGGGAGTGGAAGGGTGGGAGCAGGAAGCACATGCATAAATCTGAGAAAGGAGGGATAAACACAGAACTTTGTTAATAGCACTAATGTTGCCATTGCCAAGATCAAAATACATTTCAAAGCTAACAAAGGCTTTATTGTTTATACAAGGAATGTCACATTTACTTGAAAACAGTAGCTCTCATCTTCTTTCTTACAAGTGGTCCTAAAAGTTTAACTGTAGCGGTCCTTTATTAAAGACGCAGTACTTATTTTTTGCCATTTTCTCAGTGACACGCCCCCTATCGACAGCTAATTCGGCTTCCGTCTTGCATCCTACCTGTACTGTGAGCTCTCTTCAGACAGTGAAAAAACAGTCTTATCTTAACTCCTGTCTTATCTCTTGCTCTGTCTCTGGCTCTCTTTTGTTCCTCCGGTAATGTCTTCTAACGTTTCTTTGCTGAATCCGCCACGGTGCGCATTCAAAATGGCCGATTTGATTACATCCGCTTGTGGGTCTTTAACTTCCAAAGTCAATAAAACTATTGAATATTCTTTTGGATTGTTGAGTTTTCATTCTATCATTCAATAGAAGTTGGATGTTTGATTTTTTCATTTGGTTATATTTCCGATCACTTTTTTTTACAGGTAGTGACTGATTTAGATACTGCAACTTTACCGAAGTGCTACATTAGTTGACATCTTGATTTGTTTCATTTTTATGTTGCACAATTTGCACTCAGCTCTGATTTGAAATTAAACCTATATCCTGTCTGAGTCTGTTTCACCTCATTTTTCTCACACATGTTCTCCTTGTTCAGGCTCTGTCGTCCTGCTGTTGGAAAACATTTCATTTCCTGAATGAAACTGAAATATTAGCTTTTGTTTTTCAGGCCTGTTGACTTTGCTGACAAAGCCTTTACTCACTCACCCCAGGTCGTACATTTCTGTGCGCTATCAACAGTGGTTAATTATGTCTTTTAGGAAACTACATTTATCATTTGACAAAGACTGTAGCTTTATGAGATAATAACTTGCTGAGGAATATGTCCATCTGTTCTTAAATTCTGTTGCTGACAGTGTTTTTTTCTTTCCTCCTTTCTTTGTTCGCAGGATCTATAGTATCATTACAAAAATACACTTTGTAGAAGCAGAACATATAGACTTACAACATTCTTTAAATCAAGGAAATAATTACGTATATATTTACAACAAAAAAATTACTAAATTTGCATAGTTTCCACATTTCAGGACAAGATGTTTCCATGTTATTTAAAGAACAAGAAGGCCATATGTACACATTCTTTACTTTGTTTCTGGACCTGGCTTTGTGGTTTCAGAAAACATCTTGCATAGACACTGACTATAGCTCAACCACAGAAATACATCTTGTTTGGCACTTTTAGCATGTAAGATGCTGATGATGCTGGGTTCATCTTTGTCAGTTACATTTAAATTAGTGTTTCAAAATTAAGAGCAAAATATTATCCATCTCTTGTCTTGGCGACCGCTGGTCACCTCTGGAGAGATGGCAGTTGAATCAAACCATTTCATTCATTATTTAAGCCCCAAATCCTTACATTTATTGGACTGAACTGATGCTATTTTCCATACTCAGAATGAAATAGTTACCCTTTCCACAAGCTGTTAGACTCTATTTGAAAATGTATGGCTTTCTTTTAACCTCGCAGCAAACTGTTAGCAGCGAGCTAAAACATTTGGCCATGTGTGACCATGAACAGATAGCGATCACAACCATGTCTGTAGATCTTTGCTTGCTATTCAAATACAACATAAAGGTACATATGAGCTGTTGCAATGCTATCAGGGTAAACAGATAGAATCTAAAGTGTACAAACAGCCTTGAACTCCATGGTCAGCAGCAGCCCCTTGTTAATGTGTGAACTCAGCGTCAGCTGGTTTGTGTCTGGATTCCAGCTGACACTTGTTAGATCTGCTTCAGTACATTCAGCTATGCTTGTTTTAAGGATTTTTCCTGATTAAGCTTCAGTCAGGCTCAGTTAATAGAGCTTGACTCTTGCGAAGAGGAAAAAAAAAGTGTTCTGGATATTTGTAATAAACTGAGCACTACACATTGTTTCTGTGCCTTCACATATTAAAAGATATAATGTCTTTCTTAAGAGTTTACTCTGGTTGTTTGTTTGTGAACCAAAATCTGGTGAAGCAGTGGGTGTTGACCCAGTAAGCTATGCAGGCACAGACCAAGTGAAAAATTAAGTCACTGCTGGTGCTTACATGGTTAACTTAGTGAAGTAGAGAGGAAGAGCTCCATTGGCTGAGCTGCACGCTGTAGTCAGAGCTCTAGTGTTTCATAGAGACAGAGAGCCATCCCTCTGAGCACAACTCCAGCCCCTTCATCTGGTACTATTTAAGGCCCCGAGTGCCGACTCTTATGATTGGCGTACACAACCCCCCTACTCTTCCTCCACCTCCAACCCCAACTGGGGAGAAGGAGGCTTTTTAGCAGATGGTTTCTTTTCCAGAATAGATTTTTCTTTCTTCGACCCGTCTGTCCTGTCCTCAGCTGGCTTTAGCTCACTTATCTGTCTTCTGCTTTCTCATTGTTGCTCCTCTTTAAACTGTATCTACTGACCTGAACACAGCTTCGGTGGACAATAAGAATGAGCTCGTTTCAGTAGAACAAAATGGATTTTCTGCACTTGACAACTTGATCTTTCAGTTTTTGGAGGGAGAGTCTCTTTTTTAAACTTTCAGCATCTCCATTGCCCTTGATGTTGGGCTGGAGAGGGATGCAGCTCTATGGCTAGATTCTGGGGAAGATGCACTGATCCCTGTGATTATTGTGATTGGCTGAGCTCTACAGACATAGTGGCCTATGGCACAACGAGTGCCCGGCAGCCGTTCTCGTGGACCTATGGCTGGCAGCTGGCTGACAGCATGCTTTTTTCCATCTACTCCAGGTCTGGATGCTTCGGACCCCATGCTTCTGGAACAGTATGTTGTGGTGGCCAATTACGAGAAACAAGAACCCGCAGAAATCAGCCTGCAAGCCGGCGAGGTAGTCGACGTCATTGAAAAGAGTGAGAGTGGTGAGTAATCAAAACAATAAGCAGCATGCATGCTACATGTATTATCAGGCTCACACAGGCCCGGTCATGATTTAATCCTCAAACTCTTTGCCCTTTCCCCAAACTCAACCCCTTTCACCTCTTTTGTGCAAAGCTTGCTAGTTGTTACTCAGCCCCATCTGGAGGCTCGCTTTGGCCTACAGTTAGCCCTGTTTTTTCCCACTGTTGGTTTAGGCTGGAAGCCAGAATGTTGCCTCTAGCAAGAGGAATGTCTTCCAGACTCTTATTAATTATTCCACCTCACTTTAATGGAAAGCCAACAGGACACACAGGGTTTACAAATGCCAGCTGCAGAGAGTCCTTAGTCAGCTGTTTAACCTCTGGAAAGAGTTTGCAGATGGTTTATAGGATATAAGTGATTCAGTTTGACATTTTGTATGTTTAACGTCACTTGTGTGCTAATATAACACATAACTTCATGTAATTTGATGAGCAAGTTGCAACACTTCCAGTAATTTATCTATATTGGATGGAATAACACACAACAAATATATGATATCTATATTTAAACAGCAGTTAAAATGATAATTCAATACTCTCAAAAATCATCAACACTCAGATCTAAATACCTGAGTCTCTTTTCTTAAAGAAAAATTGTCACAAAAGTGACTGTGGAGGCTTAGGCCCAGTAACAAGGTCTAACATTTTAGCTTTAATGGTGTGCTGAGATAGTAAAACAGTAATGGGACTCATGTGTTCTTCAGAGGGAGGAATGGGAAAGAAAGATGGAGGAGGAAACGGTGACCAGGAAGGTGGTTTGACTTGGGTTTCACGATGGGTGTGAGTGCCACACTGGCTTTAAGGAAAAGGGTCCAGTGTTGGATCGCTTTGAAGTGTCACGTGTCCTGCCTCAGGGTTCATGTATTTGTTTTCCCTTCTTGCTTCAGTAGAACTTCAGCCCAATGGGGGAGCCACAGTGAGGCGGATATTCCAACTCCTTGAAGTCCTTTCATCGGGGGCCTTATATGAGTTCTTTCCTCCACAAATTTGAACTTCATGGTGCTGTGATTTTAAGTAGAGGTTCCTTCACTTTTCTGTTTCAGCAAACCAGTGTGCAAAGCCTTAGTGGCTGATTTAAATGCATCCCACGCAAATCTCGTTGCAGATTTATGATTTCCTCCATGCTATTATTGTTAATCTCATTCATCTCAGATTTGGACGGATTTCTCAAGAATGTCTAAGAAAGCAAAAACATTAATCTGCTTCTGCAGAAATAAATACAACCCCTTTCCTTACATTTGCTAGCACAGTGTCCAGCTGCACTGCAAGCATATAGCTGAAATCTCAACACCTCCTGCAGTGGAAGTCAGCTAAACTGCTCCACTTGGCTGGGTGACATCACTCCATATCTCACTGCCAATAATAACAAGTCCAGGTGTGTGCTAAGAAGATTTCAGAGCTTATTTGATTTAGCATCCATTCCCTTGCAGGATAAGTACAAACCCTTTAATGGTTTCTGACAGATTGATCTGTGTATTACACAGCTATACTGAATACACTGAATTAGAGGTACTAAAAGTGTCTAGTTCATTTGATAAAAGTGCTGTATGGATTTTCAGGCTGTGCAGATATAAACCAGTGTGGGTCCCTCTGCATACTTTTTGTATGTGCTGAGCGGAAAATAGCTGTATGATGTCTTTTGATTTTGTGTTGAGAACGTTTACTTGAGCTTTTTGGAAAGAGGTGTAAAAGTTTGAGAGTATAATAATAACAGATCTAGAAATGGAAAACTAAGCTGTGCATTTATTATTTATTTTTTATAACCTTTTAAATGGCCTTCAACAGAAGTCCTGCTGTAAAAGCTACTATACCATAGACATTGGCTGTGACTGCTGCCCAGTGCAGTTATCAACTTTTCCTTACCTTGGATTAGATAATATATGTCTTTGACAGTGCAGCAAATCTAGGTCAGAGCTATAAGCGAGCTCAGCTTTCTCCACTTTTCCAGCCCGCTGTCCCGAGCCAAGAAAGTATTGGCTTTAAGATATAGTTTGTGTTGTGGTCTTTGTTTCAGTAGTTTATGCAGTCTGCTGGTTTGTTGGGTTTACAGTATGTGTGGTTGTAGTAAAATACGCACATTACAACAGTGAGTGCTGTATGATCTGTTGTAGCATTCAGTTTCTGTCAAATGATACTCCTGATTGATACTCAATCTAATGGAGCAGTATGAAAATGTTTACACAGTTAGATTATGTGCTTCAATTAAAAAAAATGCTTTTTTTTTTATTGCAAAATTTGTCCCCGCTCTTTCTGCAGCTGTATCATCCGTCTGTTTTATGAGCATTTACCAGGGGGAGATGCTGGCTCAGGAGTAGAGTCGTCCATGAAGAAACTCAGGGAGAAAATGGAAAAAGCTATTTCCTGCCAAAGTTAGTGGTTCAGAGAGGTTGGTTCATTATAATGGCTTAATGGATCCTCCAGGATGCCTCCTCAGTTTACACTATATTGGAGGGATGTGACTTAACTTAGGCTAGCATCTTTGTTGGTGAGTTTATGTTTAGTATTTAGTGGTTTTTAAAGTTAGAAGGTTTAGTATGCTTTAAAGGAAAACAAATATCTGCACATAGTTTTTGAAATATTGCAGTAATTGTAGTGATTTCTCTCCAGCTCAAGGGCAGTGCTTGGCATTTAGTCCTCAGTGAAAGACAAAAATTCTCAGTGGACACAATTAAGGATTATCATCTCTATTTGAAAGCTAAATCAGCCTATAGTAGTTAGAGTGAACTCTAAGAATGCCTGTCTGGCATGGATAGGTCAACTTTCATTCCCTTCATCCCCCAGGTACCACTTGCTGTATTTACAGTATGTTTTGTATTTCCACTACTCCACCCAGTTTATTCAAACTGGATGTAGAGTGAAATTTCAGGAACAGTCTTAACTTTCCCCAACCAAAATTGGCGTTTTATCCTCATAAGCAATAATGATAAAAATTTTGACCAAACTTATTTGGGGGATTTTTGGCTGTCTTACCAAAAGTCTGCAAAATCTGCTGGTGGGTTAAACAAGTGTGGCTTTCAGCATGCTCTGATCGATGCGCAGGATGAACACTTTACCTTCATGTACACATCAAAACAATAATATATCTACTTTATTGTTCCACTTTGTTTTCAGGGTTTATAAAAGAAAATCACTCTAAAATGTACAACTAGCAATAGAAATGTAGAAGTCCATTTATTTTTTCATGGACACATCACCCAAAACTGATTTGCAGTCATTCCTCTACATTGATCATAGATGAGTCACAAGGGAAATTGTGAAATACAATTTGAAATACAAGCTGCAGACACATTAGGAGTTTCCTCTGACCATGTGGTGAAGTTTGTGTAATTTGTAGATGTTGCATGACTTGCCACCATGTGAACCTGCAGCATATCAACATGTGATGGAGATTATGTGAGATTCATGGTGTTTTCCTAAACCTAACCCAATGGATTTGGTTCATTAAAATTGGAACCAGTTGATTACATTTGGTGACTTTGTCATGAACTGCAGTGATCCAGATCCAGAAAGAAATGTCTGAACAAACATGACACTGGCTAGATAGTCATGCTTTTCTAAGTTTTTCGCTTCTTCTCATGGGAGATTTTCTTTTTTTTTTTAGTTTAGTAAAACAGCAATTTGGGTAGGTTGTCTCATACTGTTAGTCATTCATCTATCATCCAGCGGTTTTAAATTCCAAAACATCTACAACCTAGATGCACTTAGAGAGTGCAGACCTCTGCCAAGCTATTGTAATTATTTATTTATTTTTAGTGCTGTGATGGTCAGCATTGCAGCCTCACAACAAAAGGTCGATGGTTTGCGCCTCGGCTGGGGAGGGGTTTGAACAGTGGCCTTTCTGTGTGGAGTGTGCATGTTCTCCCCGTGTATATGTGGGTTCTCTTCAAGTACTCTGGCTTCCTCCGGCAGTCATGCAACCTACCCCAATGACAAATTCCCCCTAGGGGTGAGTGTGAGCATGAGTGTTTGTTTGTCTCTCTGTGATAGCCCTGTGATAGACTGGCGACCTGTCCAAGGTGTACCCTGCCTCTTGCCTGCTAATTGCTGGGATATGCTCCAGCCCACCACGACCTGAATTGGAGTCGGCGGTATAGAAATTGAATGAATTAATGATTGTGGGCATTATTTTTGAGCTATAGGCTCAAATGGCAAATTCATCCCTATTTCCATCGAGTAAAGAATCCTTTAAAACATTTCTGGATCTAGGTGGTGATCTGGATCGCCTCCAAAATGTAATCACTTGTTCCTTATTATATTTTGAAAAATTTCCTCTTCAGTGTGGTTTTTTCACATTAGCAAATGTTGGTATGTTTACATGCTAAACTCTGATGATAAAGAAAGCCTTATACTCACTTATGGCATGAAAGTGTTGTTTGTGCTGACACAGTGAGCATTCTACTAGTATTTAGCTTAGTGCACTAGGGAGGAAGAATGTAAGCTTAGTATAGGTAAACTCCCATTTCTCCTTCATGTCTTAGACGTATTGCCTCCCCTTGGATACACTTATATTTCTCCACATTCAACTTGCACAGCTTATTAGAATGAAAGAGGACTTTCTTTTGAAATACCAAATATTATGTTGTGTTTATTTTGATAAGGTAATTTTTTTTAATAAAAGAAAATATTGTTTTCCTAAGTTTGATTTTAGCTGCAGTGACAGTTTAATTGTGAAATAAATGATGTTGACTCGAGTTTTTCTGCATCTTATGTGCAGGAGAATAAAAGGCAATGTCAACGTTAAGCTCTGAGAGCTGCTTTTGCCCAAACCTCCAGTTTACCAGTTTGGTATGTGCAGTTTCAGCAAGAACATGTTTCCTTGTATAATAGAGGAAAAACCCTATAATTCTTGTCAACGAACCACTGAAGACATTATACGGAAAGCTTGCCAAGTGTTAAATGTCTTTTCTTTTTGCTTTTTTTTTTAGCAGAGGTTGCAGTAGCAGATGGAAGACACATTATCCACTCCAGAGTAATCCCCATCCTTCACATTCTTTCAGCCTAACATAGGAAGCACTAATGACCATCTCAAGTAATTAGCCTTATCCTGTATTTTCAGATATGGAAACTCAAATGGAAGGTTTGTATCAGGCATTTCAACACAGACATCCCCTGTTACCTTATGTTGCATCTTGTTGAGGCACAGGAGATGACTAACAGCGCAATAAGAGTATTTAAGTAGTAGTAAAAGTTGTAATAACAGTGTACATAAATCATCAGTGGAGTCAAAAAGACACCTCTCTCTCCTACTCAAGAATTGACCATTGAGTTGACCTGCATTTTAAGGGGTGGGCTCTCAGACGCTCAAGGACTGCTGTGTCTCCAAATCAGTGGAGCCCAGAGACACAAGCAGTGGGCTATGGCGTCTTTCAGACCATGAGGGGATCCTTTCAGAAGCTGGGAGGGAGTGAAGGTTGTTCCTTAGGTCAACATTAGCTCTTAAAAGTCGTTTTGTGCCATTTTTGACCCCCCACCCCTCCCTTTACAGAGCCACCCAGGTAATTGAACCCTAGTGTGTTATGAAAACTGAAGGTGTGTGTGTTGGGCTAGATGTCTTGCCCCTTGTGCTTTGATACAGGATCTACTGTTAATAAATACAGGAGCTGGAAATGAATGGGGTTTTCTCTTGCTCCACTCAACAGTGGTGTCAGATATCTGCAGGACTGCTGAGCCTCTGCATTCCTCATCATTTCAGGTCATGAAAAAAAAAAAAGCTTCCTCGTGCTGCTGAATCTGTGATTCTCATATTCTTGCTAGACGGAGGAGTAATTTCAGTACAGTTTCAAGCTTATTTGTGTCAAAGATAAATTTGTATGAGCAGAGGGAAGAACATTGGTGGGCATGGGAGTCTCGCACAATGTTCCGCATGCCATTGTATAAGAATCAGACATGATTGATTATTTTCATAGATTGCACTTTTGTTTTATAGGTTTTCCACTCGCCTTAGGAAAAATGAAAGTTGCATAAATCTAGTAACTTTGTTGCAGCTGAGAATCTGTTGCTGATTACAGTTAAAATGAAGCATGGGTCTTTAAACTGATAGAGTTTCCAGATGGCAGATACTGTATGAGAGACAAGTAGGCCTTAAAAAAGTGTCCACTCTCATTATCTGTCTGGTGCATCTGTTTTTGCGGGGGTAGAATATACTCTAGGTTCAATCAGACTATGAATCTGGAGGACGCATCTGATGGAGAAATGTCCTTCCCAATGGCTGGGTTTCAATTATGCTACTTTTGTGGTACCACATACTTTCGGGAAATGAAGTAGGGGGCCAACACACCCGAATAACTTATGTTCAAAGAAGATGCAAGACATTGTCTCCGGTTTTTCTCAGTTCAAATACGAGTTCATGCACTAGATAACTTTTAAAAGTTAAGAGATGTGATGGCATAGATCCTTATGGGTTATCCAACACGATTTAAGCTATGAATTGTCAGTTCACTTCCCCACAACTCAAACTATCTGGTGCTTTATGATTCTTTTACTTGGCCAAACAGATGAAAGCATGGAAAAGCTTGAAAGCCTTTCACAGATAGGTGAAAGCAATTGTGATTAAGACCCTTCATTAAGAATCATGCATTGTTTCTGCTTGTGCAAGCATGCACTTTGGTGTTTTTTGTTGTTGTTTTTTGCATGATTGCTACGTGTGTTTGGTGTATGGAAACTACAACTAACTCTAACATGGTCTCAAATTTTTGTAAGAGCTATACTCTTCTTCAGTCCTCTTCATCATCAAGATTGCTAAGACGTCCTGGCGAATGACGGAAAAACATTGACTCATGCTAAATTTAGCTCAACTCACATGTTGCTGCTTAGCAAATACAATTTTGACTAGTAAAACAAGAAAGCACCACAGCGTTTTTTGCCCCATGGGTCTTAATTTACCCACAAAACTGTAGAAGTTTACAGAGAAGCACCCTAACCAACGGAAGTTAAGTGATTTACAAACCTTTAACCAAGTTATAACTGCAAATTTAACTCCTTGTGATTCCAAGTGAAAGGTTTGCAAGCTGCTTTTCTGATTTCATGAAGAAACTTTGATCAGTTTCATGGTTTGAACAATCAGAACTACCAAAATTAGTGCAAACATAATGCATTTTCCAGTTATAGTACATAATTACCATACATGCTCGGGTCTAGTTAGTAAGTTAGTTAGTTCACTTTATTAAAGACACACATGGGTCCATAGTAAAAAAAGAAAAGCAAAATAGAAGAAAAATGTAATTAAATCCACAGTGTCACAAATGTACATGAAGGCTAAAACTCCAATGATTCTTCAACTTGAATAATCTACAATTATAATATGTACACCACTTCATGTTATATAAAACTTATAAAGTGGATGTGACATCATGTGAAACCCAGCCGTAGCTTTTCTCTTGCATCTCTTATACCTTCAAAACCAATTTCAACTTAAGACCTTGTGAAAAAACCCCCCAGTAATTTCATTATTAATGTTTTGATCAAAACTTACAAATTACTTTTTAAGTATGCTAATTAGCTTACTGGGGAGGAGCGAACAGAGAAAGATATGTCATTTATCTGTTTGCACATAGTGAAGCTACAGACAGAAGATCTGATGCATATCAAGTTCAAGTAAATGCTTAAAGTATCTATATCAAGTAATCAACTATCTATTTAATGAGGAAAAAATTGAATTTCCCTTCTAAAAAAAAATCTTCAAAATTGCCTTGATGTGATTAATAAAAAGTTCTATAGGGAAAGAAAAGTAAAGCATTGACAGGTGCAAAAAATGACTTCCCTGTTTTCAGCAATCTCCACAGCATAGATATGTTTTTTTGCAATGTGTGAATGAAGCAATATAAGTATAATTATATAAGTAATATTAGTCTCACATGCTTTGCTGCTCACACATAGATTCAAGAGATGGACCTTGTGGTGTCACCCGCTGGTTTGTGAACCCCTGAGTTAGTCTTTTTTGATGGCAGCTTTATCCATATTTCGACTAGAAGCTGGAGCTGCGAGTGATAATTGAAATATGATTAGAGAAAAATATTTATCTTTTAGGACAAATATCTATTTTTATTGTTTTGGAATTCAAAAGAACAAATAGCACACTGATGAGATGTTTTATATCTTGCTAATGACACAGCTTTTAATTTCATTTAGTGTATTCTACCTTTATAAGTGCTTTATTATAGCCTGTCTTAATCTGTTCATTTCTTTTGATGCATTTTCATCTTTCATTGCTTTTATTTTAATCTTTCAATTGCTTTTAGTGTATTTTAGTATTTTAATTTCTTTAAGTGTAATTTGTAAATTTTAGATTTCTTTGGTATATTTCAGATTTATTAGTTTCATATGTATTATTTTCTGGTTGTGTATGGAATGTCTCTGTGTTTCAACAATTATATTTTATTTGTACAGCACGTTAGCAACCATGTGTTTTAACATGTGCTATATAAATAAAGTGGATTGGATTGGATATTAGAAAAATTATTGACTTTGTAGTTCATGATATTGACATTTTTGGCATGGAACTCTGTTGACATGATTTGGAGCAGGCCCCTGGTTGCTGTCAGTGATATTACACTTTAAGGCACCTGTCTGGAAGAGACTAATTTACCCCCTGCAGCTGACTGATTACAGTCCAAATATTTGTGACTATAAGACTGTACAGATAGAGTGCACTCATGACTAGATTTGTCTCCATTCAGACTAAGAAAATGAGAAACAGAAGTACAACTTGGCCTTTTTCTCCCCTTTATTCAGGAGAGACTTTGCAAGAGAATTGCTGTTATCTACACCACCATGTACTGTATGTACTATATACTGATCACAGGTCTACATTGGCTTGAATTCTGCAGAGCCCCAGTCCATTTGCTCACACTCTCATAGGAACCATGTATCCAGTCTAAGCTCTAAGAGATGCACTTGAAATGCACCATGAAGTCCCTTTTTTTTGTTGTTTATGGTTTGAGCTTTTGAAACTGATGCCGATGCACACATTTGCATTAAGTTAGATAATTTAAGATAATTTTACTATAGCTTATGTCTAAGTCTGTTTGGAAGTAAATCTGAAAGATTTAGTTAAATTGACAAAATGTCTTTACTTAAATATTTGGATGTGATTGTTTCCTGCCCTGAGGCTGACATGGTCATTTTCTTTTTGTAAACTGGGAAATAACTAGGCTCAAATATTCATTTAACTTGATATGAGCAGAGTTGTACACACACAGGAAGCAGATGAATTATAAACCTAATCTGCAGCTTGTTGTCCTTTTAGAGCAATACAACCCTGCTGTCCAGACAAACCATTTAGTTTCTATTTGTAAGGGGCTGAGATATTTGAGTTTGTTGTCTGTGGTCAATCATGATCTTCACTTGAGAGTTGTTGGTTTAGCTATTGCCTTAAACACTGACCCCCAAATGGAGGGAATTAGAAAACTAAATTCTGCTCAAATACTCTGAAAACTTTTGGATCAACTCAGGATTTTGAATAACCTACACACATTATAATTATTCAGCAATTGTAGTATTGAATAAAGTCTAACAAGTGTTTTGACGGTAGGATTTAAATATGTACTTTTTTTCCTTTATGGCCAAAACTGTAGCAGCTTCACAAGGTGAAACATAAAGACATGAAGTAAAGGGGGAAAAAAGACAACAAGCGCAGATAAAATAGTAGGTGCTGTTTTCTGCTGTTGGAAGTGGATCAGACTCAGACTAATATATTCATAGATGTAGTCATGCAAACGCTCACATTTGTGCTGCATTTACAGACGTTATGTATGCTTCCGTTTTCTCCCACTTCTGTACAGATAATCAGAAGTGAGGACGAGAAAGCACATTACTCTTAATCTAATTTCCTTTATCTGCTGTTCACCTTTCAACACCAGAATCGATCACTTCAATCACTCGACTCGCATTAACTTTTTCTCCGTTGGGTTAAATTAGTATGAGCTCATCAATCTTACTGTACAGTCTTTTCTCTGATTGCAGAGGCTAACAGACTAAAAATGTGGTGGGTATTAAAATATCTGTAGTGTGAGATGTTGATATCAAACCCATCTGGGTCATAATGGTGCTAAAGTGGAGGTTAACAAATACCAGAGATCCACGCAGACTTAGCAGTGTGATTTAATCAAAAAGTTAGGATTGTGTAATTCTGCAAAATTGCTGTCTTGGCAGCAGGAGATCCACAAAACAGCTGTTTCTTTTGGAATGACCTCAGTTGAGGGTTTGTATCATTGTAAAGAATGTCCAAATGTTCACCCTGTCAAATACAATGTCGGCGTTGCAATCTCTTCCCAGTCGTTTTGGAGATCATCAAAGGTTTATCGTAACATCAGATATGGTATATGGTAATATAAGGTGGGTTTCATTTAAAATGTGAAGCCTTAAACCTAACATATAGACTGATTTCACTGCTGTCCACCACATGGTTTCTGAAAGCTTGTTTTTACCATTTTGTGCTGATTGCACACATCAACTGTGGAGTAATCATTCTGCATGTGATAAAAGATGTAAAGCAGTGTTTTCTTTCTGTAGATTTCATGTATTTGCAGTCTGTGAGATGTAATCCTGCAGTGCTCAGGAAATCAGCACTTGCGTAATATGTGTGCACTTTTAGGGGACTTTTACTGCTTCTTTTGAGGTTCAGTGAACTTAGTCTAAGCACTTACCATATGGAGGGGGTGGTTGAAAAAATACAAGTAAAACCACATTTGCCATCAGTAACAACATACATTTACTCAGGCCTTTTAAAGTGACTGCACATCTTTTGTGTATATATTCAGACTTCAAACCAAATCCTCTCAATTAAACACATGGTTTTTACCTTGTTCTTATATTTGCTTGCATTTCTATGAAGTGTCAGTTTGCTAAAGTGAATATGACATTTCCCTTCAGGTGGAATGTCAGTGTGAAAATGCCACTTTGCAGGTGTTCTGGGACGACTCCAACCTTTTTACTTCTCTAATTTACTTTGCCTAAAGAAAGTTTACCGTCCATGATGTAGGCTGTTTAACTGAGTGCTGATAACGAACCAAGTGGTTCCTCTCCTCTTAAGTCTGGAGGACTTTCCACTTTTTCTCAGTTCTTTTGAATAAGCTTGGCCCAGGGCAGCTTATACTAAGTTTATTTCTGGATCATGTTCAAATATGGCTTCTTCTTTGCATGACCGAACTTTAACCTGTATTTATGGATGGCAAAGCAAACTCATGGACAGTGGATTCTGGAAGTGTTCCTGAGGCCATGCAGTGATATTCATGAAAAAATTATCTCTATAATTTAGATAGCTCAAAGATCACAGATTTCAAATTATTTTTTAAAACTTGTCCTTTGTGCACCGAGATGTCTCCAGATTTTTTGAATCTTTTTATGGTAAAATACACAGTAGGTCATGGAATATTAGAAGTCTTCGTAAATTCACGTTGAGGAACCTTGTTCTAAAATTACTCAACATATTGCTGAATATGAATATTGCTCTGCCCATCTTTACATTTGAAAGACTCTACCTCTTCAAGGTGCTCTTTTTATCCCTAGTCATGTTACTGACATGTTGCAGTAATTTCAGTTTTTTCACCTTTTACTGAGTCCCTGCTTTTTGGGGTTTAATTTAATGTTACATAAACAGAGTTCATGTTGCCCTTTATTAGCCATAAATACACCACATCTGAATGAATTCAATGTTTGTATTAATTTAATGAGCTGTTGCAAGATTTTAATAGCATTAAGTTTAATGTGATTTAAAATCAGAATGTTGCTGTAATTAAAATCTAATTAAAGATAATACTTGTCCCTTTAGATGCTTTTAGTTTCATTGTGGAGAAAAGAAATAAGTATTTGAAGTGCTTTTTTTCAGGATCCTTAGGAGATCTTTTTATTTGTTTGTTTGTTTATTGTGGCTTATAGTCTCATTTTGATTTATGTGCATAGGATTTTTGTTTTAGCCAGAGTTTTGGTTCAGAGGCTATGCACATTACATGGCTTGTTACATCTCGGAGTATTAGCCAGTAATGCCCAGAGCCAGAAAGTATCATCCCATCTGGACCCACCCCAACTTTATGCTAAACAGCCCCAGCATACAGCTGATCATGGTTTTAGTCGTCCACGTCTTTGCAAATTCATTTGTTGAAGCAATAAAATCTCACATGAATCACACTGACTGCATATGAAAGCTACAATGAGGCCTGGAAAAAATGTCTTTGTATTTGCTCCCACTGAGAAAGACATGCTTTAGTCTGTCAACAAGATATCTGCGGTTCTTTTAGATCCCATTTCAATTTGATGGACAGGCACACAGAAAGGACCATTAAGTCAGTCTGAGTCAGTTCTGTAGGTTAGTACTATATACTGCTATACTTGCAGAAATCAATAAATTCAAATAAGAAAATTATGTTTTAGCTTAAACTGGTAGTTGTGCCTTTACACACCAATTGCCACCATGTGAATCAGAGCCAACAGATAAGATTATAACAGATAGAAAAAAAGGCTTCCCTATGTGTCCCCTCATACACCGTAAATATCCTACTTCATTCCATTGTGGCTCGTAGCTGGTACCTGTCTGATTGTGATGCATGAGTACATGTGGAATCAGCATCCAATGATTTTTATCCTTGGCTGTATTATCATATTTTTTTGTACTAATCATCTGCAACCACAGTGCTTCATAACACACCACTTTCAGGGAAAATGGGTACGCTGGAGGTTTGGACCAGCTGTGAAAGTGTCATGGAACAATCCTGTCCTCTTTATGGGTCATCCACACAGATGTCTGCCATATTGTATTCCTGTTACCACAACAAATACTGTGTGTGTGGCATATGACATATAGGACAGTTTTTCTGCCAGCTTTTTCTCTGAGGTCTCTTACAGAGAGAGACAGCCTCACTTTATGCTGCCTGCAGATGGTGAGACGTTTTTGTTGCAAGCCACACCATGACACGTTATTCAATAAGCTAATGTTTGATGTGTGTATGCTCATGGTCTTAAAACAAAAAGCAGACAGGCTCTGAAATCTCATATACAGGCATCTTAAATGTACAACAGGGGGAGGGGGGGGGGCAAGTGAAGTCCAAGTACAAAATAGCCCACTTTTCCACTTGATTCATTAGTTGTCGTTGACTTTTGTCCTAATCATTGATTTCACATCTTCTTTCATGCATAGATACTCTTTTTTTGTAAGTTACGGTAGCATATGGTAAAATAGACCACAAGGCTGGGTATACTTGAACATCTGGTTTCACAAAACAAAGACAATGATGGCCAAAATGACAAACCAAAACTTTTTAATGGGAGCCTGCAAACCAGTGGGTGACGTTGCTGCGGCTATGTTTATATTGACTGATGTGTTTAATCAAAACTTGGAATGTTCAACCTCTAACTAAGAAAAGAAATCAAAGAAAAAGAAACCTTTTCCACAACTCCAAAATGTTCCCCCAAAAAACAGAATGTGCAGTATTTAGATTTTCTTGAGCTCATAAGAATACATTTGGCGACATACTTTTTTAATCTTTTGAGCCTTTTTATTTCCTTATTTCAGTGTAACAGATGCCTGTTGACAAGCATTTGTTCATCAAGATGCAACATAGAAGATATGAAGACAGCCATGGTTTTTCCCAAACTGGTGTATTGAATGGCAATTTTTAAGTCCAATTTCACATTTAAAGTAAACTGAATTCAGTGTCAGACAGTATAATGATAATAGCTGCTGGCAATTCTTCTACTGTTTATTCCCATGCTACATCCTTTTGGATGTAATCATTATTACAAATGCAGGGCACATTATACAAACATGGTCTCTGCTGACAAAACTCAGCTTTTTATTGGAATTCCATTATTTTTGTTAATTAAGTTTTAGCTCCAACTGTTCCATTTGAGTTAAATTTTTTTCTGCAATGTTGCCAATGTGCTAGGTGATTATCACACCATTTCATGTTGCATTCATTTATGATTGCTAGACTTTGGTTCTGGTCACATCAAATTCACAGGTGGTCATATTACATTTCTGACTATGCTGTTTTGGGACACAGCCACTATGTTTTTTTTTTTTTCCTCATACTGCCATGTGGGACCACCATTTTGGAGCCAAGAGAAAATACATTGCCATCTTTGTCATCATTCATCTAGCTGAGGCTGCTTTAAATTGCACTGTACATGTACCTGCTTTTAGTCAATAATGCTGAGAGAAAATACCTGATTAGCACACATGTGGACTTACTTACTCACTCGTTCTCTTTATTTGGTATGATTTTGAAGTGAAACATCACAACGGTTCCCTCTGCAGCTGGCATATTGCTACAAAGTTGTCAGAAGAAAGCTGTCATATCCAGAGAGACCAGGTCAGAGCAGCAAAATGGAAATACTGGCACGGAAAAGAACTCCAGGAGTGTCTGTCTGCTAAAATTCACGACTGATCTGGTGAAAAGCAGGGTTTAAACAAGCCCTCATTATGAATTCCCTCTGATGCTGTTGGCCCTGAAAATGGTAACACACTGTTTGCAAATTTCTCATGTTCGTGCTCATTCGTAGTTCATCCCTTTGATTTGAGATGTTTCTGTCAAAGAAGCAAAGATGAAGTTATTTAATGGGTTATAAGCAATAAAGGTCTATAGTCATCAGACTCTGACCCCAGTAGACATTTCATTCCTTTTTACTTAAATTTCCTGCATATTTCCACAGGTTGGTGGTTTGTCAGCACAGCAGAGGAGCAGGGTTGGGTCCCTGCTACCTATCTCAACTCCCACAGTGGCACACGGGATGACTTGGAGCTCGGCGCCTCTAAAGCAGGGGAAGGTAAGTCACTTCAGACTCTCCTGTCTTTGCCCAGCCACACACCTACGCACCCAAAAACACGGCCTCACACGCTCTGTTATATACCACCTCTGCTCTCAATACTAAGTCTTTGATCTGTGACAAAGTGGGAAAAACTCAGCCCTGCCTCACCACAGCCGGCCTACGCTGACAGCTGAGTCCCAGCCACTGTGAACACCTCTCTCTGTCTGCCTGCCATTATAAGCACGCTTTAACAGAGTGTAGATTCAGACCTGGGTAAACAGCAAAGAGTGCCAGGAGAGACCAAACCACAGTCTCCAAAGTGATGTGCTGTACAGTAAAGCAGTGTACAGGAACGATACAGTGTAGTATTAAGTGATATGACCACCATGGAGTGAGCTCATGAACAAGGCATGTGTTTTCATCTCAGCAGTATTAGATTAAACAGAATAATTCATGCTTTTTAAATTACAGCAATCGTTAAAGAAAGCAAGTTCTGACAAGACTTATACTCTTTCACGCGATGTCTGCATATAATTGCAGATTAATGCTGAATGTTGATGTAAAGGTTCGTGAGCTGACTAGAGTCAGAAAGGAATCCAAAAGCCTGATGACAAACCCAACTACGTGGTGTTTGGTTTGCCAGAATATAAAGCTGTCACGTAAAGCTGAAGGCAGCATCCAATCATCTGGATAACTGCGTCAGATGTATTTATCAAGCCTTCAACATATCATATCTCATTTTCAATATTAGTGGCAAAAAAAATGTAATTTAAAACCAGTAACACACACCCCGGCTGAACATTTTGACAGGTAGTTCCGCATGTTCATTGAGATTTAATAAACATTGTGTTAGAGAAAGCCCAACGAACAAGAGACAGGGGAAAAAAAAGAGTTCAGTGATACACTTCCAAACAAACATCATCAAATCAAACATCAAGACTCTCCATTTTCTCTTGCAGAACTTTTTTTCTGTATAATTGTTATTTTAACAATGGATCCCTTTGGAGTTACATGTCTTATCACTGAACTATGTGACAGGAGATAATATAAAGTTAATCGTGTTACTGTTTTTTTAGGTTGTTGAAATGTCCAGTTTTCTCTTTTTGGGCTGACTGAATGAAATTTTATCAACTAAATATGTAAAGTTTACATACCATACATTCTCATTTATTTTATCTGAGGAAGCAGGAGTTTGTTAGCTGAGTTAACTATCCGAGGTCTTTGGGAGGGACAATCTTTCAGTGTAATTAGTGTTTATGTGTCTAGTCAGTCATGGGAATGGCATGAATCTCATAAGTCATCTCTTTGTCAGGTCCTCAGCAGTCTGTGCCACTGCAAAAAAAAACAAAAAAAAAAATAAAACAGATCTTTGGAAACTGGATTTGAAGATTTTGATGATTATTCCAAAATGTCAGGGTATTGAGGTGCGGACACAGGCGCAGACAGGAGGCAATACTGAGTTCCAAAACAAGAATAGTTTATTCGTAGAACGAA
>JAOXYM010000017.1:17095933-17114259 GCA_028567055.1 Leptatherina wallacei
TCAGTGCTATCAAAATAAAACAGGAAATAACACAACTACAAAAATAAAAACCCTGGCTCAAAACTGAAATCCTGACACAAATAGCTAAAAGAAAATGGAGACATGGTTGAAACAGCTTCAGTTCTCCTCCTACTTCTTTGGATCATATTTTATATAGAAATAAACATCTTTTGGAAAATGTACACGTTTGCTTCCTCGCAGGGACATATAAGTATGGCTGGGTCCATAAGCCTCATATAAAGACTGAAAAAAGGAGAAATTGATAGATTGCTTATTTCCAACAAATCTGCAACCTAGAAACTCTAAATGCCCAAAATGTGTGTTGTTTCATCAGTGAAAAACCATTAAGTAAAAGGAGTGCTACCTTAAGGGGGTTTATGTGCTAAGCTATTTATGTCTTATGATAGTTGCCAGGCAACTAGTGGAGAAATACCCCAAAAACAAATAACCACAAAACACAGAATTTATGTATTTGTGAAATTTAGCCAGTAGAATGTATTAATTAGTAAGACAGTAAAACTAAGTTAACTGACTGCTCACAGTTGTTTCAATTGACTTTAGGTTAATCACTTAAACAACTTGTTAAACTCGTCTATTTTAATCAGAGTTTCAAATTCTGTTTATTATTTCTATCATTGAAAATGAAGAAGTACATTTACTGATGAAGAAGATCATCAACCAGGTGGCAAGATCTCCCAGGTGGCAGAAATCTTTGTTTCCTCCATTTTATCAACGGAATATGTGAAAACATGGACCCTGTTGAGGTGTGTGGCTCCGACAGGTGGTGCTCTCAGTTGCATTGTTAAGTGGATTGCATTCCTGCCTAGCAATGTGTGCCCCAGATGCTCAAGCACAACAGGATGAGAAAACCATGCTAACAACATCCTAATTACAAGCCAGAGAGAAGATGTCTTGGTTTAACACTTCCTCTGTAACCTCGATCCATCCCCTCTAACTGTCCACCGTGTTTTGTTCTGTGGTCTTGTTTTTATGTCCTCCTTGTAGCTAATAATGGGGCTCATTCGGTTGGATCCATGTCATTTGTGTGCTGTGTGTTTGTGTAACATTTATGCTTGCTCTTAATGTCTCCATGTTTGTTTATTTGTTGTCATCTGGTCACCATGTGTGTGTGTGTGTGTGTGTATGTGTGTCAGTTACTAAGCGACATAAGGCTCATCTGAAGAGGCTAGACCGGAGATGGACGCTGGGGGGTGTCATCAGCCGGCAGCAGAGCCGAGGTGAACTCCCCCTCTTTCTGTGTATTATTTTTCACCTCACACTGTCTGAATTGTCATCTCTTATCTCATGACTCGACTTGTCCCTCTCCACATGCACATTCTTTGTACCGTCTTGCATCCCGTGTTGTCTTCCAGCAAACACATTCATCATGAACCACAATCCACAAGAACTAACCACTAACTGATGCTAATATGAAATGAGCCTGGAAAGCAAGGATGAATTTAGCAACTTTACATTCACCGATTATTGACATTAAGCTCAAATTATGTTACAGAATTGCTCCATGTAAGCACTTTCATTATGTGAGCTCCAAGTGAAAACCAGGATTCTCAGAATCACAAAAAAAGAAAAGAGAAGGAAAGAAAAGAAAATCCCTACCCACTCATCTGAAAGAAGTTGCGTAATAGACTTTGGAATGCCTTAGGCTGCATTTTAGAGCCATATTTTTGTTTATGAGGAAATGAAGCATGTATGTAGATTTCTAATGAGTGTATGTTCTAGCAGAAACAGATATTATTCATGCTGTGGTGCAAATAGCTATTAGTGCTAACTGATAAACAAAGAACCTTATTAATGTCTCACTTAGTAAGAAAATCACATTCTTAGTCACAAACTTGCACATATTCTCCTTATGAAGGCCAAGGTTGTTTTTTTCCTCTTTTTTTCTACGGGAGATGCATTTGGATCACTGACAGAGGAGTGAGGACAAGCCAAAATTTGCTCTTGGCAGTGCAAGCTTCTCTCTGGTGTGCACACACAGTTGTTTCCACCCGATGACTGAAACTCTGCTTTGAGTTTAAAAAAAAAAAAGAAAGAAAAAAAACAACTTGCTGACTCCACACAGATAATTTACAACACTGATGCAGGCGATGCATGTTGTGGTTAACATGATCTGATTCAGAATTTCCCTTCATTGCACTGCTGGATATTGTTTGAAAGCAGTTGGTCTGGAGAAAACGATCTTCCAGCCTTAACACAGAGAGGCTGGAAGATCCAGGCAAAAGAATAATAAAGTGTACAAGAATATCATGTGCCCATTGAGTTTATGCAAAATAAAAAAAAAGCAGCTTGCCTTTTTTGTTCCTGCAAAACATTGAAAATGATTGGAGAAAAGGAAAATGGAACAAGCTGACAGTGAACAGTACTATTTGTCTGCGCTCCTCCGTTTTGAACACACATCCACTTTCCATGTTTGGACAGGAATTGCTATAATGACAGGAAACAATGATTCTGCCTTGCCCCATGTACTCATGGGAAGTCCTACATCAGCATGATGCTTATGTTCACTCTTATATGCTGAATTAAGAGCGTATGGTAAGGACACTGTCAGTGTGGGCATGTGATTTAGTTTCCACACGTCAGTATTGTAAACATTAAATAAACCAAACTGCGTTAAGAGTGATTGAAAATATGGCAGACGTCACATAATAACATCTTGAGGAATTTATGATATTTTCTGTGGAATATCTGATGAGAGAGGAGGGGGGGGGGGGGGGGGGGGGGGGGGGGGGGGGGGGGCAGAAGATAAGTGAAATTAGCGAAGAGCCCATATGTAGACTGATATGATCATTGAATTGTTGCTTCCAAAAGCTTCACTTCATGCAAAATATTTCAAGTTTAGCTTTAGCTAATATGAGAATCTCTTGGTGCAAAATGTCTTCTTTTCCAGACACTGTTTCCTTAACAAGCTGTGGCAGAGGAACAGTCACAACAAAAGGAAATAGGATCTGTTTAATTTTTGCGATTTTTATTAACTTTATTATCATTTTTGCACATTATTTGGATTACACTGCCCTCTCATCACTCATGACTGAAGATCTCGGGAACAATTAACTGTGCTTTGAATGTACAAATGAGAATTTGTGTATGATTTTAAGTCACGGTTAATACAGTTTCAACTTATCTTCTACCACCAGCCTGTCCCAGTGCTACAAGTGCTACAATCCATGCCTCTATACTATCCCCCCCCCTTTTTTTTTTGTTATGTAATGCATTTCCAAACAGTTGTTTAATATAAAGTACATCCCATCTGTGTAACACCAGATAAATTCAAGCTGCTGCAATGGCAGCATATATATTTTTTTAAAGGCAAGAATTAATGCTGGCTTGTAATTATTTGTTGCATTATAAAGTTCTCTTGGCTTCATAAAGAATTACAGTCAAATCCCAAGAGCCAAAAAAACCCATTTGAACACATGCACACAACACACCTACTTGCACATCTGGTAGCTGGACCAACTGCCAGAAAGCAGATCCAGTTAAAGAGATATAGAGTTATTCTTTCATATCATATCATAAAACTGGTGCAAATTGCTCCAGTATGATCACACAGACATAAAGTCTGTAGAAAACATTTAGAGCATATTCAACATTTTCTGTTTCTATTGTTATTTACAATTTTTATTCTTTTTTCTTTAGTTTTCAGAGATCTCACAACTGTAAAATCTTAGTTTTGTTGTCATTCTGTCCTCCGGCAGAAGAGAAGTACATAACTGTGCAGCCTTACTCCAGCCAAGGCAAAGATGAAATTGCTTTTGAAAAAGGGGTCATAGTGGAAGTGATTCAGAAGAACCTGGAAGGCTGGTGGTTCATCAGGTATGCCCCTGCATGCTAGCTTTGGACGTTTATTAATGCTGCCATAAGAAAAAGTCAATAATTCAATTGTTTTTCTCTTCTCTTGTAGGTACCAGGATAAGGAGGGCTGGGCTCCAGCGTCTTACCTCAAGAAGATGAAGGAAGACTTCTCTCCTCGTAAGAAGACTGTAACGGGCCCAGTGGAGATTATTGGAAACATAATGGAGATAAGCAACCTACTTAATAAGAAGGCGTTAAGTGAGAAGGATGTGCAGACTGAAGGTGTCCCAGAGAGCCCCCCGGTTGCCAGGAAGGAGATCAGCTTGCCAATCCCATGTGCTGACTCCAGTCCTGTTAATGCCCCGCAGGATGGAAAAAGCAAAGCCGAGCCTCCTTCACCAGCTGTAGCCCGTATAGCCCCACATCGGGTGGAAATCGGTCAGTCCCTTCATCTGTGTTTTAGTTTCTTGAACAATTACTGGAATATCTGTGTGTGCACATAGATACTTTTAAATCAAAGAAATATCTCCTAATCGTAACTGAATATATTTTTTCCTTGTGATTTTTATTTTCACAGGTTCTCCCGTCCTCAGGCAAAAACCTCCTCCTCGGAGAGATGCAACCCTGGTAAGAGCATAGTATATTTAAGTCGTCTGTCCTCCCCTTTTGTCAGTTAGTAATTTGTTTCTTATTGTTGTTAAAGATCATCTCGACAGCTTGTGGGGAATTTAAAAGACTCTGTGGAGATATTACTTTTGTTCATGGTTGAAGAGCAAACAAACCAAACAAAGACTGGCATCTTGGAGTGAAGTAATAAGAACAAAATGTCCCATTTCTTGTACAGTTGGGGAGAACAATCAGAAATCTGAAATAGTCAGGTCAAATTACTCTATGAGAAGACTTAAGCGTAGTACTTTACTTGATTAGAGGAAGCAAGTGTACTTTTTACCATTTGTAAGTGTTCTTCTCATTGTCACACAGGGATTTCAGTTGCCCTCCCCTCCAGAGCCCCCAGCAGTTGAAGCAGAGTATTACACCATTGCAGATTTCCAGTCCTGTATATCTGATGGTATCAGTTTCAATGGAGGACAGAAAGCAGAGGTAAGCACCCTGTTTAAACTAAACCTAAAACTTAACTCATTTACAGTTCAGATTTTTCCAAGATGAAACCTAAATCAGATTTACAAAATAGATGCATTAATATGGTAACACATAAAGACTAATATAATCTCTGGCTTGTGTACTTTAGGTTATTGAGAAGAATTCTGGTGGATGGTGGTATGTCCACATAGGTGAGAAGGAGGGCTGGGCTCCCTGCTCGTACATTGACAAACGTAAAAAGCCCAATTTAAATCGGAGAACAAGCACTCTATGCCGCCCAAAAGTTCCCCCTCCAGCTCCACCTGTCAAAAAACAAGACTCAGTGGAGACTGCACCTCCCAGCAGCCCTGGATCTGAAGCCCCAGAGTCTCCTGTGTCTCCTGGGAGGCCTGTATACGAAGAGCCAGAATATGATGTCCCTGCCATTGGAGATTTGGATCTTGAGTCTGAGTTTGAGTTTCTGAGGGGTGAAGGTTCCTTGGTGGATGGAAAGAATGAAGAGGCTTTCTCTGAGAGGGGGTCACATCTGTCCTCCAAGCCTTCTACAGCTTCATCCCTCCATAGCGCCTCCTTCAAGGTGGGTGAGTCATTTGAGGACAGTCATGAAGCAGAGGGGGAGGGAGAGGGAGAAGAGGAGTGCATCTATGAGAATGATGGTTTCCGACCCTTCAGGGAGTCCCCAGAGAGACAGTGCAGTCGGGACTCAAACTCCTCCAAGACAAGTGTCGTGTCAGAAACTGGCAAGACTGCAAATCCAACATCAGGTGGATGGAGACCTGCAGGTAACAGGCTCAAGATTGACTTGAATGGGAGCCCCTTTTCAGGCAAACCAGAGGAGGCATCCATGCCCAAATCTGCCTCCACTGAGTCCACCCCAGATCTGTTCAAATCGAAGAAAGACCAAGAGGAGAGCAAGGCATCATCCTCCACCAAGTCCTCTTCTAAGCAAAGGCCAGTGGTAAGGCCCAAACCACAGCTAGTCAAGGCATCCAGCGCAGAGAAAATGGACATCAGCACCTTAAGAAGACAGCTGCGGCCAACAGGTCAGCTAAAAAATGGAACCAAAATGAAGGGGGAAGACTTGGAAACAGCTTCAGTCATTTCCTCCGAGGACTCCTTCTCATCTCAGAGCACATCCGATCTCTCCTCCATCTACTCTAAAGGCAGCCGAGGTGACTCTGACCTGGAAGGCTGCAACGTGTATCGCACCACAGATCCCTATGAGAAAGTCCAAGACTCTGAGCTCAGTTTCCCTGCTGGGGTGGAAGTGGAGGTTCTGGAAAAGCAGGAAAGTGGTTGGTGGTACATTCGTTGGGCAGATGCAGAGGGTTGGGCTCCAACTTACTATCTGGAGCCTGTCAGGCAGCAAGATGACTTGGTAGAGTCAGAATCTGATGGCACCCCAACTAAACCTGGAAGTCTTAGCAAGTCTAACAGCCTGGAGAAGAATGAACAAAGGGTACGGGTGTTGAACAACATAAACCAAAACCTAAAGAAAATCACACCACCCATCCCATCCAAGCCTCCAGGTGGCCTCTCCAAACCTACCAGCTTGTTCAGCTCACTGAAGCAGAATAGCACCAAGCAGCAGCAGGTTGTCAGACCTCAGTCTGTCTTCATCTCAGCCCCAATCAGAGATGGCCCCAGCCCTGTTGGCTCTCTCAGGAGAAATGAGTCCCTCAACTCAACGGACCATCCTCGTGCAAGCCCCACAGTACGACGCAACGCCTCTTTTGGCACTGTGCCTCGCAGCCTGGCACCAAACAACATAGCACTACCCAACAGGAATCGATCTGGTACTGGTAGCGCTGAAACTCTGGGCCTCAGCTCTCAGAAGAATGCCGTCCCTGTATCCACAGTGAAACCCAAGCCCCACATCATCCACAACAACCTTAGAGAAGTGTATATCTCCATAGCAGATTACCATGGTGATGAGGAGACCATGGGATTTCCAGAGGGGACGAATCTGGAGGTTCTTGAAAGAAACCCCAATGGCTGGTGGTACTGCAAGGTTCTGGACAATGGTAGACCGAGGAAAGGATGGGTTCCCTCAAATTACCTCGAGAAAAAACACTAGCACTCATGTGTGGAGCTGGCAGTACTCTGGACATGTGTGTAAAGACTACTCTAACGGATGCATTTGTTTTCTGAATAAGGCTTACCCGGTACCCTTCACCAAAACAAGCAGCCAGATTAAATTTTACTAAGACATAAAAGAAAAGAAAAGAATTAGTGAAAGAAATCTAGATGATGCAATGCTTGAGACTTTGCATCAACATGTTGGGACTTAAAGACAAAGAGAAGACCAGTGAGCAGAAGAACGACTGAATGGTTTTTTCTCCAGCAGTTACCTTTAACTTGAACGTTGTCCTTTTGTGTTTACTCCTTGAACCCTTTTTTAAAAAATTTGTTTATAATGTAATCTTCAAAAAACTTTTTCAGAATTTAAAGCTTACTGCATGTCTGAAGTGATTCATTATACCGACGATGCCTTGAGCTGTTGAAATTAACCTTTTCCCCATCCTTTTCTTAAAGAAAAGGTCTGTTTTTGCCAAAGCTGCTTTGTGTTAGTCTCACCTTGGTGCTGCATGATTTTTTTAATATCTTTATACTGTACGTCATCTTTATGTAGACTATTTTATCCATCTAATTTTTAATATTGTCCCTAAAGAAACAAATGGTGAGCATCTCTGATTATCAGTATTTTGTTTCCCTTAGTGTAAAACATTTATTGATGAGCTTTTCTTATTTCTTTTTTTAACCTTTTTTTTTTTTCCCCCACAAATATTCAAACATCCCTCATGTCAGTGAAAATAATATTTATTCATATCTTGAAAGTCATATTAGAACTTACACTTCAACAGAACTGCTCTATTAGACACAAAAGATTTTGAATTTCTGCTGGGCAGTAAATTTGACATTTCTTTGTTTTTATTTCTTTTTTTTTGGGGATGCTCACTTTTGTTTTACCTTAATTGTGTGACCAGTTATGCTAACTGAAGTGCCTAAAGAATGATTTTAATAAATGCACTTTTGAACAATCATAGTTGATTTCTTTTCATGAAAAGGAATATAAATGGTTGCGGGGCTATGTATCACTAATTAACCTGACAAGCAAGACTGTGAGAGGAAGCCCGAGTTCCCAGCGAGAACCCACACATACAAAGGGAGAACATGCACACTCCATGTAGAAAGACCTCAGCCGAGGTCGAAACCAGGAACCTTCTTGCTATGAGACAACACCACTAACCACCACACCAATGTGCAGCCCAGAACAGTTTCTTTATTGAAATTTGGTTTTGGTACTCAGGTGTCAGGGTTTTCAGGTGTCAATTAAGTTAAAAATAGGGATGAATTCAATGCATTGTGCTTTCACACTGTACACATTTAAAAAAAATGAAACAAAATTAAAATTCCTTCAATGTGACACGTGTATTTGACATCTTTGCTTCCATTATGTGTGAATGTGATGTGCAAAGGGAATAATTATCATCCAAATTGTGGATGAATGTTCCATATAATAAGCACTGTAATGATAACTTATCACATCCCATAATTATAGGAAACATCAAGCCTCTTTTTATCAGCTTTAGAACAAGTGGAAGATTATTTAAAGTGTTTATGTTGAGTTAATCCCACATCTGTGTATATGCAATTTAACTAATGTGTTTGACCCTCTAGATAGTGGTATGCAAATACATTAGATATTACTGGGTTGCCTAGTTGTCACCCCTAATTTCTCATCCACAACACAAGGGCAGCTATAACTTCAGGAGAACCTGTATGTTTAACTTTCCTCTCAACAGATTTCCCTCTTACTCGTTTAATTTCGTGTCGACTGACAAATCAAAGGCAAAGTTACCAGTGTGGTGACATTGCAGTATGTAAAACAGTTACCTTCAGCTATAATCAGAGAAATACCATAAGAAAACGCTGGTCCAGTTTTCCAGTGTCAGGTGCTTCATATTATTTTTTTTATTGGATTCAGTGCTTGAAAGCTAATCAGATTTACCTCCCATAGGAATTTGAAGTGAAACATGTCCATCCCAGGGGCTCCTCCTCCTCTGGGGCTTCTACAGTCATTGGTGTGGAACTAATTGTTGTCGTTTATCTGCTGGCTGTGTGTAAATGTGTCTTATCGGGTTGCATGTTGTGCTCACGTTTATTTATTTGTGCATCCAAATGATAAAATCATAGAAATGCAAGATGTTCCTCTATGACAAACTGAGGGTAATATCTTCTCATTAAAGGGTGATATTTTCTTTATTTTGTTCAGATGTGTGGAAAAAAATTCTAATTTAACATTAATTGTAACAGTATTTGCTAATATTAGTAGCCCTGTGGCTTCACAGATTGATTAAATGCACATTATAAAATACGTTTTTATTTTCAATGACATTTCGTTTAGTCAGTTTTATGTGTTATTACAGAAAATAAGGGGAAAAAAATCTAAAGCTGAAGCTGATGGTCTGCTTTCCAGTACATGAGATGCTGGAAATGCTTGTGGCCACTGGAGGGCAGCATCACTCAGCATCTCAGCGCTGACTGAAGTCAAAGTCAGTCAATCTTCATTTGTGAACTCATCAACTCAGTACTTAACTTGTGTAAGGGTGAAATCACTCATTTGATGTTTTAAACTATGAACAAAGTAATACTTTTTCAACAAGATTACACTTCTACTTGCTGTCTGTTTCTTGACACTAAAACTGACTGGAAAAAAAGAAGATTTTGCATCCAACTGATCACCAAAAGCCTAACGGTGAAACAACAGAGGAACAAACTCAGACTGTCTGAAATCCAAAATCAATAGCATCCTGGGTTTCTAGAATTCAAATTTTGCACCCTAATAGTGTGTGTGTATGATCAAGCAGCTGTTTGGCAGAGATATCTCAACACAGCTCAGACCTCTCTGTGAACCTGACTGCAGGCCTTCTGAAGACTTAGGGTTTGGCAGATTTGTCTAAGTGGAAAGTCTGTGTGTACACAGACATTAGTGAGATGCACTGTATTCTTGTCACCTTCATAGACTCATTGTTGTGTATTTCTTCCTCACCTCTTGGCTATGAGCAGCAGCAACCGCTGCCTGTTTCTTGTCTGAACGTCATGCGTTGTACTGATGCCTTTTGGATTGGAGAATGAGAAAGCGCTGCAGTTGAGCCACGCCAGCAGGGTATTAAATAACAGATGATGTTCACTCTGGCCAGGACTACATACCACTACTGTAAACAGTTTCTCTGTGAGTTATGACTGTTTACTAAAAGCCTTTGCCTTTGTTATTCATATAGTATATGGTGCAATGTTGGTCAAGCATACCACTGAGCTTTGACTGTGCAGAGTGTCTTTTTATTCTCTAGCTGTTGTCCAATTTCAGATT
Source organism: Leptatherina wallacei (assembly GCA_028567055.1). Taxonomy (NCBI): domain Eukaryota; kingdom Metazoa; phylum Chordata; class Actinopteri; order Atheriniformes; family Atherinidae; genus Leptatherina; species Leptatherina wallacei. The sequence continues at coordinate 17,106,222 of JAOXYM010000017.1, forward strand.
TCTTGTATATGTCTTAAATGTTTCATTAAACAAGGCAAAGATATTAATGTACTCTCTTACCCCATCCTAGCTGGATTGACTTCAGATTCTTAGAGAAGGAGATTACAAGAAATGCAGCAGTGAAATAGAAATGGTCAGTTTTCCCCTTCTATAACAATATGACTCAAGTATGTGTAAGGAATGACTCTCCTTTGTATATGAATAAGACGTGTATGTGCTTGTTTTTTTTTCTTTTCTAGAAGAGTACAGTAGCAAACAAAATCGAGCCAGTGTTACAGACTTGAATTTTATTTAACAAACAGAACATGATTAGCAAATTCAGATACTATTAATATTGTTTCAACAACTAGCATAATAGAATCAAAAGCCCAGAAAACCAAAGTTATGAGCTTATTTTCTTGCTCCATAACAATAACCTCCAAAACTTACTGGTTTATGGTTTATTTTAGACTAAAAGCATTTGGTCACATTTGGAAAGAAGAGACTGTCTTAATAAAACTAGTCACTAAAACATGATTAACCTAAAGGTAAAGATTCTCTTTATATCTTAGTATATGGTATTGAAGCTTTTAGCATTTGGGGAAAATGATGAAAAGACTAATACCATTCAGATAGCCTGGCCTTGTGCAAAGTCACCAACGTCCTCTATCAAGCTTCTAAAGGTAAAGGTGAGTAATAATGTTGTCATACTCTGCGTGTTTAATGTCCAAGCGTCCATATACAACTCTATCATTTTGTCAGTGGTAATAAGCAAGATGGGGCTGGTATATCTTTTAGCAGAAAACTGTTGCCAGGCAACTACCATGATGGGGATTTGAAGGATCAGACTGTTTCCCTCTGTTTTACTTTTTTAGCATGTGTATTTTAGCTGTCTGCTGAGCTTAAATGGTAAAAAAAACTACAACATATTACCATAACCATTAACAGTGGCTAGATTCGACTGGAAGGAAATCTATACAATACTTTGCTTTCTTGGCATTAAGAACTTAAGTTACCAAAAACAATATTCATAACATGTTCAAAGATAACATTATAAAATTATGCTCATGGCGAATTGCATGCAACATGTTTCAATTCTCAACAGGTACATATACCACTGAGTGGCATCACAAAAAATATGTCCCTGTTGGGTAATTAAGGAGATCAACTAGTTGTTTTATAAATAAGATATTTCCATTTTTTGCAAAAGTACTTTGCATCTTCGTCTGTGTTACTATGTTCCAAAATGCTTTTAATTTTCTTCATTTGTAAGATCACAAGGCAGCTTTCTACAGCATCCAGTGTTCCATTGAAGGGGGCTGTGTTTGTGGATCTTATTTTCATATATGCATGAAAGACTTTTAATCAGTATATGTGGATGTTCACTAATGGTAGTTGTCAAAACTACTCTTGAGCCTATTCAGTGATTTCACTCCTAAATATTTTTTAATGCAGTGCCAGATGAGAAATTTTAACATTTCTGTAACCTTTCTGTAAATTTTTGACAATCTTTAATGCTAATATGCACCATTGATGAAACTTTTAGGGTGCTGAACTTTCTCCATCTTAATTTCTGAAAGAGTCATCCTCTCTGAGATAGTCTTTTTATACTCCATCGTGGTACAAACATGTTGGCAACTTGCCCACTTAGATATGAGGTATATTACACTATCAGTTTCCGTGTTATCTGTTGTTGTACTCATCTGTTAAAAGCTGGATCTATTATTTTTCCTTTTTTTCCTTTTTAAAATTTAAAGTAGCCTGCCAATTCATTGAAAAATGGAGCAGTAGCAATGTATTATTCAATACTTACAATACTCACAACATTTAATGTGTCAAATCGTATTCTGTTAAGTGGCTACCAATACCTCTGAGATAAATGGAGCACATTAAACGTTATGCAATTCCCTCTGAAATAGAGGAGCAGAAGTTTTATTTAGAAAATATTGAGCTAATGTACAAATACGTTAAATGGTATTAATCTTCTCATTTTATTATCCACTACAAAGTGGGCGAGCATTTCCCCAAAATGCTAAACTATTAAAGTGAAAATCAGCTGACACACAACCACCGATCATCTGGGGGAGTAAGGTGTTCTATAGTCTTAATCTATGCAACCATAAAATAAACAATATTCTTACATTTTGGACACTATAGACACAAATATGAAACAAACTGTAATAATTTTTATCGTAGCCTTGAAAAATAAATAAACCTCATAATGTACAGTCAAGATTACACTCCTCACTACATTTTCTATTATTAAAAATATTCCACAATGTAGGTCATATTTGGTCAAGAGGAAATACTAAACTAGTTACCAATGTAAAAGCTGAGCATCTTTTAACACTCACAACTAAATTCCAGTACTGTGCAATGCAGTGACAGAGGGGATATTTCAACAATTCATCTGCCTGATACCGAGCACATCCGTGTGCCCCCACACTAAATACAACTGCTCTGCTTTCGTATGTGTGGTTGAAGCTGCTAAGAGACAACACAGCTTTGAAAGAGAGACTTTAAGATGACAATGATCTTTCTTCTGGTTTTCACAGTGAGAACTAACAGATTTGAGTTTGTCCAGATTTCCCTTTTTTAAAGGCACACTTGAAAACTTGATTCAAATGTAAAACAGCATACCTGCAACTGATCATTTTCTTTCACAGGGATGAAATGACATGCTTTGGCACAAATCAACACCTACTACTTTAAATAACTGGTGACCACCTGAAAATACCTTGTCTTTCTTGACAATAACTTTTTAAAGTTTTGCTTTTACAGAGAGCATATCTCAGAAAACAATATCCAAATTAAATGATCACAATAACAAGCTAGGTGTTTGTCACTCACTGCAAACCTGTGGATTTGGAACTTGAAAATAGGCTGTACATGAATACAGCATCACTGAATCAAATATTTATGTTTTAATTTTACATAAATACTTAAGATACACGTATAACCTGAAGTAAGCAGAGGCATTAGCTTTTATGGGATTCTTGCAGTGATGAGGTCGTCAGTTTTATGAACTCATTCAGCATTTTAAAAATACCTCACTGCCCACCAATGTTTATTGGGATGATTTTCTCTTTTGTGTGCAATTACAGCATCCAGCAGGTTTGCTGAGATGGTGGGCACAGCCGCCGAGAAGCAGGACATTCATACAGACCCTTAACTGAAAAAAAAACAAAACACTTTCTTTACACCACAACAGGCACTTGGTAAAGATGCCTTATCCTCCCCTGTCAATGTGTCAAACATACAGTATCATCTCTCCTTTCTAGCTTCACCTTCCTTTATTCACATCCTCAACCATCACAACATATGTGACCTTCTGTGGTTACAGTGGTCAGACTTTTTTTCACCCTTTGACAGTCTCACCCCACCTGAAGTGCAAAGATGCACAGCAGGTGGTAAAATATTCAGCAAAACACTTTACTAATTACACATTAGAGCCCCTTTAAGGATTTATTTACCTTACAGTTTACATTTCATTGCGTGTTATTGCTGGAGGAGCTTTTAAACCACAAGATCTTTCTCAGTCTTTCTACTGATTTTTCACTAGTACCCAAATTCCCCCTGGAAATCTCAGATAAAATTATCTCGTCTTGATTTCCTTTAAGATTTAGGGGAGAATTGATTCTTCCTCAGAAACAACTTATTGACTCAATGCTTCCTGACAAGCAGTGGAGGAGCAGCTAGTGGAACCAAAAACTGATTCTCTTTGTTATTTTCTGCAGCTCTGGAAATCTAACTTTACTTGATGACGCTATCACCAGCAGGATGAAGAGTTGCACTGCAGGAAGTGGGACACATGTCTCTCCAGATAACAGTTTATCAGCAGAAATAGGTCAAGGTGCTGTTGTTGCAGTAGCACAGATTTTGCTCTGTGATCATATTGTATCTTTTGATGGTGTCTGATAAATCTCATTAAAACCAGAGAGAGCTTCCAATGATGTGCATTAGTCATGAAGTAACTTAAAACATTTTAAAGATGGAGTCCTGCTGTAGAGTACCTGAGCCAGATTACACATAGACGGAGAAGCGGGTTTCTCACTTGTGCTTTGTCTTTATGAAGTCTTAAATGGCTTTTACAACGCTGAACCTGATATTGGTTAACACAAGCCTACGTGCTCCGGTAGGTCTTGATGATATCTTTGATTATCCTTCTGCAGATGGGGCAGCAAGCATTGGTCATCTTCTTGAGCTTCAGGCCACAGGTGTAGCAGAGACACATGTGTCCACACGCGTAGAGGACAGTGTCCACCACATTCTCATAGCAAATGGTGCATTCATCACTCCACGAGGATGTAAAGGTAGGGGACTCTGGATGGCTAGAAAATGGGGAGCTTGGGGTTGTACCTGAGGTGATGAGAGAAAATGCAAAAGAAATAAGGGATTGTGAAAGAAATCAAGTTGAAAAATGCCACAAACTCTGATCAGTGCAACATATTGCATACAATTCCTATTTTATTTAAGCTACCAATAAATTCCTTAGTGTTTTTCTCAACTGATCAAATGTCAGGGCAGCTTTTTACCATAATAGCTGAGTTTTGCACTTGCAAAATCAGCAGTGGTGTCAAGACTTGCTCATGCCCGAAAACATGCATATCATGAATCACATCTTAATGTCAATCTGTAAGCGCATGCTAATACATTTTAAATCATTAACAAAAACAAAGATAAGCAAATAAAAAATAAAAAAATCTAAATTTAACAATATTAATATATAAATAGATGGAATATAGTTTGGCTTTTTTTTTTATATATATATTCATTAGGAGAGAAAAAACACTTTTTCATAAACATATTTCCTCCTGTTCTGTGAGGGAACTGTGAGAGATGACTGATAGCTGAGACCATGAAAATTCTTCTGGAGATCAAAGGAAATAAATCACAAAGAATAAACACACTGCACCTTGGGGTCAAATGGATACATACATTTTGCACGAGTATCTAAAACAAAGGAAAGCAAAGTTTTGACAGCTTAAGCAAGGTTTTAAGACAGATTGTAACCTTTTTTTTTCTGCAAAATATTTTTTTATGAGATTCTCTAGCTGACTTTTATGCACAGCTCTTTTGAATCTATTGACATTTGATTCTTTGTGTTTAGATTGGACAGTTATGAGAGCCACAGTAAGATCTCCAGTTTTGTATCTCTTGATGAGCTCTCATGTGGATTTTAAGGTGTTTACAATTGTCATTCCACTCTATCGTCATTCTACTTGATGATTTGCTGTTTGCATCCAAAGCTTGCTGGTACTTCATTAAACCCCTTTGATAACTGCTTTGTAATGAGCATTTTACAAGGTATAAAAAAATCTCCCTTTTGCCAGTGGCCCAAAAGATGATTTATTTAGTCAATATGCACTTTTTTTTTTGTTCAAACAAAATTTCTGATGTTGAATTTTGTGGTGAGATGTCAGACACAAGAAAAATGAATTTTTCAAATGAATTCCCCATTAATGGGTAAAATTATTTTACATGTGTTACTGAACAGTACAACAACACACCACCACTCCAGAGTCTGCTAGGTATTTTACAGTATTATCAGAATTTCAATTTGCTTTTCTTGCAATCCTGCAAGCATTTTTATTAGAGAATTCTTCCAGTCTTCCAGACCTCAATTTAATCTCCACGATACATGTTCTACAAATTCTTTATTACATTTCCAACTTGGGAAACAGCTCCCTGAAAATACTTTGCCATTTTGTGAACGCATTTTCCTTTTTGTAGGAATCAATTAATTTGATTTTCAAAGAGCTAGACAGTGGAGAGTCTCAGGAGAATATTTCTAACACTATGAGCGTCACCTGACATTTCCTCACTATGACTTTTAATAACCCATGTGATATGAGACCTTTGTTTAGTTATCTGATAGCTCAACTCTGTTTGGGTGTCTAAAATTGTACATTTGTGTTCCATTTGTTTTGGAAAAATCACTATGCAAATATATGACACTAATTCTAGATCTAAGTTAATCAATCAGGATTAATATCTTCAAAAGATTGATCACCTTTAAATTGATTGCTTTTAGAGATATCAGAAAAGACTACATGCCAGTGTAGCAATAAAAATTAGAAGAAAAAAAGTCTGAATTTGGAAAACTTGGACAAACCTGTGGATGAAGAAAATAGTGAGTGGTAGTTGGAGTTAAAGCTTGAATTGAGGTTGATGTTCAATGGAGTGTTGAGGCTGGACTCAGAGTTGCCACTGCAGAGTATTGTGGGGGTGTTTGGTGTACATGATGGGGAACTGGGCACTGAGAAGCCTCGAAGGTCTTGATTCAGAGATGAGCCTGGGGATAGAGAAGAGACATTGAGGTTACCATCAACATCCATAAAGGTGATCAAAGTAACAGTTTAAGAAGAGCTGAATACAATCATTTTATATCAGGTAATTAAATATTTTAGTAATTCTGATCTTTCAGCAGCAATTCAAAGCTAATAATAACTGTGGATGTCTTGTTGCATCTAACCATATCAGACTCTCCTCCTCTCACTTTCACAAACATTAAATCAGTTCTATCACTAAGCAGATGACTTGTATGTGTGTGTGGGTGTAACAGAGTGAGTCACGAGCCCATTGAGGCCCCCTCCCTTCCTTCCTCTTTCATGAACCCATGATTCCTGTGGGAAAGGTACAAAATACTTCCAAGGACTATCTGTTGTCTGTCCCATAAGATCCATCTCCATCTGCATCCCATAACCACCAGCACTGGCATCAGTTCTGGTATTGGCAGCTCATCTGTCCTCACACACAAAAATAATGACCTGATTCCACAGACAGATAAATTCTGATCTAGTCTGCCTGGCAGACATCTAGCATTGTTGTCTACACGTTGTCCTTCAGTTGACCATGGCTGACATACTGCTACACACACTGGCCGGTCGTTTACTTGGCATAATCTCTTCATGCCAAATTATCTTGCATTTATGTTTTACATCCTTGGCCACAATTTGCTTATCCAAAGTGATCTACAGCGACAGTGTTGAGCGGAAAAATGTCCCAAAAGAAGAACCACAGACGGGGAGAAGAATTGCAGAAAAAATACTGTGAAGTTAAAAAGAAAAAGTGGTCTGTTGTTAGCACAAAAATGTATATGTTTTTTTTGCATAACGCTTGCTGTGAGCTCTGATCCATTGCTTTGAACTGTTATGTGTTTTCTTTAGACCACTCTAACTGCCACTACCTCAGTTTCAGCCTACATAAACAAATTATGGTAGCCTTTTAGTCATGCAACAGTCAGTTTGCTGAGAAAAATTGCTTATTAAGTCTACATGAAGGTAGGACTTAAAACTTTCAGTAGTTTATTGTATTTAAGGTTAGTGATAGGATTGATGATCATTTTCTTTTTGATGAGACACACCTTTATATAATCATCTATTTATCATATCATATTGTAGAATGGATAGAGGAACAAACATGCAGACAGTAGTATTAAGACAGCCTTCTACTTAAACTGACCTTTGTGGCAGCGTGGCAGTGAGTAAATGCTGTGGTGGACTCTAGTAAGACAGAATGGATAACCTTCATGTCTATTCATGTACCTTTTCATCAAGGGTACCTTTCATTTTCTTTGTATGAATTTACTACTGGCTGTGTGACCATGAGTGTCAAAAGCTATGCTTGAGTTGCAGCAGACTTATTTGTGGTTGAGCTATGTGTACAGCAGCTTTGAACTTTTGTTTATCAAATATAGAGATATATCACCCTCTAAGTTTATATGGCAAACAGTTGTTTATCTATGTATCCAACAGCCATGGATCATCATCAGCATTCATCTGGAAAAAGCAAAACTGACATTTATTCTCATGTTAGTTCTGTTATGTCCTTCACCAATAACTGGGGGGGAAATTTTGCTTTTTTTGCAACTAGCTTAGATGCTCTTTAGCTATTAGTTAGTTGCTATGAATTGGCCATGACTTGTGGAGTCCCCCAGGGGTCAGTCCTTGGACCTCTTCTGTTTAACTTATACATGCTCGCTCTAGGTCAAATATTACAGAACTTTAACATTAATTATCACAGTTATGCAGACGATACACAACTTTATGTGTCTTTA
>JAOXYM010000017.1:17114359-17147948 GCA_028567055.1 Leptatherina wallacei
AGAGTCCAGACTAAACATGGGGAAGCAGCTTTTAGCTGTTATGCTGCAAACAAGTGGAACAAACTCCCAGTAGAGATGAAACTTTCGCCAAATGTAGAAACTTTTAAATCCAGGTTAAAAACATTTCTGTTCTCATGCATATATGCATGAAAACTGCACGGTAACTTTGAACTTAATTTGCTTTCAATCTGTTTAATGATTGTTTTTGTGTTTAAATGATTTTATTGTAATTCTAGCTGCTTTTGTTAATTCTACTTTTTTTTCTTATCTGTAATGCTTTTAATGTTTTATGTAAAGCACTTTTCAATTGTCTTGAACCTGAAAATGTGCTATACAAAAAAACTTGCCTTGCCTTGCCTAACTGCTGTTTAATGGATGAAACAAAGGGGTAATCCACACAGGGATTTATGGGCAGACTTCTCCTTTTTGAGATCCTGGTACTGTGAAGGAGAGCTTTGCAGACACACATGTTGATCATATTAGAAAAATGTCAGTTTTCTGTCTCATTTGCCTGGTATCAGAAACATGTGGAACAATTGAAAATGTGTCTTACTTTGTCTGCGTGTGGACAATTAAAGTCTAAGGCCCTAATTTACTAAAGGTTTGTGCCTCTTAAAACTTGATAACAGACGCAAAAACATACTGCAGCTGATTTACTAACCGGGAGCACCGAAGATTGCGCCTGTTAAACAGGCAAAATAGCACTGCAATCCATTTTGCCAGTTCGCCTTGAATGAATATGCAATCTGGGCGTTTCTGCCAGAACGTGCAAAATACTTGGAGGAGTAGATGCATATAAATCTGCTTTGCAGTGCAATGTGACTTACGAAACGTGGGACTGTTTTTGCTCCTATATTTTGCAGACGAGCATCACTCTTTACAAAATCTTTATATAAAAACATATAATTGGTTTGAATGTTAAAATCACAACTGTTTAGACAAACACTGTGAAAAGGAGGCACATTTATTTTTGTTATGTCAATAACAACTACGGTGTAATATGTTTCAATTTGTGCACATACTTTGTTCTACAACCGGCTCTTGCGTGTCATACCCCCAGTTATCTGTTAATCGCAGAAAGTGCGCTGCACTTGATGTTCAATATTGGTCAGAGGAATCTCTTCTGCCAGCCCCCCACCTGTCTTATTTGCCAAGGTTTTATTATGAGTTATTTTTTTTTATTTTTTTTGTTCATCTAACCTCATCTCTTCTTAACCTCTTCTGGAGTTCTTTTTTTTCAAACTGCATTTACTTTTTTGCAAATATCCTTCCATAATGCAGTCCTTCTGGTGACATTAAGATGTCTATGTTATACTCTATTTGGGATCTTAGTAAATCAGGGCCTACTGTATGTGTTAAAAAAACTGTTTCAATCAAAAAGCATTTTCTGAGAAGTCTGTTGCATCAAGGCCTTTCGCTTTCAAGTTCAAGCCAAGCTTAGCCCAATCTGCTTTCAACTTTTGTATAATGCCATTGCTCCATTTCTTAACAGACACTAATGCGCAACCACAACATTGACTTTCACCTTCTGTGTTTTCCACATTTAAATTTTAAGTTTGTTTTCTCTCTAAATTCCTTTAAATATTGTTTCCTGTCATTTTAGTCCATGAAACTGCCTGCAAACCAGGTTTAACTTCTATGCTCTTGATGTTGTCACCTGTCAACAATGAAATTAAAACAGAGTGCTTCTCTCTTTATTCAGCAATCTATAACAAAGTGTCGATTACCTTTAAAGGAAAGTGAAAATGATCTGAGGTAGTGTTACAGTACAGAGTATTAACTAGCAATTGGATTTTATTTCATGTTATTATAAGAAGGGCACAAACCACTTTTATTCTCAGCCCTTCTCACACAGCAGTTGCACTTTATAGACCATAAAAACAGACTTTCTCTGTTCCCCTTTGGTCACACACACAGAATAAACAGAAATATATCTGTCATATCAAATGATACTTCTTTGCAGACTTGTGATAAAAAATATCTATCTGATATATTTAGATGCATAGTCACCTGACAAGTTGTTGATATAAAAATATATGTCATCAACTTTATAATGAAAGTTGAGCACGAACTGGAGAAAACCTTAAAACCCACATCTATGAAGACTTTCATGGTGACCATAGATTATTAATGATTCTAAATATCTTGCATGAAATAATAAAATCTTGATTTCTATGATAAGATGGACACAATGACCATTTGACATCAACAGATTCCCATCTGTTCCGCTTCACAGGCTTGACAACACCCAGCCATGATAAACTGTCACTTGCCTCAGTGGCTAGATGTCTCCATGGCAACTTATGGCATTCAGCTGCAGTGAGTGGGTGAGTAGAGACGTCACAAATGCACTCCCCACAGCTGGAGTGGGTAATGACTCGAGGAACGCTCATACCCAAAAGAATTAGGATGGGGGGGGAAGAGGAAGAAAATGCAGAGGGAAGACAGGAAGTACAGACGATTGGGAGGGCCGGGTGTACGGGAACTAGCTGTGGGTGGAAAATCGCAAACCTCCATGCAATTACATTTTAATAATGCATCAGGAGGGCATCATAAGGAGCTATCACGGGCTCCCTCCTGATACGTAACACTGGCTGCTGGGAGCCCATGCAAGATAGAAATAACCTCCTCACTTTCTGGGTCTGACTGACTACATGAAAGAGAGGAAAGGAGAGCCAGAGCATGCAGACAGGATTTACAAAAGGAAATCAAGAGAATTGACTAATTCTAAGTGCATTTTAATTCTCATCTCAATTATAGATTTCCTGTGAAAGAATGTCTGTCTTGCTGGGATGCATTCATGAATAACTTAGTTGGGGGAAAAAATGTTGTTTGGAGGAAGATTGTTTTCAAGAAATTAAGATAAATGTCTTAATCTGTGGTGACAGTAAACAAATCGAAAGCACTCGCATTTGTGCCTGCAACACTGTGCAGTATTTCACAGTCACGTCAAGATATGCTAAGTCCAAGCATTTGCACAGCTCTACTTTATGAAAAATAGAGAATGTAAAATCCTTTAAGTGTACGACTCAACATCGAGAAAACCATACTAAATATTTAAATCTTAAATTGGACCCACTCAAAAACAGGACATATGCTAAGTGTCAAATGTCCTGGAAAATGGATTCTTACTGACATGAGAGACTTATTTTTTTCATCTAAACTGGCTCTTGATATTATCCAAAATGCAAAGCAAGAACAAAGAACGTGTCCGGAACAGTTAAACAATACAATGATCTGAAGATTTTAGACAGAGCCTTGAAACAAACAAATCCTCTTTGAGTCAAACCAGACTACTTTCTCCTGTCATCATAAAAACCATCTTCAGTATGTTTGTGCCCGTGTTTTTAATCATCACAACAGCATTTTAAAGTATTTAACGTACAGTACATTGCTACACTGTCACATTAAAAACAGAATAAAGAGAAAAGAAATCTTATGGTCCATCTTGTTAAACTGAGTAAATACAAACTCAAATGAACAACAACACATTACACTGTTACTGTTTATATAACTATCACCCAGCCAAAAAGCGGAAGGGATGTGCGAAAAGTACACACCATGATTCAAAAGCTTGTAGAACCATGTCCATAACATTAGGAATGATTTTTTGTTCTTTTTCATCTCTTTTAAGGACCAGCCAAAGCATTTCAATCAGGTTGAAATCTGGACTATGAGTGGACCATTGGAGCACCACGATACTTTTCTTTTTCTACTAGTATGTTGTACATTTGCTGGTGTGCTTGGGCTCATTCATCTGCTGCATGAAAAAGTTTCAACCAAGCTTTAGTTGTCACACAGATAGGATCGTACTTGACTGTCCCAGATTCTGATATACAGAGCAGTTCACGGTCCACTCAGTGAGGGCAAGGTGTCCGGGCCCTGTGGCTGCAGAACAAACCCAAACCAATATGTGTCCAACTTAAGCCACTATTATTTACAGATAGAATGAGTGTATAAGTATTAGTGTTTGTGCGTTTTTTTTAAATAAAGATGGTGTTGTGCATTCTGGCTAAACATCTCCAATATAGGACATTGTTCCAGAAATCTTGGGGTTGTTCCAAGTTGAAACTTGGCAAACTTGAGCCAAGATAAAACTAAGCAAACTTTTTAGAGATAAGAGACTTTCTCCTGTCAACCTTTCTAAACAAGCCATATGTGTTCAGTCTTTTTCTAATTGTACTGTCATGAAGTATAGCTTTTCATATGTCAGCGGAGGCCTGTAGAGGCTGAGATGTAGCTCTTGTGTTTTTCAGTTTCTCTCAGATAATTGCTAATGTCTTTCCTCCTTCACATTGTGTTAACACGCCTACATGCTCCAGACTAGCAAACTGCCAAAACATCTGGTTTTTATAGACGTTGGCACACTGGTGATCAGTTATTTATGTTTGGGTAGCAGCACCTGGCAGCTACTTGCACTCTTAAATCCTCTGGAAGTAGTAAAGAAATACTGTATTTTAGTTTAGTTTTGTTAAATAATGACACAACATAATATGTTCGGGGTTGTTGTTAATGTGAGTATGTATTGGTCTAATTCTCAGATCTGATATTTTCAATCCAGTCCAGACACATAAAAAAACCTTATGGCTGAAAGAGGCTGTAGTTTTTTTTTTCACAAGATAGTGGATAAAGCTGTGTTATTGTGTGGAATCTGTAGAAATGATCTGGCAGAAATTCCGTTTAACTGAAGGTACAAAGTTAACATTTATATGCAAATTGTGGAGGTAGAATGCAAATCCCCAAGTGATGTACGAGTTGATAAAAAGTCAGAGCGCAGAGACAGCAAAGGAGGGGAAAGTATTTCATGACTTGACAGAATGGGAATTCAGCCTCCAAGGTCACTCAAGGATCACAGACTGCATTCATTTCTGAATGGAAAATTATAAATGAAATCCCTTACAGACCTTTGGAACACAAACTATGATTTAATAAAAATTCAGACGACTGATAAAACTACAACTGGTAATAAAGTTTCCGTCTGTACAGAAATTTTTCCGAATTAAATCTAATTAAACATCACTTTACCGCAAGTAAGCACACGTTTAAGTTTAAATCATGGTTTGACTCTCCTTTTTAAAAGTATAAAAACAAGGGGAAGGGAATCTGTAGGAATATATAGGAGACTAGAGCTGAACCTAAGTCAGTAAATCTGTTCGAACATTTAAAGTTAGAATTATTAAAGTGATGGAGCCTACTTTCAAGACATGTCTTTTTCCTAAATGCTTGTTTTCATAACCTTATTTTAGATAACACAAATCTGTTTTATGACACCTTAGCTAGAAATGAAAGATAAAGAAAGGTCAAAAAGATGTAAAAGTACCTAAAATCCTGAGTTGTGTGATGGTACCATGCAGACTGTAGAACATCCAGAGAGGCCTGGAGTTATCGACACATAGCTGCATCCCTGCACTGATTCCATTATGGCTCATTATAACTTCTCCGTCTGCATTCACGACAAAGCCCAAAATATCTCCGCTGTTAAGTGGCACCGCCACCCGACATACGGCCCAGAATTCCTTGCGGTCAACCAGGGACTCTGGGTTGGATGGAAGATCACTGGGCCTCAGGGTGGCTGGGTCGCAGGATGTCACACCATAAGAGAGAGACCCACCCCGAGCGATTCCTGCTTTCACTTTTACAAGCAGAGTCTCTGAACAGTGCATTGGCCGGCTGGTGAACACCAGGGTCCTCTCGTCGCCACGGTGATCCAGCCGCGCCACTGTATGCTTATCCAGCACGGTAACATGGACACCATGCACCGCATGAAATTGCAGATCAGTGTCCAAGTGGCCGGGTAGGAGGGAGCTCTGCTGGGAGTTCTGCGAGTTCTGCGGTACATGGCAGGAGGTAAAGGGCTGTAGCTGTTCTTCTTCCTCATCATCTTCTTCCAGATGCATGTCTTGCTGCTGTAGGCTCAGGTCACACAGGCTGATGGAGAGGCGAGGGTCACGGCTGTTACGCTGAATCGAAGCCCGGTGGGTGGCAGCAAAGGAACGGGAACGCTGGCAGTCCAGGGGGACCATCTCACTGTCTGTGGCAAAAAACAACAACACACAAAACAGACACACACAGAGCAGCATTATGTAATCACTTGTTTGTGCTGTTCTGAAGTGAACATCTCAATCCGAATTATCACACAGCTCCTTCATTTTGTTTGGACAACACCATGGCCTCTTTTGCATTTTTGCTAAAACAGTCACATAAAAAAAATGATATTTTAATTAGTGAGAAAATAAAGTGTCCAGAGAACTGAATTTAATTAATGTTATCACTTAATATTCAGCATATTCCCATGTACAAAAATTCTTTATCTTATACTCTCTTTCTGTACACAGCCTATTCATCATACCTGCCACTGTAAACAAGAGGTGGCTTCCGGCCTCTCTGCTTTATAACATTCATTGTGAGGCACTCTCTTTGCTAAGAATTGCGGTCCAACAGGATGAACAGTTGCGTCAATGTTTACATGCTTAGAAACATGTCAGGACTTTAAGTGGAGGCCGACTGCAGCTGCAGGCCAGTGTCTCCATCACAAGAAAAAAAGACATAACAGCTTTATGTAACACCGAAAGAATAAAAGATTCTGTATTTGAGCTGTTTGTACCTCAGGGACCTGTAATAATGTGCCACATTTTTTTCTTTTTTTCAGCTACTCATTGTCATTAGTAGCTGTACTATTATCATGTTATATCTAATCCCTAAGATCAGATTGGATTTCTAAAAAGGCCACCCTTAAATAAAACAAGTTTACATTCAGCTTTTGTCCAGGATTAAAACTGTGTATACAGTATGTATACACAGCACTGTGAGTTTTAAATAGCTGCAGAGAGCTGCCACAATTCCTAGCTGTTTACATAACAAACTGTCTCAGCATCAGTGACTTCATGTACCTCTGTGCAATGTTAAAATTTTCAGCTATGAGTCTGTATGCTAAAGTCAGCTTTTTTTCCATCCATTCAAAAAGGACAGGCATCCTAAAAACTGCTTCACATGTCTCTTCACGCTGCGTAGCCCTTTCACAAATAGCCCTCCCTATGTCAATACCCCTCACTGTAAAATAGAAGCCCCATGGGAACACATGGGTGCCAAAAAGGAGAAAAAACAGAAAGAGAACGTGCTTTCCATGCACACAGTCAGTACAAACAGATCTGCATCCTGGCACGCTTAGGGACTCACAGCCAAATTTAAAACAAGCTAAAATTAGCCTGATTGGACATCCGAGGAGGGTGGGGGGGGGATGAGGGATGAGTGACATGATGGCTCTCAGCCTCGACCTGCTTTGGGCTTCCCCTATGCGGAGTGAATGAAGAATACGAGTGTCAGGGCAAGATTGCATGAAAAGTAGAATTAGGTAGACACTTGAGAGAAAGGGCATACCTCACCATCTCCTCTTTATCACACAAAGAAAGCACATCTCCGGTCAGCCACTGATAAACTGCTTGAACTTAATTACTTCCTCAGTCAAGAGTGTCCAAAACCAGCCAGGGGGCTCTTATTATTAGCAGCCTTATCATCTTCAAGGCAAAGTTAGCTGGCTTTGGGATACAAGGGATCATTTCTATTCTTGCTGTTACAGCTTCCTACAGTTCACGGTTTCTGCTTTTGAGTGCAGTGCAGCAGTTTAAACATACCGTGAGGGGAATAGTAACGTTCCAATGCTTTCAAGCTATTGTGAAAAGAAACAAAAGATAAAGAAAGAGAAACAAACAACCAAAAAGACGTGAACTAAATAATTATGACTTTCCTGGGTTTAGTCTCAAAGAAGTATCAGATCAAATTTCACATACTTAACATAAAATACTCATACTCAAGTCACAAAGTCAGATTATTCGGAGGTTGCACTGAAACAAGGATCCATGTGATATTTCAAACCCTTTATTTTTTTTTCTTTCTTTACTTTAAACCCTTTATTTCTAATATCGTAGGGAATTCTAAGAATTCTAGGCACCCTGTATGTAATGCAATAACGAAGATCTGCTTTTGTTTACTAACAGTATATACCAAAATGTCCTTTCTGACTTCCAAAGAGGGCACATTGTTGGAATATTTTGGCAACAAAAATGACAGTTATTAAACATTTCAAGAGGAACTCTAGTTTAATTTCAAGCTAAAATATCAAAGAAAAACTTGCTTCAGAAATCATAAAGCAAAGTATTAAACCACACAGTGTTGAGAAATGTCAGAACAATAGCTACTGAAATTGCTGAACCGACATCTTGCCAACCTACTGTCAACCAAAACAGTCTGAAAGGCTCATTTCAGGTGGACACACCATAAAAGGGCTGCCATTGCCAGACCTTTTAGTTCCTCTATTTCCTGAGTGGAGTCCAGTGGAAAAACATAATTTTCTCTGACCAAAATTCCTTCAGACTTCAGGACGAACATATGTAAGGAGGAATAAATAAAAACACTGGGAATAAATTCAAACAATGAAACATGAATCAAATAAATAAAATATTATTTGCTGGTATCACAGCAGTTGTGTTGTAAAGCAGAAATAAAACATCCAAATCTCTAAACTCTGTATTTAATGTGCAAATGTACTCTGCCAATTGAGCATAATTATGCATGTGTGTACATGTGCATGTGTATGTGTTTGTGATGTAATTTTATTATCCTCACACCCATACACTGTATTTGGCTTGAGTCTATACACCCTCTGCCAAAATGGTGCAGCCCAAAACATCCCCAGACACTGCAAATATCATAAGAAAGAAGGAAAATACCATAAGAGGGAGGAGTCTCTGCAGAGAAATACACTACTGTGCATATCTGTTGGGACATAACACTTGATCATTACATTGGAATGACAATAATAGTCATGTTTATGGTGGTTTTTCTATTTTTGCATAATAAAAGCAACAGACAGCAACAATCTTTTTTGTAGCCTCAATAAATTTTATAAATTGGCTCTGTCTCCATCTACCCAAACCCACATACAAACAGATACAACCACATTTTTTTAAATATCTGAATTATTACCATGGAATCGTTTCCATGGTAAATTCACCCCAGCTTAATGGAAGACACTTTTTGACATTTGGAAATCTAGGTTTTTTTTTCAATAGTTTGCACTGAACATAATACTAATTATATTCTACTTTGAATTGGCAAAGTTCATGTCCTTGGAACTTCGCATAGCAAGTCTAATTCACTTTCCAGTAATTAAACCAATGCTCATGTGCTCAAGTGCATGGTTGAAATTGCCCTACTAACATTAAGTGGTCTTTAAACAGCTCTAGAAACTCAGCCCCAGGAGAAAAAATAATTAAATAGGGGAACACATACCAGACTGATACCGCAGGTTAGATGGCTAACCTCTCAGCTTTGGTTCTTTATATCATCATTGTAGCTGTGAGAAAAATTCCGTAATCAGACTTTCTGGGTACCATTGGGGAATTTCTTGGTTTTAATGATATAATACCCACCCTTCCAAGAACATACATCTATAGAAAAATAAAAAAAAAGGCCAAAGATAAATATCCATCTACCTGCTGAGGGTTTACCCATTCAGACTAGTTCCACCCATGAGAGACAGGAAATTTTCACCCAGTCTTGAAAAACCAGTTTTGGGAAAGTAGATGCGCAACTGGGAAAAAGAGGACGTGCAACTGAACACTGAAAACCTGTTTTAAAATGAGTGTATGCCAAGCTCATGAGTGCAGGATAACAAATGTTTATAATATTACGCTGCCAAAACATACAGCCTTGCTAAACCTATCTTTAAACATATCTTACAAAGACCTTTGTGTATTACAGTACTGCTGTTTTGATCGGAATCCTTTCTATGTAGCTGATGCCTTTTTTGGTGTTGAATAGCTCTAAGTCAGACAATGGCGTGGCACTAAAGAGACAAGGGATTTCTGTTTATTCCTTGGCCCCATCAGAACAGGATTAAGAGGCATTTGGGAGTTTTAATGGTGCTGCAAACTCTGCACAAGGTCAGCTGCAACAACTGTATGCATGTGCATATTGTACGTGTGTAGTTGGAGATTTACTATAAGTATGGATAAGAAAGGGGGCTATCTAGAGCTATGCCTGCAATGAGTGAGTGAAGTCATCTATCACGAGAGGCAGCTTTAGGTGTTATGCATCTGTCCCAGGAAAGAAAGGGATGGGCTTTTGTTTATCAAAAAAAAGGAAAAAAAGAAGCAAAATCAGGTTCCAGAAGAAAGTATATGAGTATGAAGCAATGATATACAGGAGAAAATTAATGGTCCCAGTATATGAGATGTTGTGACAAGAGCCATGTGATGTTTCTGACAAGTCAAGTTTCACATATTTCTGAATTTATGATCGTGAATAGAAAGAGAAACACATGACGGTAATTAATGTCAGCAGAGAAAGTGATGTCCTACTCTTTGAGGGCACAGTTTCTTCTTAGCCAAAGTCCCGTCTAACTTTAGTGCCTCTACATGCACTTTCACGCAGAGTACAAGCGGCCACTGGCTGTTTAAGTGTTTAAATCTGAGATCAGTTTCAAACACATTTTTCCAATTATAAATTCATTTTGGTGTCTTGGTCAAAATAATATCTGTGAAATCTTCACAGATGGACACATTTGCTCACTCACACAGAGAGAAGAGAGAGAGCACATTCTCCTTTTCATTGGGACTAGACTCTGTTCATCTGAAAGTGATTAGCCTCCTCTCAGAAGGCTTCCCCTTGTACAGTCCAGCTCCCAGGACCCAAACCTGACAGGCTCCATTACAATTTCTATTTTGATTTCCTGCAAATCTGTTCGATTCCATCTGGGTCGATTAAATCCCAGCTGAGGCACAACAGCCAGTCCAGCCTTTTTTTATTTTGGTTCCACAAATCAAATAAATTCCAAGCCCTGAGATCACTAGAAACAGAACCCTCATAAATACATGGACTTATCCTGATGTGTACATGCTGGCAGATGTTAGGTCAAATGATAGTCCTTCAATATTTTAGCTCACACCAGACCTCTAATTTCACTGTTGCCAGTTGTCCGACAGAGTGGGTTTTATTCGGCTATAATCAGGGGCAAAAAAATTATCAAAGGTTGGGCATGACTGATAGCCTCGACTCCCAGCTCACTCACCTAAAGTGTTAAAGCAGGATGAGAATCAAACAAGGTCTAATGACATCCACATGATCACTTCCTACTAGTGTGCACCTCTGTTGGTCTGTCTCTTTAAGAGCGTGAATAAGAGTCTGAACCGAAGATCTAGCCAGTCTGACTTTTGCCTGCATTTGTTCAGCCTTCAGGCTCCTCAGCTTGCATCCATCATTGTGATTAACATAACCACCAGCAACTATACGCATACTTTGCATGTTGGATTTAAACCAAAAGTCTTCACACAGACAGGGCAAATTTTTTGAGCATTTTTTCCAACTGAGGAAATTTAAATCTTTTTTTTTTTGAGCGTTGCACATTCTGACGTTGTGGTGAATTTGCTGCGACATCCACTCCTGCAAAGATTGACAACTGTCTTGAATCTCTTCCACATGTGAATAATCTTTCTCACTGTAGAATGGTGTACTCAAAATTTTTTGGGGAAACATAGATGTGAAGCAATAACTACTTCTCTAAGTTTGTGGCTGATGTATTTCCTCTTTTTGGTGTTAAAAATACCCCTGAATGCTTCCGACCAGAACATTGCCAAAATGTCTGCTTTTATAAAGGTGCTGATCACTTATCAAAGTGGATCTGATTAAAAGGGGATGTACATTCTTTTGCACAAAACTGTAGGCTTAATAACTGGACAAAAAGTTGAGCACATTGATACAGTAATGTTGACCATTTTGCGTGTTGCACATATTAGAGCACTGGACCACAAAGCAACAAATATTTTGATGACTTTGAAAACAAATAAAAAAAAACAAACAACAGAAGAACTCTGCTGTGGTTGAAAATGATTGGTGTATAGGCCACGGTCTGTAGTTTGCTTTTTTGGTCTTCTGAAGCTTAAAAGTATCACCAAGAGCTACGGAGGTGCCAGAAATTACTAATGCTAACACCCGCAGCTCGTTATTAGAGTATTCATACCTGCTGAGAATGCCTGATTCCTCATAGGTTTTAACAGCAAAGTTGTCTCTCGTATCTATTAGTAAAGGATAATATTTGAAAGTTTAGCTTTCCAATCTAAACACTACTCTGTTAGGAATAAGTTGTAATGTAGCTCACTTTCAAAATAGTTGATGTCCAATATGGCAAAAAACAAACAAACAAGTAGTTGTGTTTTGATTTGACACATTCAATAGCACATTCTGTTGTGTTTTTTGTATTTTGTGGATCTGTTCAGTCAGTTTCTATATTTTGTTCAGTGCTTTTGTAAACCTAGTGTTTAATCATGTTGGATAACTTTCTGAGGAACTCAGTTAGATTACCTTTAGCAAGAGGTTTGTTGCCAAGCTGTTCCACACCTGTGTTCCCTTATTCAATTACCCCTGTCAGTATTTAAGCTCCTCAGTTCGATTTGTTCTCTGCCAGTTAGTCATCCTCATCTGTGTGTGCAGCTTAGCTTTGTGTTAGCTCGGCTCCCCACCCTCTGTTCTTGAACTTCTGTCAGTGCCTTTTGTTTGATTTACTGTATAGTGCAAGTAAGAATTTAAGTGTTTGTTTGCCAAAATCCTCCTGCCCTCCTTTATGGACTACATTTAGATTCTCACCTTCCACAATTACATGTGACCATGAGATAATTAGAATATTGAAGATGATTATATAGCTACAGAAGTAGTCTGTGTTTGTGTAGGGTTAGGGTTTGTCATAAAGGTTTTTTTGTCATAAAGTTTTATGTAAGTGTCATGGAGGCCAACCTAAAACAGCAAACATGCGCTATACCTTACCTCAGGCATGAACACATCCTGCCACCATCAGTTTATGTGACAAGTCAATGTATAGCGCATCATTACGAGGCACTTAAATATTGCACTGAGTGGACAATGTGACTATTTACACTAAGAATTGCAACAAGGTGCAGGGGAAATGCATCAAGAATAAGCAACGAATAACAAATTACTAATACATAACGCAAATGGCAGGAAATAAAACAAAACAAAATAAGGAATGACTCATAGCTGTTAGCAGTGGCTAGAGCAGTGTGCCATTTCAGAGTATTCCTTGAAAATCCTTTCAAAGTGCTGGAACTTTAAAAAGAGGTGAAATCATGGCAACCAGTTCATCTTATTTGTTGACTCTGTCATCTTGTAGGACTATTTTTATGAAACATTGCATAATTGTAATGTGGGTTGGCTCACTGTAAGGGCAATTCATCCTACATTACTTGAATAAGCCCACGCCAGCCTTCAATAATGTTACCACGGTTACCTTCATTCAAGTTTTCTTCTGCTAATTTTAACCAGTGTAGTTCAGACTCAGATTTTCATCGTATGCACATTGGTCAGCTTTATACTATAAGTTCTACATTTATGTTCTATTCATCCTCATCTACTTTAACATGAAGCTTTACAGATTTGTCTTTTCACCAAAATGAAGGTTATCTACTCCCCTTTCCCAAGTATTCAAAAATCAAACCATAATCTTAGCAGTACATAGCGTTTAAAGTTGTTATACAAAAAAACCTAAGTAATGTCCCATAATTATCTGTCCTCTCAGCTTTTACATGGCAGGTGCTCAACTGCAGATGCATTATCAAGATGAAACTATAACCAGCAATTACTCATTTTAAAACATCACAGGAATTTAAATCCTGTGTTGTGAGAGAAGAAGTTTGACTTTTTAGTTAAAGTTTAATATTAAATTTTTCTTAAAGTAATGTGGAAATGTTTTAAATAAAAAAATGGTTAGCTTTTCCACATGAATAAATCCTGTTTAGGCTCTGCTTGGAAAGGTATGGGGGACTTGGCTGAATGCTTAGTTGCTGCTCAGGCATCAAACATGTTGGGTAAGACATACAAGGCAAGAAGGACAATGTAGGTACTTAGAAATGGACAATGTTACCTCAGCTGTACCACAGGCATGTCTAGCCTTTTGATTTTTACCCAAAAAGGAATCAACATGGCCCTAAGTTATCCTCTGGACCTGAACAGGGGTTGCTGGCAGCAGTAATTTCCATAAGAGGAGAACTTGGGACACAGGGTCCACAGTCTTGCAAAATCACTCTTTTTATCATTTTTCATGTGATTTATTGCTACACAGAGAGGAAAAGGTTCAAGAAAAGAGAAAAAAATGAAGGAAGGGACCCATGAACTGCAGTACAATTTAAGATTTCAGTTGATTCTGCCAAAAGAATGCAGCTCAAGGAAGTTACGAAATGTTTATAGTATGGAGACATTTAGCATTTCTCTTTGGCTTTCTCGCCTTAATGGTCTACTCTTTGCCTTTGGCTCGAAACCGACTTTTGACAGATGACTTTGCATATTGTTATTACCTTGGTGAGTTTCCAGTTTATTGTTTTTGGAGGATTTGGCTGTAAGCAGCAGAGCAGACCAGTAATCAAATGTATTAGTACAACATCAATTTGCAGTACTTCAGGGTAAGCAGAGCCTCAGGCCTATCTCATGTCTTCATATTTTGGCTAAATTGTAATATCTGTCTAACTGTACTATCCGAATATTGCTGATTGACTGTGCATCATAGCCACCAATATGACTTAGGCAATTATGCTATGAGGCTAACGATATGTCACAGAAATGAAAGTTTTACTTCTACAATCCTTTCATACTGAGCCGACTTTCAGCCATGTTACAATGCTGACCCAGGCTTTATTGACTACATCCGGCCTCCACACCTGATTACAGATGTTTCCATATTTAAAACCGTTAAATTCATAAATCAAACTTTGTGAAACACCACTTAATCTATGCTGACAAGTGAAACAATGAGTGAGATCCGTAGCAAGTGAGCAGGAGTGTGTGACACTCTGAGTGAACAGACAAAAATAGACACAAAGAAAGGAAAGTACTGCACAATCAGGTTCAGGCAACCCAACGTGTTTGTCCTGCACTGTGCTTTTCATCTTTACATCCTATCTCTTCATCTGTGGACAAAACAGGTTTGAGACTGTGGTAAACAGATTCCTAACTAGCAACGGTTTCAGTTTTAATTTTGAGTATCAAGGGATTCACATAATGGTGGGTGAATGATGTATTCAGATAAAATGTTGACATGTGTATGAGTTATTTGAAAGCAGTCTCAAGAGTCATGTCTGTGGTTCTGTGAAGCTGATTTACAGCAGCTGTGCCACCAGAGTAAAAAGTTGGCATATGTTTCTAGAGACTAGAGAATAATCTCTGTCTTTCATTTACTTCCATTTAAAAACTCTGTGATGTACATGAGGGTATTTGGTACAATACAGAATTGTTAAAACCTTCTTCTCGCAGCCAGTCTCTTCAATATTGTGATAAAAGGTTTTTTTTTATCTATCCCGTTATAAATTCAAATCCAGAGGTGACCTGGCCTTTGAGGTCGTCACTTCTAAGCTTTGGATCAAACTTACTCATTTAATTTCTTCTGAAGCTATGATTTGTTTCATCCGCTTAAAATAACTTAAATCTACAAGTGACCCTTTTTATGAATATTCTGTGTTTGCATTTCTTTCCTTTTCATTTTAGTCAAGCTTGTTTATGGGGGTATTTTTGTATATAGCATGTATCTATGCTGTTATGAACTTCAGCTTGTAGTACTTGGTAGTTGTGGTACTGCATGATTAAAATATTATTATTACTCTTATTAACTTATGGAGTATAAATGTTTTTTACCTGATAAAAGGAACAAAAGAGAACGAAAACTAACATTATCCATCCATTAAAAAACAAAACCAGATAATATCTCTTTAGAAAATGTCAGATTGTGACCATAGACAAAATCTTTGAACTGTGAGATTTGACACCCTGGTAGCTGTAGATCTCTACAGCTAGCACGGTAATGCATTCAACAAGCCAAAAGGAACATACAACCATCCATAGGGCTGCTAACATCGGTTAGAAATATACTCTAAGAAAAATATTCCCTTCATCCTCAGAGGTGTTAAATTTAACAATATCCCTCAGGATGTTAGTGAGCTTGAAAAGCAGGAGGTTTTCCCTACAGGTCTAAGGCATAGCGTATTGCGATGATTGATGTCACCACCCTACCTGTAATCACTTGAGAGTTACACAGGCTCTTGACACTTTGGTAGCCATTTTAGATTCTTCTCTAATGACTGGAAAGACAGGCTGCAGATGATGTTAGCTGACGCCAGTCTCATGGATCACTACATCTCTGTCAGTGATTAAGTGACTCATCTAACTCTGGTAAACAAACCCCCAGTGGAGCATCTTGCATCCATCAAAATATGTCTTTGACTTTCTGGGTATATCTAACTAGGAAGAAATCCATCATACCTGTACAAAACAGAGGAGGCTGTGTGGCCTCTTAGGGTATGCTCCATAAACAAACACAGTTATACATGTGTAAAGAGATTTCTATGATTTGTTTTGACTACAGGAAGTTAGAAAATTCCCCTAAGTGTTTGCTTACTGGAAATGAAACTAAAAACACCTGCAAATTGTTTGGAATTTGCTTTCAGGAGATTCTACATTGTTCCATAATTTGAGTCATCAAATTGTTCAACTATAAAATAATCTTAAAATTGTAAACTTTGGTTGTAGTAAAACACAAGCTTTTGCAATCCTGATTAGAGGCACATGCAAAAAGATGAATCCTGAGAAAAGATGACAAATTATGCTTTGAAGAAAATTTTGTTCCTTGAGACTTATCATACACTTGGGGAAACCTTTTATCAGTCCCTCTAAGGGCTAATGTGTCTCAGCATGGTGCCGCATATCCTCTACAGTACAGTCCGTCCTGCACAAAACCCAAGAAAGGCACTCAAGTCTGTATTGATAGTTGTGTAAGTAGAGCAAGCGTGGTGATGTAACGGATCTTCCTTAAATTGCATGGGCAGCATTGTTGGTCTGGACAACCCCTGAGGCTCAGTTTGATTTCAGCAGATTAATTTAGCTTCCTCTCTTATGCAACACCATCTCAGCTTTCAAGGAGTCGCACTGATCTCAGGGTCACCTTTGACTCCTTGCATGGGTGGCTAGCTACTGAACTGCAGTCTCTTGGTAGGAGCTTAGAGAGAAAACAGCACTGCACTATAAAAGATCCTTAAACATCAGAATAGGACCTGATAGCAGTAAAACTGTTTGGCAGTAGGCCGCATTGAGAAAGGTGAAAAGGCGATGATGGATGTCAGCTGCTATGAATCTTTTAATACAGCATGTAAGGTTGTAAGGGATCAAACGGACACAACGGTATGAGAATCCTGTGAAGCATGTGTTTGATGTAGATAATCCACAAGCTAAAAAAAACAACAAACTTGTGACTGTAGTCTGCATAGTAGGTCACTGCAGCTAAATCAGAGCCATCTTTTAAAAAACAACAAACATAAAAACATTAATTTACTGGGAAAAATAATTTCAAGTTAATGAGGGAACTTCATGCTATAAAGGATCACAAATAACAGTGCTGTCCGTAGCAACTTAGGAGGAATTTTCTTTGTTTCCTTAACAGTGGCACTGATGTGTCTTGTGCATGCTTTCATAATCAGTCCATGAAATATCAAAGTCAAGGATGGATTCACTCTGAAGGTGAGATACAGTTGTGTTCCCACATGTGTCTTAAAACAAAAGGGAGCCAAACTAGTTTGACTGAACTGTAAGCTGTTTCAGCTGCAGAATGAGGTCATAACACATGAATGGTTCAGCTTCCAGGAATGACCGTTAAATGTTGAGGGGAAGTGGAAATCTGTTTTCACGAGTCATACAGCGCGTTTTCTCAACGTGAGCTCAGAAGAGCTGAAAAAAAAGACGGTAAAAAAAGCAGCAGAAGTGATGAAGTGATTGGTAAAGCTCCAAAGACATTGAATCTTTAAAATTCCCAATGTTCACATCAATATAGTTCCTCTACATCCTCGTGATTAATGCCCATATCTATTTAACTAAACGTCTCAGGTTTGTCAGGTAGACTTAAAAGGAGAACTTAAGCAGTTGTACACATTAATGTATGTTACATATCTTCAAGAGTAGTCTGTGTGAAAAAGGTTCATAAACTTGCTCTGAGGAGGGAGATGCATGAAAACAGCCTCAAGAAGTGTGACTGAAATAACTGTTGTGGGGGTGTGAACTCTCTTCACTTTAAGAATTGCACAAAAGAAAAGAAAAATAAATCCCATGGTTAGCAAAAAGCTCACATTAACTTCTATTAGCATACAGTATATACCATCAGGCATTGGGACCCCAGCTGTCTCTTTGCTATAATTTGGTGAACGACTCTTATAAAACCTTTTCATTGGAACCAATAGGAAAACTCTCATTGATAAGTGCCCTGATCTGAGGGAAATTGGTGAAGTGTCTCCTTAATAAATGTAAAGCTCTTGAAATGCATTATCTCACTGACTCAGCGATACAAATGGCTAAAGTCAATGAGTTTGTCACAACTTATTCTTAGTTTACTCTCATGCTTGTATCTCAAAAGCCAAATCAAGGTCAACTAACAAACCCATTCTCCACACTCCACAGAGCCTATTTACAGCTCTATGCTCCATTTCCCTCCATGTAGAAAAACACAGTAAGAAAGAATGAATTTCTGCTGGAGATCTATAATTCCCAGCTGGGTACATGGTCTGATAATGAGCCAACAACAGGTGAAATCTGGCTCAGTTTATCAGCTGGTGTAAGCATCATTAAGAATCAAAAAGCAACCTTCTGTTAAAGGAAAATGTGTGCCAGTTTGCAACACCAGACTTTGATGTGTCCGCCCATATTTCAGAGGATAAGTGTTTGCTGAACAGCAGCCAACTCCTAAGACAATACTAGGCCCTTGAGATATACCATGCTCTCAAGAAGTGACGCTCTCAGACTATAGAGGAAAGCTGATAGCCAAGTGATCTTTTAGCTGACCGAGGACTGAGGCTTTTCAGTTTAAGCTGTCAAAATGGGGATAAAAGTGAACAATGTGGGAAAACCAGAGTAGAAACAAGAGGATTTAGGCTGATTGCTTCATTCACAGGCAAAAACTGCATATAGGGCAACTCATTAGATAGAATCTTACTTTAATTGTAAAACTGTAAAATTCTCCATTATACCACATCATCTAATGAACATGACTCTGAATACATGCAAATCTGAATTAGGGGTGATCACATCTCACATAGAATTGTAATGAGACTTGGATCCAAAGAGTGAGACATTCCAGCAGTCTGATTGTCTTGGAAAAAACATCGCAGACATGTCATTACCTGACATCATCCCTCTTCTTGTCTGTCCTCTTGGGGAGGACCAACACACTGCTCTTGTTCTTCAACAAGAGCTATGTGCTGGGCAGCACTACTAGGCCAGTGAACCCAAGATAGTCGCACTCTGGCGCTGGATACCAAACAGCCCATCACCAGATAGTACGCTTCTTGCTGTCAACCACACCACAAGAAATGAGGTTAAATGGCACTATCTCCACAATATGGGAGCCTCTTCTATTTTTATTAATGGTGCTGACAGACTCTATTCTTTGGAGAGCGGCAGTGACATTCTTGGAAATAGTTATAAATAAGTACTGAGGCATCCTCAAGGATTCCTATTAATCTTTTTGCATAGTTTTCTTTTAAAAAAATTGGAGACAGCTTACAAAGAATGATGTGTTCCATCAATCTACGATCTAAGACATACTTTGGTGAAAAACTGCTGGTAATAATTGGGAAGGACCTGTTTACCTCTAATTTCTTTTATGTAATGACCCTTTAAACAGCAATTGTTAGAGTGGATTTTAAACATTCTGAAATTCCTCCTTTAGGGAAATTTCTTTGAAACCAACAACCGTGGTAACTAAACAGTCAGCCTTATCTCCCACCATCTTTTTCCACTGAGCTATTTTGCTGGTGTGGGAAAACCTGTGCAGTTTTATGTAACATCACCTTTTAATCACTTACACTGAAACATCAGATGGAGAATGGTTTCCAGGGGTAAAGCATTATAGTAACGAGACAAAGAGGTCACAGCCATGCTATCAGCACTGTGAGGCTGTACTTAGACAAAGAGGTGCTGCAAGCTAAACTCCTGCTGATGTTTAGCAGTATCGTGTTTACCATGTTAAGGGTACTATTTTTATCCATAAACACAGCCTAATGTATAGCTGTAGCTAAAAAAGAATGTCACGGATTCTTAGGTATTTGGCAATTGAAAAGAAAGCCTATAATAATTTTAAAAGTATTGAATTAAAGTTGTAAATGAGAACTCACAAAAATCAACAAAGATAATAGGGCTGGTTCTGCGTGGACCATGACTGCCAGCACCAAATATCAAAACAATCCAAATTAATGTTTAATGGCACTTCAGTGAGAAATGGATGGAAATACTGGCTTCTAGTCACCATGGCAACAACACTGGCATGGTTAAAATCCCCCAAAATAAAAATACACATTTCCTAAAAGAAGACTCATCTATGAATATCTGACTCACCAAGTAGCTGGACCCCCCTGGTTAAGCCGTAGACATCTATGAGAGCCCAGAGAGGTTCGCCGACGTGAACACCGCTAAAGAACAGCATGGGACTGGAATCGTTGATTCGGTAGAACACTCGTCCCCTCTTATCCATCCAGAAGGAGATGATGTTTCCCTCATTGGAGAGCTCCTCTGGCAGGGCTTTGGCCCAAAAGCCACTCTGGGAGACCAGGTCGGGACAGGCATACTTGGGCAAGGTGTCTGGATTGATCCTCGATGGGTCTTTGGATGTAAAACCAAGACGCAGTGCGCCACTCCAACAGCACTGCTTTTTAGTGATCTGGAGAACACATGTTTTTAATAAATGATGATACTCAAATTATGATGAACGTTACATTGGATCTATTTTCAGTGAAAAGAAGAAAAGAAGAATAAATATATACAAGAATGGGTTTACCCGTGTGAAGATACGATGATGTTTGCCTGTGCTGTTGTGGAATTAATTTATCCCATCTAAATAAAGAATGTCTATAATTTTCCAGCCCCATAATACCAATAGTTTCAGTCACAATCACAAACTGATTTGATATGCCTCCTTCCTGGAGTTAAAGTTAAGTGGAGTGCATTTTTTTCCTTCTATGAGTAGAGGTGTGTCCCACTTTTATAAAACAAAGCATCTTAAAGGAACATTTTGGGAGCAAGTTAATCCTCAAAACATCCATGTTTATTATCAGCCCATTCTCACTTTGATGGTGTCAAATACTGGGATTTTATGAGGATGCCTGACATTACTCATCAGAACAGAGATAAACTTTAGCATTTTTCAACCTGCCAGAGAAATGTAGTTAATAATCTCCACATCATTATCCATTCACTCAGTTGGTAAGAAAATGTATACTATAGACTACACTACACCAAATTTTCTTAAACCTAACCAAATACTGTACATGCTTAAACCTAACCAAACAGTGAGTGAAAACAAAAGTAAAAATCAAATAAATGGAAACGTGTTTCTAACAAATCCTGATATTGCAGTAAGGCTCAAATAACTCCTGAATATACAGTATTTGCTCCACTAAAAATTACGTGCTGTACAAATTCCAGAGTTTGCATCTTTTTGTTCCAACTTGTATTCTTGTAAAGTTTTTAATTAGCATTTAAGTAGCTTAAAGACCATGTCTGTGCAGTGAATTTGGCTAAACTTACATGTATGATGATCTCCCAAAGCCAAAGTTAGAGGTAGCACTATTTCTTATGGTGCACAACATCATAGCTTCAGATATACTACAGTAAATAAATCCATTGCCCTACTGTACCTGATTGAACTCTACTTTTAGCTTGACTCAACTGTGCATGTTATTATGCCGATGGTGTACGTGGTGCATTAAGGCACTGATGCCAAAGAACACTGTGTTTTGAGAAAAAATATGAATACTTCTCAGCACCAATCAAAAAAAAATCATAATTCATTGTGCTATAGGTAAAATGCGATTTGCATTTCTAAATGGGATTTAAGAATATACAGCCAAGGAGGCTCTGCAAGCATGGATCTTAGTATCTATATTGAAAGAGCAGTATGTTAAAATGCCCCATACTGACAATGCTGACATGATGATGCTTTGCAAGTGTAATCAGTAATCATGTCAAACTGTTACACACCTCCATGTTTTAGCTCACAGCTTTGATGTTGACGAGGATGTCAACAGTTCACCCCCCATGAACTAGTGTATTTGACATATCAAAACCTTGACCTGATCAGAATCAGACATACTTTACCAGACTGGGAAATTTCAGAAACTTGCACAAAGTCTTGATCTAATGATAACGCCAGATGAAAGTATTACAAATTACCAAATTTACCGTGCCCTGCTCAGGATTTCTGTGTCAATCCAACATCTAGTTGCTGAGATATTTCAGTCTGAACCAGCATTCCTATCCCGACTGCCAAGCCACAAGCAGCCCTAAAAACAACGCATCTGTCTTAAACTCACTAAGACTAGTTTCCTTGGTATGTTTATCACCTGCAAATGATTTTTGTCTTATTTCCAACCTGTATTTGCTTAGTATTTACTGTGCAAGATAACAGTATTCCTCACATGGCAGCACTTGCCCCGCTCTCTCACTTTCGAGACATAGATGGCCTGATAGGTGTAGTGGAAACTTGTTCTAAGCTGCTGTTGCTTTGGCCCACACAAGAGCAGAGAGAGAAAAGAAAGAAAATCAAAACAGAAGGGAAAAGACAGCAGATGAAGAGAGGGAGTCAGACAGGAAGCAGAAAAATAAAAACATACCGGCAAAGGGAATAAGAGAAATAAAGGAGTAATTTTCATCACCTTCACAATTAGTGTTTTCTGACAGATTGTTTGCACAAATTTAAACTACGACATACACTTAGTTTAAAAGAAATTATTGCAATGTGTGGTTTTAAATCATCCTAAAAAACACAAGTACGTATTTACCTTCAGTCGAACTTGCTCAAATACTGCAATAGGCCTGTTGCTGAAGGTGATGGCATTACAGAAGCTCCCTTGTCTCTTCACAGTCCTCTGGGACATGTCCATGATGATCTGTGAGCCTTTGGTGCTGGGATGGAAGAGAAGAGGGAAAGACGACATAGTTCCACATGGCTGGATGGGCAGGCAGCGCTTGGGTTTGTGCTGGCATCGGTGAGATGTTGTAGGAAAAGATCCATTCAGAGAATCTATGTCGGGAGGGAAGTTTGGTCAGCAGGTGTGGAGCAGCTAATTATTCCCAAAGCTCAATTTAAAGCAAAATACTAAGAGTTTAGATTAAATTGGAATACTGGATTAGACTGTCTGTAACCCTGAGGACTTAAGTCTAATAATAACTAACAGTATAAAGTTATACTGTGACATATATTTGTATTTCTTTCCTGATCCTGCAAGATCCAATTTAGTAACAAGACATTCAATGATCTAATACTTGTTTATTGTTTTGGTTTCTAACTCATCAATGTAATGGGTAAGATCTCATATTTTTAAATGTGAACGATGTGCAAGGTGAATTACATGTAAAATGTCCTTGGAAGTAGAAAAAAATACCCCATGAAGACAGAATTGCTTCCTTGGTTAAGTGATTAAGGAGAACTATGCAGCTGTGAGAAGTTTGCAAAAAACTGTCTAATTTCAGCAATTTCCAGTAGCACCAGTAACATTTTATTATTTTAAATCTTGCCAGAACTAAACTTTGTATTGAGTGTTATTCAACATTTCTATTTGCACTTTGTACAGAATACATTCTCACCATACAATCGCTGCAAAGGAAGAACGAGGAAGACAATGAAGAAGAAGAAAAAAGATTGGCTTACAAGTCTACAACTAGCCCAGCAGAAAATGACCTTTGGGATGGGAGTATTAGCTAACTGATACAATGTAAAACTACTCTAATAATAGTGAGGCATGGTTATTAATGTGTTGTTTTTGGCTTGTGTTTTAAATGAGTACATATTAATCACAGCAGTGAAAGTCTTGCACATGCCACCTGCCTAATCAGACAGAAGAAAAAGAAAATAAACTATTGCTGCAAAATGGAAGACCATTTTCTGTGGTATGTTGGTTAGAGGAAGTGGCAAAAAACACACCGACAGGTTGTGAGTCAGAGTATGTGCCAGAGTTTTCAGCTATTTTTCCTCATGTGAAAACTTGAATGCCTGCTCCACCAATAGTAACTCATAAACATCTATATTTCAGGAGTTTACAAAGATAAAGGATTTGTTCAAAGGCATCGTGAAGCTGATTTCACAAACTCCCTTTCAACTCTCCCCATTTTTGTTTCCACATTCCTCTATAAAACGCATTTAGTGGAAGAGGTGTTTTCTCACAGACTCTTTAATTGTGAGGCAGAACTATTTTGATTTCACTGACAAACATGAATAAGTACTACATCTCATCATATGATTCGACACAGGTTTTACAATCCTTTAATCATTTGTCCCGTCACATTTAAAGGTTTTACAGTTTTAGAAAATCCAGTAAATCTTCCCAGACTGGAAATGAATAATTTAAGCCTAATTAACACTTCTTCATCCTTAAGAACGGGTTGTATTTTCACACCTAAATTTGTAAGACTGTCAAAGCTGCTTGTGCTTGTGAGCGAAATATGAGCCACGGCAGCTAATTTTACTTTCCTTTAGTTGACTTTGAAGGATCAAGAGGTTTATAATGCATCCTGGCGACAAACCAATTAAGAGGGTCCGAATTGGAAACAAGTGACCATGTGACGTGAAGCCAGGTTTGTCATAACATGGCTGCTGATCTCATCTCAAGGCAGTGGATGAAGACATGATAGATGTAAGAAATTTAGC
This sequence comes from Leptatherina wallacei, assembly GCA_028567055.1. Taxonomy (NCBI): domain Eukaryota; kingdom Metazoa; phylum Chordata; class Actinopteri; order Atheriniformes; family Atherinidae; genus Leptatherina; species Leptatherina wallacei. The sequence goes on from JAOXYM010000017.1 coordinate 17,139,093, forward strand.
TGAGAATTAAACAGAAAGGCCAAAGACTGAGCATCTTCATCGCATATTTCTGCAGTCTGTTCTTTCTAATAGGAAATGGCCAAGTTTTGCCAAATGTTCTGTGCTAAGAACAGAGTATTTATTAAGCTCTTCGCATGCTCTTGTCATTGCAGAACAATGATGAATTGTGCTCTGAGCACAACAGTGGATTTAAATGAAGTCATAACAAATCCTCCAACCATATTGCATCCATGATGTCATCTCAGACGCGACATCTTCAGGAAAAGACAACAGAACTGCATTGTACTCCAATTATAACCAAGCTGGAGACTGAATAGAGTATTTCCTGTGAGATCTGAAAACAGAAGCGACACCTCGCAATCCCCTACAGGCAGGGTCTCATGCTTTACCATCTAACCAGAGAGCTCAAAATATTCTTTTATTCTTACTTTATCTAGTGGTGTGACGTTAGTATCAAGGCACACAAAGCGAACACTCCAAGGCATGTGAAAGAGCCAGAGGGCATGTAAATGTTTTCAGCTTTCTAAAATATGTCATAACTTGTGTGGTTTCAACAAGTGTTAAAAAAAACATGCGATTCTCATGAACTGTAGGAGATGCTATGTATAAAGGCTATAAAGTTAGCTGTCTTCATAGTCAAGATTTGATCTTCAACTTAATTACAAAATGTAAGGGAAGACAAACTTTTGATGATCCAGGTAAAAGTAAGAGTCCACAGTACCATTGTTGTTTTACCTTTACAAGTGCATAAAACAGGTGTTTGCCTGAATCTGATATTTGGTGATTTTTATGTAGGAACTTTGGTTTTGTTTCACACCAAAAAAATAAACTAGTGTCAGCTTCATCTGACCAAAGCCTCTGCAGAGTCAAAATATGTGCATCCACCATGTATTGGTCTGTAAAGTAAAGCTTGATCTTCGTTAATAGCCCAAGTTCACTTCTTCAAATGTCATATTTCATTCAACCAACAGTACAAAAAACAGAAAATATTCAAAAAATGGACTAAACCTGGAAAAAGGGAAATCACATGAAGGAGCTGGAATTAAAGAATTTCTGCAGTTTTCCAAGAACTCTAATTATCTGCTTAATTTACCCACTAAGATCTAAGGAACAGTTTAAAAAAGCCCTCTATAACCTCAGGATTTTTTCCAAACTTAAAACAATCAAATTAAAGCATTTATTTTTCATCTTCTGATGAAGCTGGAATCATGAAATAAAAATGATTGTTGATATGTGTAAAAAAGGATAATATCATGGCACATCTTAGATAACCCCTCATGTTGTGTATCTAAGAGGTATCTAAAAAACACAAAGTAAAAGTGAAATAAACACTTAAACATGGAAAAAAACTGGTGGCAGCTGAAACTTTTTTAATACTCAGCAAGATCTCTGAAAAAATCCTTTCAGCTCTTTGCCAGTGGCACTGAAAGCCAATAATACATCCATGCAGGTTTACCAAATGGGGAGTAGTAAGTACTGAATGATTCATGAGTCATTGTCTTAGATCTTGGCTCTGTAACATGACAGGGATTATAGATGTTTATATTTTCAGGGCCCTGACTGAGCTCTTGTAAGGGGGCCAATTTTTTTCTTTTTTTTTTTGTAGCAGCGCCCCTGTCTGCACCTGTATTGTTATTTCACACCAGTGGCCCCTACCAGGGAGCTGGCCAGTGTCCATCTGCCCATCTGGGAAATTAGCTCGTTTCGTGTACTGTATATAAGGTAACATCATGGCCACTCATCTGGTCTTTACTCAAGGATAGTAACAGAAGGCAAACATCAAATCATAACATCCCAAGAGTACACTTGGAAAAACTTTGAAATTACTAGCACACTGGGCTACAATTAAATATAATTGATGACACCAAAATAATGAGCCTCAGCAGAGATCTTTGTCTTGGTTGAGCTTTCACTTGTGAGTTGTCAGAAAGTATTGTTTGTCCATTAAAAGAGAATAAACCACAGAATAGTTGCAAATGTTAAATCTGTTATCCGAGGTTGCTTCTGGAGATAAATAACTTACTAACCAGCTGCAGTCCTTCTAGAAATGCACTGCTAATAACTTTATTTTTGTCATTTTTTAAAAATGTGAAGTTTTATTTACAAAACAGTATCTGTATAAAATGGTGATTAAAAAAAAGTCCCATTTTCATTTGCAAATCAAAAATATGTTTTCCCCTCATCTGTAAACTCCCCCATTCCAGCAATGGCTGCACTGTAAATGAACTAAGAACAAGTAAAGTAAGTCAAACAAATACAGTATTTATTCTTGGCCTGAAAGCATTTGCAAGCCCCACGTTTTATTTAAAACACAGCAATGCATCTGGTAACTTTGATCATTTTAGACGTTTATTAACAATCTAAAACAAAATTAGCCTATTAGAAAAATATATCCGTCCTCAGATTATGTGTTTCACTATCACCTAAGGTTTTCAATACAAAGAAGTTGTTGTTCAACAACTTATCTGAATATTTCTTGTTTGACTTTTTTTTTTACTACTTTAAAAAGGAAGATCCAAGAATTAAAACTCGGATTATCTTGGATGTAAGGTAGCTACTGTAGAGGGTTATCACTTTTAGAAAAAACACAATTTCCTTTTTTTCTCTAAACCAGTCGTGACTTACAAACGGCTCTTAAACTTGGCTAAAAGCACCTACTTTCACTTCTCATTTATTTCAGGCAGACAAAACGCCTACAGTTTCCATGCACACTGGCTTGACACAAGCACGCTTATAACTCGATTAGATCGTCTTCTGGTATCACAGCATTAACGAATAAGCTATATATTGTGCCCTGCCCGGAGATGCCAGATGTCCTTACCGTAGAGGGTGTTTCTGGTGATCTGACCTCCCATGGCTGGATGCAAGGTGCGTTCACCTCCTCTCTTAACTACGAGCCAGATCCACAGTTCTCACATTCAGCTGCGCGTCCTCATTTGCGACATTGTACCGGGTGGGGGGTGGGTGGGGGGGACGCAGTTTACACTCAAAACACAGTCCCGACAGATACTCAGCGCCAGGCTTCGTCTGTCAAAGCCTCAGAACCTTATCGATATTACGCAGCAGGCAGCAACCCACGGATCCAGCGCGCACTGGCTCACTCTCCGTGAACAGATCATGCTGAAATTAACATAAAAGGTGGAAGTGGAGGTGGAGCTTGTCGGGACTATTAACGCTGTAGACACCAAAGGCAAGAATTGAAAAGTCAACTACCTCTGTAGGAGGCACTAAATACCTTGCAACAGCAAAAAAAAAAAAGGAGTAACCTATAGCGTGTTTATGTTTTGAGTTCAGATTAAAATTCGTCACTCTCATGTCGCGTTTCATGCTCCTCAAAGTAAAGCACATGTTGAGTTTTCCTGGCTACCTGTTGACTAACATCTGCACTGCCCCCATTTTACCCTTAACCCCACCCCCCCTCCCCCCACTGGCCCTTTACATTTACTTGAAATACCTCTCTTCAATCACTAGATGAAAACATAGAAATGCAGGTAGGAAAATATTCCAACAGCTGTGACAGATTTTTTAGTTAACTTGGCACTGAAAGCCCACTCAAACCCTTCAGGAGTAAGTAAATGAAATACCACAAGGAAGTCACACAGCTGGGTGGTGTGGTTGGTATTCCTTCCAACCACAGGTTAAAGGGTTTGTTTGTTTATGACCATCTAATGCCAGCATCTTTACTCAGGTCCACAGTGTTTCAAGATGTATCTGACAACTTGTATAAAGATGACTACTGACAAACTGTGACAGGTCCTGTCAGTTGAGTTGCCACAATGACCAGGCAGAGACACTACTGGCCTCAGGCTGGTGGTGATGCTGGTGCTGAGAATCAACAATGCCATGTAGTAAATTAACTTGAGTTTTATCGAATAAAGCCTGATTATTGTCCTTGGGGTTTGCAGCACATTTTCTGTTCATAATAGTGACATGAAATATGCAAAATAGACATTTTGTACAATAAGCAGCCCTCAGTTGAAGCTCTTTTGACTGCCGCATTTCTAAAGTTTAAATTCCTAGATCGCCTCATTCAAGCAATTAAATCTGAGCAAACAACCTCGTGTCAAAAGTGTTTATATTTTTTACCTCAGAGACAGATGTCTTTCCATTTTCCTTTCAAGCAAAGGAACAACTTGTTGCACACTTGTCTCTGCAGTGTCTGGCTTCAGTGGTTCAGAGTTGACATGCTGGTCCGCCTCTTCAGTGGGCACCTCTCACGATCTGCCTTGTCGCCTTAGCGTTTACATAACTTGTATTGGCAGCCAGGCCTGTATGACACTGTATTGGCTCGATGGAATGAGCTATATTCCTGTGATGTTTACAGAAACTGATTGCAGTTAACTCTACTGTCTGTAAGCAATTTGCAAATAGGCTAAAGCCATATGACTGGAGACTATTTATTTATTTATTTATTCTGTAGCATTTTAAATGGAGATTTTATTTGACAGGTGGTCAAATTGGTTTTAAGTTTCATATACAAGCAGTTTGGGGTATTGAGATCACTAAAGGATAATAAGGCAAAAAGTGTGAACTGAACTCGAGAATTTTTAGCATGGACCCTGTAGCTATCACAGTCATGCTTAATGGAGTATGACATGCCACCTGATCACTGGGCTGTCAAAATCTGATTGGTTTTTCTTTAATAGGAGAAGAAGCATAGCTCACTGTGAAATGATAAAACTTGATGCCTTGTGTCCTACAGACAAAATAAAGCTGCATTCCAAAAGATATCTTGCAATTGTGAAATATCAATTAAAAAAAACACAAAATGCCTCAAACTTGACTTAAATATGATCAAATACAATAACCTAAGTCAAACATCTTTTACATTGTTATATGCAAATACTTTCACATAAATCTAACTGCACCCTTCATATTCACTGGTACAACACTGTGAGAAATGCAGGCAGCATTATGTGTCTTTCTATCTCTTTGTAGTCTCTTTGCATAGACAGTTATGTTGGTTTGGAGTCACTAAGTGATGCATCTTTTTCTAATGATTTCCATCTGTTGTAGTTGGATTATACAATCTGCATCTTTATGTAATGTTTTTTTTTCACATCTTTATTGTCCTTGCCTCCCTTTACAACCATTTTGCATCTCTTTGTTGTAGTTTGACATTTTTTTCTTGTCACTATTTGCTTAAATTTATTTTTTGTCATTCTTTTTTACTCATGTATTTGTGAACATTTCAATCTCTTTGTTATCATGTTTCAGTGTCATACATCTTTTTTGCTACTGGGCTCTCTTTGTTGCCATTTTTCATTTATTTGTGGCCGTTCTTTTTGTTCTTTTTTTTACATCCTTTTGGTTAGTTTGTATCTCTTGTCATTTTAATGTGTAATTTCTATCCCATCATATTGCACCATCATGCATGTCCTTATTTTCATATACATGTCTTTGTTGTTGTTTGAATCTCTTTTGTATCATCTCTAAGTGGTCATTTGCATATATTTGTTGTTGATTTGAATATCTTTGCTGTAATTAGCATGTCTTTGAGGTAATTTTCCATCAAAGTGCAATCATTTTGTATCTCTGTAGTTGTTTTGAATATATTTGCCTCGCTGTATCCCTTGAAATTGTTCCATCATTTTCTAGTAGTTTGCTTTGCAATACTTTACGGTAGTTTTGTGCCTTTTTATGGATGTGTTGTGTTGTTATTGAGGCAGCATTATGTGTCTTTACAGTCTTTGGCGTGAAAAAGAAATCATCTCATTGACTTTTTGGGTCCCCGTTTAATCTATGCATGGAAATCAAACAATCGCCTTCAGGTACAAAAATGTCTCAAATCAATTCAGTTCAAAAGTCACCATGTTGCAGTACTTTTCAAATCATTATCCTTTATCCTATTATAGTTGTTAGTGTAATAGTGTTCAACCAATTCACTCAAGACTGAATGTGCGCAGTATACCCTGACAGAACAGGACACCTCCTCCCACTGTAGATTATTTGTAGATGGGTGCCTGGCAGGCAGCAGCTGCCTAGTGGGGTGTGCTGGCGTGGGGCCTCCATGGACATCTTGACAGCCTTGTTTGAGGCAGCAGTGTTCCTGCTCTCTTCTGCGATGATCCATGTTGAACAAAAACACCATTCAACTCCAAGTTTGGATCCTTGCCCAGGAGTCATATGCAAAACATTACAAAGCAACACAAGAGCATCATATGATCCTCAACTCCTCAACTGGGGAAGTTGAGCATCAGCAAAAAAGGGAACTCCACCTAGGAAGGTACTGTATCTAAGGTGAAATCAAGTTGTCAAGTATTAATGAAAAGTGTCACTGACATAAAAGAAAAAACAGCAGAAAAAACTCATTAATTAGAGATTGTTTTTAATGGAACTGTAATTCCATTCTTCATTGATCTTATATAGCCAAGTCACATAGTCAAGAATCTTTATTGTCATTATGACAAGCACAATTAAATGTTGTTTAGATATAAAGATAATATGACCTGAATCTAGTTTATTTGTTGGCAAAGTATGCATGCAGTAAGATTGATTAGAACTACATCCACAGATGTTAGAGTTTTGAGTGAATCCACCTACATAGCCAAAAAAAAAAAGTTCATATAAATAAACATAATTCAGCAGCCCTAAAGGTCATAGCTATAGCTCCATTGTTTGTTATTCCAGACTACTGCATTCCATAAGTGGGCTTCAGTGGCGTTTATCATATCACATTGATCCATCTTTACCTTCCCACACAGTATTCCAGAGCCTTTAGCTGTTTTGAACAAAGAATTTTTGATCTAAGAAAAAAAACATCATGAGCTTGGTTTCGATTTTATTTTGCCTGGTGTTCAGGAGTGTACCGTGACCCAGAGATAGTGAAACTGGAACTGAATCCTAATTGAGACTATAATGTTTCAACATTAATGATGAAAGATAAACCTGCAGCTTATACAGTTTTAAGTAATGAAAAGTCTCTTTCAGCACAACCTGTGGTTCACAGTGAAATAGGCAGATTATAGTTTTACAGTTATGCTGATGACAAGTAATGGAAATAGGTTATATGACAAAATAGGTAATATAAGAAATCCAAACAGCACGTTGTTTTTGAAAATATATTGTTCATCCAGGTTATAAAAGAAGTCTGTTGTCCTCTGCTGGTAAATATGAATAAATAACTTCAGCATCACACCTAGTTGTAGGATTGTTACATACACTTCTGTTTTTCCAGGGTATGTCATGAAGGTATTTAAAATAATGCGACTGAAGGTGGTGAATGTGGTCACCACCCTCAGCTATAGAAATTTCATACTAATTGGCTGAAGTTCTTTTGTTTAGGAAGATAACAACAGCCATCAGCAGAAACGAATATGAGCTCTTTTGAGCTTGTGAAAGAGTGTTTTTTGTTTCTTAAGTGGAGAGGATGCCTGGTCACGAACAGGATTTTAGCTTCACATGGACTTGGACAATTCCCTTAGTGCAGAAGGGCTCATATATACAAATATAAAAATGTGGGATTGCTCAAGTAAGTAAACTCAGCTGTGCAAAATGACAGGTCGTAATATTACAGATGCGCAAATGAGCAGCAAAATAGCAAACTGGGAGAATGTTCCCAGTTGGAGTGAACCCATTTAACTTTTCTGGGAATTGTTTATGAACAAAGGTTTCGTACATGTTATGCAAAACAAACAACACTGACATAGCATACTTTAGTATATTTACTGTAGACAATATTTCAACCAGACATAATGAAATCTTACACTTGAGCTTTTGCTTGATCTGCAGCTCTTACTCCTGGTCCTCAGCTGCTCCATTTGATTTATTTTTACAAATTCATATACATCTGCCATTCAGAGAAGTTGCTGAAATAAGCTATCAAGCTCTGTGGCACTGAGGGGAGATGTCCTTAGTTGATCCATCATTAATATTGGGGAATATAGAAAATAATGATTTGCACTACTTCTTTGGACTTTACCTTACATTAGTTTGCTGCAGGATCTTCCTTACTATATTCTTTTGCTTGTAACAATGCTCAGGATTCTATTAATTTATCTTTTCAGAAATTTGTAATTAACTGCCAGAGTCTGATTTAATTCTAGTTGAATATTTGCCTTCTCTGAGATAACTAATAAAAGAGTAAACATCACATACAGCCAGAAAACATCATCAAATGGCCATCATATTTCTTAAGCCATAGCTCATGCATCATAATCATGCATTTGTAATAAAAAAAAAAATGTATGTGGGTGCAGTAAACCTTCGGTTTTTCCTGAATGTTTTGTCATAAAAGGAAATACCAGGGATGCCAGCAGATGTGCTGTTTGTGCAGAAATACTGAAGAATTCAGGTTTTACCTACAAGATATTCAATATATGCTTATGAAAATAAACTGCCCCAATTCTCCATCTTTCAAAAGCCTCCATTAATATCAGTGGTGTGAGAGTTGATGATGGCTTACTCATCTAGTTTCTCTTAAACTCTAGGTGGTAAAGGGTGTTTAGAAGGCTTCAAAAAATCTAATTTTCCTGATGCTGACTTTGTAAATTGCTGCTAGAATGCAGATGTGAATATCCTGACTGCAAAATAACCCCGGTGCCTTTAAACTTTTATCTAATGATTGCTGATATTTCTTAAAGTTGGAGACAAATCCATATTTTTCAGAGTACAATCACTTTTTCCTTTTTTAATTTGTATTTTTTTTACCCAAATACATTTATTTCCTTAAGTCTGATCTTGAAGGTAGAGAGAGTGTCTGCCTCCCAAACCAAAGCTGGGAGCTGGTTCCATAAGAAGGGGCCTGATAGCTGAAGGCTCTGCCTCCCAGTCCACTCTTAGACTCTGGGAACCACCAGTAGACCTGCAGTCTGAGAGCGAAGTGCTCTGTTGGGAACATAAGGAACTATGAGATCT
>JAOXYM010000017.1:17168517-17179747 GCA_028567055.1 Leptatherina wallacei
GATGTGAAGCACTTTGAGATGCGCAATGTAGGAAAAGGTGCTATATAAATAAAGTTTGATTTGATTTGATTTGAAATCATTATGCGCAATAACTTGCATTAAACCAGTAAAATATCATAACAAAACAACATCACTAACAGTAGCAGTATCATCATGACATTTGATAGGATGCCATAATCATGTGACACAGAAAGAATACACTGTGGCTCGGCTTCGCATGCAGTTCTATTGCTTAAAACTCTCGGAATTGAAAACATATTCCTTTTTTTATCAGCAGAGTGGTTTCTCGATATTCAAAAAATTACGATACTTATTGAAAGTATCGACTCCAAAGTATCAATACACCCATCCCTACCTCAGTTGTTATTACTTAGCTCTTTTAAACTGAAATAATTGATGGGGAATCAATTAAAAGAGAATTATGTCAACAGCAAATGAAGAAGTGCCTTAAAGGTATCACACCTTTTATTTTTGTGGCTTTTTTACAGAATAATATCCTGTTTGTCAAATCATACTCTTTCTTTCTCTAAACATATCTTTTCTTACTGGGGCCAAACCAAATATGTTTTAACTTCATTAGTCTACAAGATTAATTTCCATCTTGTTTTAATGTTCATTTACAAACTTTTGAAGTTAAACTTTGAGAAAGAAGGAAAGGATTTCTCCTCATATTTGCAGCTGTTGCTGCAAAGTAAAACTGCACTTCAGGGTTTGCAAAATTTTCTTTAAGAATATTTTTTGGACAGCTGTAGTTTCACTATTGCAGACTCCTACTTAACTGTAAATGCATCAGGATTTCTTTCTTTCTTTTACTTTTTTTTTTGCCTTCCAGATTCCTCCTATTTCCTTGACCTCATGAATTTTTTCAGGGGAAAGTGCTGAGAAAAAGTTATAAGGGGTAATTATTTTGACTAGTCAACCAGACCCTGGTTGCCTTCAAGAAGTCATTCAGCTGAAAAGTCCCAATGAATCATTCAGAATAAGAACACTTTCTTCACAAGGAAAATGACTGAGTTGTTTAAGCAGGATGTTGTTTTAATTCTATGACCGCTGCTCCACATTATATTACATCCCCTTCATTGTATTTGAGAGAAAGTAGAAATCTCTGCAGCAGTTAAATTCTACCCGTACAGTATGTTGGGCGGATATCAGTACTTGTAATCAGAGTAATCTTAGAGCCTGGATAATTGAGACTTATGAAGATATTAATCTTTGACTGTGAAAAATCTATCTGTTGTGGTCTATATCTTGCTTTTCCTTTTTTTCCCCACTTGCTTCATTATCTAGGGATTTCTTAAATTGACAAATTGCCATGACAAATTGCCAATCAAAAGTTTGGACCAACCTACCTAATAATTTTGAATGAGGATACTTCTTTCCAGTTCATTCTGATCAAAGGTATAATTTCAGTTTTCCGCCATCTGTGCCAATACAGACTTATCTGCAATAAATTTATATCCACTTAGAGAAAGTATAATAATGCCTTCAAGTTCTCTTGATTTTGCAACTCAGTTTTGATGTTTTACCATCCAGAACAAGACATTTTATTTGCTTTTCTTATACCTCTACAGTTCAGGTTTAGCAATGAATGTTTTCTCCGTATAGCTTATGTACAAAGAGGAAAAACACCATCCAAAATGCCAGAAAGTAAATGTTTTAAGTCTTGACACAGAATGATAAAAGTTTTTCCGAACACAAATCTTTGAGATCTGATATTGTTTGTAAAAATCATTAATAGCATCACAATATACTTATCAGATCATTGCTGATTCAAAGCACAGACAGCCCACAGAATATGTTAATTTATTGGAAATGCCGTGAATGTTCAAACGGGGTATGAAAGCACTGAAGCATTCATTTTAACACTCATCCTTTTGATCATCTTGAATTAATTTTAAGTTCAATATATGCCAAGGCCTCCTGTGATGATTCCCATAAAAACAAAAATACAAAGTTTCTGTAGTCAGCCCCCCTTTCTCCTTTATTCATAGCTGCAGCATCCAAATGATTCCAGTTCTCTGAAGCTAATTTCTCTTTGTGTCGATTGTGGTAATGCTCCTTGTGTATTTGAAGGACTTATTATTTTCTCACCACTTGTCCTGACATTGTGTGTGTGGTTGCACCCACTGGGACATTATAGCTACAAAGGCAATTAGCAACCTAAAAATGACAGCCCAATGTACTTCCAAACTGAAATAATGTAAAGCAAATTACATGTAATTTCTATAATAACTCTACAGCAAGGACGGACTGGCTGTTGGGCATATCAGGCATTTTCCCGGTGAGCACACAGTTTATTTATTGGTCTCACTAGTCCATAAAACTCAGTAGCTAGATTGGCAGCCCAAATAATACTGACTCGCTCAAGTTTTTTAAACACCTCGCCCCTTTCGCGGCCCCTGTATTTGAGTAATTCATTTGTCCAAATAGTCAGTGCAGAACCATCTTTCCTGACCATGGTTCTGTTCTTAACTGACACCAGGCTGAACCAATCAGATACATTAAATCCCTATCGGCTCTGTACCAGTGGATGCAGCTACCTGTCTGAACTGAGGAAAGAAAATGGAGAAGAGATGCAGAGAAAATGAAAGAAAAGAAAAAGGGAAAAAATTTTTTTGTCAAATGTCCAAATATGATTGACATGTTTGCCACAGCTGGCCTTTCATCAGCTGGCATGGATGATGAGGATGACGATAGTAGACGCCGTGGTAAGCTGCACTGCTTTCACATCACTGAAGTTCTGTTCAGTTTATTTATAAAGCCCTTTAACACCAGCTGCAGCTGAACAAAGTGCTGTCCAATAGGTCAAGTAAAAACATAACACAGAACACAAGAGATGAATGATATATGATAAAAAAAATTGTAACATGTAAGATAAAAATGAATAAACGTCCCAATAAAACAAATAAGATGGGTTGAAAGCCAATGAGTAAAAATGAATTTCGATATGGGTTATTACAATGGACAGTGAGGGAAACTGCCGAATGGGCAATGGTAAGCTGTTCTACAGTGTAGGGGTGCACTCAAAGAGAAGGCCCTGTCCCCTTGGAGCTTCTTTTTAACCTTAGGGATGACCAGGAGAAGCTGGTCAGCTGACCTGAGGGACCATGAGGGAGTGTAGTGGTGGAGAAGTTCAGCCAATTAAGGTGGGGCAATACCATTTAAAACTTTAAATGCCAACAGGGGGATTTTAAAATGAACTCTAAAAAGCACGGACAGCCAGTGGAGGGAGTCTAGAACGGGGGTGATGCGCTTTCATTTTCTGGTTCCTGTTAAAAGTCGTGGAGCAGTATTCTGGACTAGCTGCAGACGCATGAGTAAGGACTGACTCACTCCAAGGTACAGGGAGTTACAGTAGTCTGTAATCGTACGGTGGCCCGAAGTCTCACTGCAACACAATAAGCCACAACACTCCACAATTAGCCACAACACAACACATTAAGCCACAACGGAAGTTACACTGCTTTTTATTTCATTTCTTTCTTTTTCCAGAGAAACACCTCGCGAACAGTGTTGACAGATCAGTCGGATTTCCACACAATGGGGCTTCTTTTGAAAAAATCAGTAGCATTGAGCATTGCCTTTGGGTTGGAAAATATCGGTCATAGCAACCCTATGCACGTACTGGGCAACAGCGGAAGTTATGCTGCAGCAAAAATAGAGGTGATTTAAAAGAAGATGAATGCAGTGTAATTTCCGTTGTGGTAGTGGCTTATTGTGTTGTGTTGTGGCTAATTGTGGAGTGTTCTGGCTTATTGTGTTGTAGCTTATTGTGTTGTGGCTTATTGTGTTGCTGTGAGACTTTGGGGTAACCGTAGTAATCTATACAGTGATAATTCTGAGTAAAGACACCCATTAACCCAGTAAGTCTGATTAAAGCCAGTTACGATGAACTTGCTAGCCGTTTACAAAGTTATGATGAAGTGATGATAACAGTTCAATAATGGAGTTGTTTTATCTCTATATTAGTTTGTCCCTTTACATTTAGGAAATTAGTTGATGACATCAGAATTTCAAAAGGAGAGCAGCTGGTAACTGGTTGTGTCTACTGGTTAAAACAACAGAGATCAAGTTTATTTGATGTCTTCATCAACTAAATCATTAGTCAGCAGCTTATTAATCAATAATAATAAGAATTTTTACAATTTTTATTGTTATTATTGTTATCAATATTTAAAATAGTGGGTTATAAAATGGGTTATGGGTAAGTAGCTTGTTTATTTATTTTCTACTGTTGTTTATTTAACCATTAATTTATTTTCCATCTCTGTTTGCATAAAGTGTTTTGTTGTTATTACTATCATTATTATCATCATCATTATTATTACACTATACTTTTATTAACATTATTTTCGTAAGGTATAGCGCACCTGTACACAAACACACAATTTATTCCTTTTCTTATTTTTAAGATTTATTTCTTCTTCTTTTTTTGTTTATTTATTCTCATTCAGAAATGCATCCAATAACGTTGTAACGTCCTGGTCAACTTTATTCTCAAGTTTCCCTATGTTTCTATTGGACATTCCACAATTGCACAGTAGTCTATATACATACACTCTTATTGTAATTTCACTCTTTATACAATAAAACAACAAAGGAACAAAAAAAAGAGAGATATAATTATAATAATTACAAAAAAAAATGTATAAGAGTTGGGTGTGACTGGTGCTACACCTGAATAATGGATGTAAATTTTTAAACTCATCTTCATATTTGCAATACTGTTGTTTAAATAACTGCTGAATCTTTGGACTGTTGGAAGTTCAAATTTGCTTGCAAACTAAATGATGAAGGACTGCTGCCCCCATTACAGAAATACTTTAGACTCCAATTAGCGTTCTGAGAGATTATTGGAGGCCTAACCACAGACTGAGACAACGCAGATACATTAGTCAATCACCAGAGTCTCTTGTTCACCAGCTACAGGAGTACATAGTCAGCATATTGAAGACATTTAAGCAAGAGATTGTTAATGACATAGAAAGTAATACCAATGTTTCCACATTATTTTTTATATCCAGTTATGTTTAGTTTGATGTGATATTGCCATAGATTGACACAGAAACATGTAATTGAATCGTTTTACAGTGCTGATTCATGGTTATTACATAGAAACTACTACCATCGTTTCCAGTTTATTGTCATATATTATTTGGTTATTGTGACATTTCTGTCACTATATTAGAATATTTTCTTAAATATATATTTACCTTTTGTAAATATATATTTACAGAGCTTTGTAAATATATATATATATGTATATCATTTATGTGGGTTCCAGACCCCTTATTACCTTGTAACTTCAGTTCTAGTCAATTGTTACCATGATGTACCTAGTGGAGCATATTACCTTTTTGTTACATTGGTAATTACAGGTAATACATGTTATTACTTCTGTATTACCCTCGCGTTACCAGACTATTACCATATTATTATCGGGGTGTAATGTAAAGTGCTACCATTTATGTAGATGTTACTGTATAGTTGAAGAGGACATATCACAGCTAAAGCTTATTGATGGTCTCACTTAGTCAACTTAGTTTTTTTTCTCTCTTTAATATAAAAGGCAAACAATACACTTCTTAACCTCACATAATTGTTTTCCTGCTTTACAAGCATCAGGTATAAAGTTTTTGTGTTTTTTGTGTGCTGAGTCCCCATGCTGTTCATCATTTGTGTAAGGAGGAGTGAGAAATATTATATAGCTTTGAAAATTGCTTTACTCACTAGTAGTTTGTCACAGTGATGATGAATGGAGATTAAGGAGTCCAAAATGTTTGTGCTCCTTTCCTTTTTAGCTATAAAGGTACACACAACAAAATTACAATAAGAATCGTATAATATCTAAAAAGGAAAAAAAAAATCTTTATGTCTTTTGGAAATCAGCAACGTATTCACAGTAACAAAGTGAAATGTGGATGAGGAGAACTTTTCCGTTGTTGGCCATCTATTTACCACAAGTATGTTATTAAATCCAGGTTAAAAACATTTCTGTTTTCATGCATGAAATCTGCACGGTATCTTTTAACTTATTTTGCATTTAATCTTTTAAATGATTTGTTTTTGTGTGTTTGAATGATTTCATTGTAATCCTAGTTTGCTTTTTATCTGTAATGCTTTTAATGTTTTATGTAAAGCGCTTTGAATTGTCTTGAACAGAAAATGTTCTATACAAATAAACTTGCCTTGCCTTATTATATTGAAATGTAAAGAAGAGGAATAAAGGGTTGGTTATGCATATTGCTCAGGAATGTAAACTAACAATAAAAACAACGTTTTCCTTTGCCATAGAATTTCCCACTTCATACAAAAAAAAAGAGAGATGCATGCATGAGGCATGCTCCTTCTTCAGGGGAGGACCTGGTGTACATGATGCTTTCATAAAGTAGCTGGATCATCATTAATTCCATCTGCTTTCCATTCTGTGACAAGTCAGAAGGTCTAATGTGAAAAGTGTCGACAGAACAGGTCCGCTCATGGATTACATGAAAAACAAGGATGCAAAGCCGACAATCTGAAGAGAAATTTGGACTTTTAGTTGGAGAATAAACCAGGAGATTTCATTACATGCAACACTGAAGAAGATAACACACACTCAGAGATTTCATAACAACAGACCCTATGGATGGTTTATGGTTTTTATCTGTATAGTGCTTATTCAAAATGTGCTTGTCTGTTGAGTTTCAGATTTTCCACAGTGGAAAATTAATTGATACACTGTTGGGCCTGCTATGTTAAGGAGAATGGGAACATTATTTTCTTTGTGAGGCAACATCAGGCTTGGATAAATTGATCCTTCCCCCACTTTGTAAAACAAAACGTAAATATATTTTTATTTATATTTAGATGTATACAATATGACAATGAAGTCATGACTGACTTTTTCTTTATGGAGAAGTGTGCCACATCCATATCCACCCAAAAAGCAGACAATGCAAACATTTAATCAATTTATCAATTACAGATAATTAGGGGTGGGATGAAAAAATGGATTCACATAAATATCGCAATTTTTTGTTTCACGATTTTTAAATTGATTCTTTTTTTTTGTTAAAAAAAAAATCTTTCTTTCCCAAAAAATTTTCAAACATTTAAAAAAAAAAAAATCTTGATTTTTTACTTCCCTGGTCGGGCATTATATCAGCAGAATGATGGTCTGGCTGCTGCATTGTGTTCTCCAAATTTAAATGCTTAATTTTCAGCTGGTTCAATTATATTCCTGCTGAATAAATCTGACTCACATGTGATGTGCAGTTTTTTGGGGGGGAAATATATGGTTCATCATTGAATTTTTTCACATTGTCTGGGTTTTAAAAAGCAAACTAAAAATCACTAAAATCTGCAATATCAAAGAATCACAAGAATCGCAATTTAAATCGAATCGGCACCCAGAAAATCGTAAAAGGATCGAATTGTGAGAAAGCGTATCGTCCCAGCCCTGCAGATAATGTAACTAAGCCTCCAACCACAGTAGAAAACCCTGCTGTTGTACTCAATATAGATATACTTAGATATACTGAAGCAGAATGGTCTCCTTCATCGCAGGACGGTCAGCTGGAAACCAGACAGCCCAGCAGTAGATCTCTATCTATCACAGTTTTATGGAATAATGATTTCAGATGTGTCAGGACTTTCCTCGTGACTCAATATACCGTTGTCTTTCTAAAATATTCTGTGTTGTCAAAGTTTTATAAAAAGAAAGCCCCATTTACAAGAGAAATTTTAAAAAACTATTGCAATGCAAACTATCATCTTGCTATGATGTCATTGCATGCTCACAGTGTGTCATGTTGGATATGTGGCCAGAGAATACAAGTGACTGCTAAACAGTCCCGTTTGATGAGCTACTGATAAGGAAATTATAGTACATGTGTTTGAGTTTTGAAAAATCTTCTCCCTACATAAATCATTGTGTATTAATTGAGCTTCTACATCTCTGGAATCATGTTAGTTCAGACAACCCATGTCTGACAACTGCTTCAGGTAGGAAGAGACAGGTAGAAACTCTGGGTTTCTTTATGATAAATCTGCCAACATGTTTTACTTCACAGAGTCAGTCCATGGTAACAGATTCAGGGTAACACTTACCTTGCTTTCTAGAACAGAAAATCCAGAGTTTCCCCCAACAAACTCAGTTTCAACTTCACCCGCTTTATGGAACAGGCCCCAGGAAGTGACAGGTGTTTTGTTGTAGTAAATGTAAACCAGAAGTAGAGGATAAAAACTGTTACTGTCTCAGGGTGTTAGATTAGAGTCTCATGGTTCTTAGTCTGCATCTTTTTTAAAACACAGTTTTATAGTCAGCTAATGTGTTATTCTTCCTTTTTATGCCATTTCAAACTAGGTATGTCCAGATCATTTTTTTTTCTTCCGTTATGGAGCTGAGTCATTTAAGATTGAGTATCAGCCAATAGTTTTCAGTCCAATTCTTAAATGATAATATTAAAAAAATTAAAACCTCTAAACAATTATTCAAAGAAGATTAGGATTTTTTAAATACTTTCAAATTAAATAGTAACCAAGTTACAGTGTAAACAAAATATGTTTATTTTCTTTATTACACTGTAATAAGCAGAAGTTCAACTAACATAAAACTTAACATTCAAGTTTACTTGGGTTTTGTAATTTTGCCTTAGGGTGGTGACTCAGATTGGACCACTCACTTAACAGATGCTGTCATTGACCCCAGTGAACAGAGGTCATGAAACGCATGCTATTTTAAATGTGAAACAGCAGAAAAGGCTTTTGGCGAGAACTTTTCATCCACACATCTTCTCACTTGATGCCACACATCAGAAGTAAAAGTGCATTTTTGAGCATAAGTTTTGCTATTTTTTGCATTAAACTAAGCATCATGTGAAATTTAAGATGTGCAGAGAATCAGGTAATATGTTACAGCACAATTCTCAGCTTTTGTAGAAGCTATAAGACCTTAGATTAAATGTTGGCATAAGGGAGAGTTTACCACAATCACAAACAGAAACACACACTTGTCTCACAAACACACAAACTCATCAGGAACAGCAACAAAATTGTTTCTATTTTTGCGAATCAGTGTTGACATGTTCTTATTTCCTGGGATGTACCTTTTTTCCAAACTCTAAAATGAACCAAATGGAAATTCTGTGACATCTGCTGGTCCTGGCGACACAGCTGCCTCGGTCAATAGGCCAGAGCTGCTCAGGAGCAGACGGCAGAGCCATCGGGTCTGGATCAAATAGTTTGATCTGTACAGGCCCTGACTTGAGACACAAATTGACTAGGGGGTTGCCAGAGAGACACCTCTCACCCAGTCAGATAACTTTCACAGTTTATAGACACAAAAAGGCGACACGTTTTTGGAAGTTTGCCACAGTCATTAAACCCAGGCTATTTTTGTATTCTGCACACACATCTGCTGAGGATCTGTCGCCTTGGTTCTGATAACATGAGAAGCAGGCTCACCTTTGCCCCGGACTCCTGCCCATGTTGGTGATAGAAGGACTTATGCTATTAGACACCACAGGAAAGGATTTCACTCTCGTTACTCTCCTGACTGCTGATTGAACACCCCAGTGCTATCTGCACCAGGAGAGTGGTCTGCTGCCACAGGCTCTTCTTGTAATAGTAGATTATTTGCTTCCACTCAGATGAATGTACTTTACATGACATTAAACAGAAGCAAGATGAGATCTGCCTGCCACAAACCCATCCCATCTCCCCCGCCTTCCTCCCGTTGGAGGAACGTGGGAGAGTTTCATGCACAATTAATCTCGTAAATCTAACATCTCCTAATCTAATTTTTATTTACAGGGGATATGATGTGTAATTAATGGTCACATGCTCTAAGAAAACAAATATAATCCTGTTTACACATGTATTCTGAAATTGGTTATCACATAATTTGAAATGAAAATTGGACCCGGTGTAGAATCTTAAAACATGCATCAGCACAGCACAGCATAGACGGTTTGTGCCACAAAGTGTTGTTAATGTCTTGAGAGGGAGTAAATAAAAAGCCTAATGTGTTCCAGCACACACATCGAAATAGGACTTGTCAACAGATCATAATTTTCTCTTCCCATGATGCCTGGTGCATGGTGACGTCTTGGCATGTTTGGTGTGCATTCAAGGGACCACTTTGAAAGGGAAATGATATAGAAGTGATAGTTCATCAAATGTAATGACATCCTACTAGGAAATCTTAATAGTCTGCAACAGAGGGACATTGTGTATTGAATAAGCATCAGACCCGTGCTGGCTTTATTAACTTGAGATTTGCAATATACTAAAGTGTCCATGATTACAAACTAACGTTAAGTATTCTTCCACTTCAGCTTCCAACATGTTTAAATATACTTTAAAGCAGAAGATTGGCCATGAAGTCTACATTTCTCTGACAAATTTCAGGAATCTGTTCCAGGGAATGATGTGCGTGATATGCAGTAAATAATCCATTGATTTGTGTTCACAGACATGATTGTTTGGGTTTTTTGTGACACATGAAAATAACTTAACAGAGGAACACAGTGTGACTGCCTTTCTTGAAATAGTCATGTATTGACTGCTGCATCACATTTAACACCCTAAAATGTTTACATTTGGAGGTTCAAGGTGTTAGAGGATGCTGTTAAATACATAGCTGGCACGTAGAGGAGCCAAGTGCAAGTTCGCTGCTGACCACAAGTAACTTCATTGTAAAAATGTTTATAGCCTACTCCCTTTTTTCCCACACCCCCTATCTACCCTGGGTGGGGTTGGTGGCTGTTTGTTGTTCTCAAGCTCGGGTCCTCTACCAGAGGCCTGGTAGCTTGAGTATCTTAGCTGCTCCTAGGATTGCACTCTTCTGGACAGAGATGTCTGATGTTTCTTCAGGTATCTGTTGGAGCTACTTCTATACTATGGGGTATACTGCCCCCAGTGCTTCTATGATCTCAAGCACTACTGTCGCCTTCATCTTTCATGCTTTCTCCAACTCTACCTTGAGCCCTTGGTATTTCTTCAGTTTTTTGTGTTCCTTTTTCCTAATATTGCCATTATTCAGGGTGGCTATATCAATTATAAAAGTTTTCCTTTGCTACACATCGTTGACTACAATGTCTGGTTGGTTGGCCATTACCATTTTGTCAATATGGAAGTCCCATAGGATCTTAGTTCTTTTTCTCCATCATCTATGTTTCCCATTTTGACAAAGTAAGTTAATTTTCTGTAGCAGTGTATTACTATATATATATATATATATATATAT
>JAOXYM010000017.1:17219090-17232766 GCA_028567055.1 Leptatherina wallacei
CCTGATACTTGCTGGGATAGGCTCCAGCCCACCTGCGACCCTGCATGGATTAAGCGGTACAGAAAATGGATGGATGGGGTTGATTTATTTTTTTGTCTCCCCATTTGTGCCCCCTGCCCCCATGCCCTTAGCATTTGCCTATACAACCTATGCCAAGGTCCGGCTCTGTACATACAGTATCACCATACAGTTTCTTCAGTCTTGTACTAATTCCATCACACTTTGTAAGACTTCACCTTCAACAAAACTGATGGGAAAATTTATTTAGCTATCATCTTGAAGATGAGTTCTGCTATTTGCTCTTCCTGTCATCAAACTACTATGTTTGGTGACAAAGTTAGGCATTCACTGCTGATTTATGGATGGACCTTCTGTTGGATGTGTTGCTCTTAAGTTTCATGTACATATTCGGGTTAAATTTTTGTTATCTTTACCCGACAGCGGTTGAACTGGATGTCCAGTATTTTTTCTTAAAAGGGTTACACACAGAACTTTTTGCCAGTTACTGTCTTTGGCTCTGCATCTTTCTTATATTTGTTGTCAGTTTGAATCTCTCAGCACCACACACTTTGAGGCTTGCAGTAGTGAAACATTATTTTGCTGTTATTTTTCCTGGTGGTTGGAGAACAGCTTGGATAATTTAATGCCATCTTTTGGTGGCAGTAATGCATTACTATCAGGTGCTTACAAGACAGTTGCATATTGAGATGATAATCACATAAACTATTTGATTTCTTACAATTAAATGACTATCAAAAATTAGAAAATCATACCCATCCATAATTGTTATAGTGTGACATGTCATTGTTGTCATTGTTATTGCAAATGTGAAATATTAAGTTAATAATCAATCCATTTTTATTTATTTATTCATTTATTTTTCATACCAGCTTAATTCCCTTCATTGCCATTCACCACAGGGCCAACACAGAGACAAACAAAACAACCATCTATGCCCACTATTGGGGTCATTTTATAATCACCAATTAAACTAACATGCAGGTTTCGGACTGTGTGAAGAAACCAACGCACAAAACCTACGCACACATGAGGAAAACATTCAAACTCCAGAAAGAAAGGCCCAGCTGAGGCTCAACCAGAAACTTCTTGGTGTAAGGTGACATTGCTAACCATACCACCATGCATCCTAAATCCATAATCACAGTTAATAACAGTTATTATTGATATTAAGATAATAATTGATGAACATGACTGTGGTGACATATTTCCTTGGCAGTTCACAAACACTGAAAACCCTTGACTATGAAACTTTAGTTTTCAAGGTGAAGCATTCCAAAATTCTTAAAGCTTTCCAAAAATTATGTTCTTACACACTAGAAAATCCTCACTGCAGCCCATTATGAAATGCCCATGCTGAGCTCCAATTTGTGGTGAATGAAGAGAAGCAGCATGTCAGGCCATTGCATTGTGACTGTCCTGCATGAGTCCAGCCACTAGCCGCTAGCTCTATCACCCATGTGAAGTCCTGTGACTGGCCACTGGCGATGTCCTGCTATTGCAACAAACCAAATCAATTCCTGTTTTTAGCTCAACAGACCATCAGGATGACTATAAAAGTAAAATGTGGTTTTCTTTTCTGTTGTAGATTAAGGCTATGTAGACTATTGACATTTTTGAAGTGAGGGATTTTCTTTCCCTCATTTCCTCCCAAAAAAGAAAAAGAAAGACATCCATATGAAGACGCAAAGAAACTATTAAAGCCAAATGGTGCAGTGTGCATCCAACTTTTTTTAAACAGGACTGACAGCTCATAACAGTTTCCTGTGCAATATGAGCAATGCAGCTACAAAATAATTAAAAAATAATGTTTTGTATTGTATACCTAATAGCAAAACAACAGTTTTCAGGGATAAAAGGTATAAAAATAAAAATCTGCAGTTATGCTAGATGCTTGCACCAGTGCTAGCAAGTGCTAACTTTACCACAATCATTGCAAATTAGCAGTGATGGGAATAACAGGCATAACATTTTTTGTCTATTTTTACTTCCTTTTCTGTCAGTCAGCTGAGATAGCCCGTGTCTTGATTGGCTTTTGTTCCGGTAGACTTGACATTACACACTGAACGTGCTTGGCTGCTCTCGGAGTACCGTGCACGCTACAGGGTTTACAGTTGCAAATATTAAACATAGTCATTGTTTACGATCTCTCCTTCCAAGGCCTTCGGAGCGGATCGGACCAGACAAAATCACTCTTAACACACCCCACACCACAGAAAAATCTGACACGATGTCTTTTGCAAACATCAGAGAATCCAATCTTTGATGGCTTTGTTCATGAGGGGGAGATGGAGACAAAAATCTGCCCGATTATCCTGTGGTGTGTACTAGCCTTTAGACTGTAGTTTACTGTCTGGAGAGATCTCACAGTACAGGTAGGATGCAAGGTGGATGCTGTATTAGCCGTCGATGGGAGGCGTGTCACTGAGAAAATGGCAAAAGTTCTTTGATGTTACACCTTTATCAATGTTTTGACAAAAAACAGCATTTTGTAGGTTGAAAAAGGTTCAACACAGCATTGACTGCTTAAAATGGTCCCAAATCATGACAGACCCTGCATGGAGTACTTTTCTTTTTTTCTGTTTATTTTCTTGTTTTTACTAGTCTACTGAGAACATCAGTTTCTATCAGACGGCAGTAGAAGCACCACAAGATTGAATTATTTTTCTTCTATATTTTCACAGAAACTCCTGCCTGACCTCCCAGGGCTTTAACTTTGAGCGTTAGGCTACTGCTCCATCTTTGTTCTTTCACCACACTGGTGGTTGCTGGAGAATCTGGAGGGAGAAGTCCTCCACCTTAGTCAAAAACTCTGTCACAGCAACTTTTACAATTTCTCTCCACTACCCTTATGAATAATTACTTGGAGCACCATCATCCACAAAAGTTAACATACAAGGACAACACCCTGTTGATACCGCTACCTGCTAATGATACTAGACAGCTTAGTTTTTTTCCCCCAACCAGGTAATGAAAACACGCCTCATACTCATTTTCTTTGAAGCAATATTTCAAAAGATCTCTTCAAACAGGCTTAATTGCATGAAAACACTTATATTGATTAATAGAAGAAGCATAGAAGAGAGAATAATTTTGTTTATAAATGCTACTGAGATTTGGCAAAGGTTTATTTTAAAAACTCAGTCTTTTTCATATATCTGTAAATATTTTGATGTGATCACTTCATTCTTTTTATTATTGTGGTAAAAAAAAAAAGCAGGTGGAATCACATTTCTCATGAAATATGCATTTTCAATATTGTTGAATATGGATGTCATACTGCAGGAAACATGATTGTGATGACAAAACGCATTTTTTAAAATCTTATTTGAAAGAAAATATGTAATTTTAGGTAATGTAACTCTTGGTTTACAACCTGTCCACTCATGTGACAGTTTAAGCTTTCTCCCCCTATACAATGTTATCATCACAGATAGACACAAAGGCCAACTCTATACAAGTCAATACAACTCCATACTGGGAATGTCCATAAAAAATAGTTCAAGAAATACAAAATACCACTGATTATTTACTCACAACTGTATTGTGGATGTGTTTGGTGATCTGGGTAAATTATGTTGATGTCTTGACAGTCTTGATCCTGTTTTTATCACGAACAAAGACATCAAAGAGATATTGGTTCACAAATGAGAAAAATGATATTTTCACTGACAGGGCTGGCATATTGCTGTGGCAAACTGTCCTAAACTACTTCTCCCACTGTGAATTTAAAATGCCTTTCTTTCATCTGGATGAAGAAGGTAGTACAAAATAAGTGTTTGGCCGTCTGCAATAAAAGAAAATCTCTATTTTTAATGGCTTGGGTATGGGCGAGTTGGGAGTGCACCTTGCTGTTCATCTCCTGTGCATGAGAGCGAGCTGTCTGGTTGATGGCCATTATGGTTCCTGCTACTGCATTTGCGTCCGTTCCACCGGGATCACTGAAGTGTTGGAACTAACAAGCCTGGGATGCAGACAGTGGATGCACAAATGGGATTTTGTCCTGAAAGCTTCAGAGTTTGCTTCCTGTCCTCAGTGGGAATAGGAGAGAGGATGGTACGGTTAGCAGAGACTGAGTTATGCACCAACAGAAATGAGATGATTATCTCTGATAATCTTGCTATTGATCTACACAGGGGAGAAGAGCACGTAAAATTGAATGAGCTACACCAATATGCACAGTTTTTAGTCTCATACTCTCATCTCTCTTTTTCTCTTTTACCACAGCCTACCTCAGATTTATGTAGAATCTGAGATGTTCTCCACACAGGAAAATATGCAATATTCCTTGTCATAGTTTAAGCATGGGACACACACACACACACACACACACACACACACAGATTAAAGCTCTTTCTCCAGATTATTCTTCATATAAACACAAATGTGCAACCTCTCCTCTTTTTTTGTCTTTAACACACACATACACATACACAATATTTACTTCTTATAAGAAGTAAACAACGAAACCACACAGTGCTCCCAGCCCTAGGTTAGTACAGATTAAAAGATGTGTCATTGATGGAAAAGGCTCCTCCTCCCTCCGCGGACTGTCACACTGTGTTTGGGAACAACCCACTTCATTTTAGCTGCATAATGGGTAAACAGAGTGTGATCACTCCAATTACCCCCTCATTGCAGAAGCGTTCTGGTGGGAATGCCAGTTAGCTGTCTGGCACACGGCAAAGTTGCAACAGTAGCACCTGCTGCCTCGAGCCCTCACTTGTATGAATCTCAATTTGTTTGTACAGCCATGCCGAAAAACCGTCACCAAGAAGTGAGGCCTCTGAGGAGGAGGACACTGCTGGCTGGGGCCTGTGATTACTGTTTTCACTGCACAGTTTGTGAATGGGGGCAGGATCAGAAATTGCCTTTCTAAGCAATGAACTCATGTCAGTCCCAGACCTTCCGGTGGACTGATTTTTCCTTGATTCTTCTTTGAAGAAATTTTTCTCAGCAATGCTGTGTTTACAATGATTTTTATGCTCCGAGTTAAGCCAAAGGATAGTAGCAAGCTGCAGTCCTACATAAACAGTACCAGCCAAAAGTTTGGACATACTTTCCCATTAAATCCAATGGGTAAATGTGTCCAAACTTTTGAGTGGTACTGTAAATTCTGAAAATGTCTAACAGCTTTAACTTCTTTTCAAATACTGTGTTCATGGTCAAATAAAGAGCAAAATAGGGAAATTGGCTGCTGCACTTTGCATCCTAACAGTCAGCACTTAGGTTTGTCAAAATCACTGAGAATCTTTAGGTGTTGGATTCATTTTGAAGGAAAACTATTTTCTTTGTTTTTCTTTTTTTGATTAAAACCATGTAACACACATAAACATGTCTGCTTCCAGTAAATTCTTTGCCCCACTTTTGTTATATTTTTGCCGTCCTTGAGGAAGGTGGAATATCTTCTCCTTATGGTTATCTCTTGGGCAGCTGTCTGGCAGCTGATGCAAACTACTCTTGTATGTTTTAGCTCATCATTACCAAGTATGATTATGGCCTATAAAGGGAAAAAGATTTGCTTTTGTTTTTTTAAAGCTGACATACAGTTTCTGCAACAGCTGAAAGAGAGCTCTGTCAGCAGGAAATAGGAATTGCCTTTCAGGATTCATTTGGCTCCACTAATTGAAACTAATACCTTTCAAATAGCATATTGATTTGAAGGACGCTCCATTTTTCAGATCTGCACTGTAAAAATAAATGAATGTGAATGTCCCAAGATTAAAAGAGAATTGTTGGATGCTTAGTGTCTTAGTGGCAACAAATCATGATGCTGAACATCAATATGATAGTATAACTTCAAGGTTGACTTTTATTCTGAGCTGCAGTGCAGATGGCCTGAGGTAAATTGTGTTAGCGGTTTAAAATACCATAGGTTAGGGTCAGCAAAAATACAATAAAATAAATAAATAAAAATTACAGCAAATCCCCCATCAGAAACTGTACATCTACAACACTGCAGCTTAGGACAATAAATCTGGATTGTTATCAGGAGTCCAGGAAAATTCTCTGCAAATTTACTCTCAAACATCCGCACGCTCGTGCGCAGTTGACAGGTGAATCCGCTTTTGATTGATGCCAGCAAAAGATGTTTTCCTCCTGTCCTTTCAAAGGCAAAATGTTGCACAGTGAGAAGGCTGTTATGCAAAGCATAAATTACTTTTGCTGGAAAAGCTTTCGAGCCCATCAAGCGCTGCTCAGGGTAACTTTTACACAGGTTTACATAAACAGCCAAATATGTTACCGAATAACATCGGTCGTCACAAACAAAATAAGACCGCGGAATAATTTTAAATTGCCTTCAAGACGTTCTGCCCCCCTTTCTTAATACATTCTCATGGGCTCTGGTCAAACTGTTCCTGCAGTTACTCTCTGTCGGCGCGCCTGCCTGATGCGCAGCGCCTCCCAACTGGTCCCTCACTTGGAAAAATTCATAGACGTGAGCGGTTCTGCTGAATGGCTTCTTGCTTCTAAAGATGATACCGTGAATATTTCAAAAGTTTAACAGCTCTGCCGCACTATATTTTCCGTCCACTCTTGCACTGACAGATTGGAAGAGCACAATGGTACTTAAGTCATTTTGGAGTTTTTTTCTTTTGGCTTGCGTGTTGCTCTACCCCTTTCCCCCCAAGTTTGGGGAAGCGGAGATAAGTTTTACTAGATCAATCGACAGATTTTATCGCCTGGAGGTAACGACACCGGAAATAAGTGGGACTGGAAAATTAACGGGGATCAAAGTCAAGCAAAAAGTCGACGATAGCCCTGAAGTTTTGAACCGATTCGAGATGGAACCAGCGGCTGCTCTGAAAGCAAGCAATGGACAGCAAGAGAAAAATGAAACACTGACTGGAAACAAGACACCTCTCAAAGCAAAATATAATAAAGGTCTTCAAATACCTGATAAAAAGTATGATAACATTTCCGAGGAGCGACGTGAAGCGCATGTAATATCAGAGAGCACAGTTTCTGTCATGGGAAAGAAAGAAAAAAGGAGTGTGGGAGCATCATACAACGAAAACGTGGAACGGAGTATAAGTGGAGAAGCGCAATCAAGAGAAAGATTTGTGGAGACTGTCCAAGGTGTTTCCAACTCCAGAGCCGAGTACCGGCGTACTGGGGAGGACGCCAGGGGGTCAAACCCGAGGCAAAGTGAGCCTCACCTGGACACTTCTACTTTTGCTCTGTCGGGCGACTCTGCACACAACCAGGCGATTGTGCACTGGTCTGGCCACAACAGCAGTGTGAGTTTCTTCCACAAAAAACATTTGTATCTGGTTGTAAATGGTATCATTTAGATTATAAATAACACAAAACTCCCTCTGAATTGAATATAATTCCACATGTTTTCCACTTGAAATTGGAATATTTAACATGGTTTTACAAACGTACCACATTTTTACGCACGACTCTAGCGCGCAGGAGACGAAAACGTTCCCATAAAAAAATATTTTTCCCCTCATAATCTTGCGCTGAGCATATCAGTATTCCTTCACTGTCTACATGCAATGTTGAGATTATGAATGTATTTGCACTGAGTCAACTGATGAATATAGCAATGTGTTCACAGGGTCCCCACACCTTTTAAAAGTAGAGTTGAATTGTTTATTTCAACAAACCGTCACATGGACTTTAGATTAACACTTAACCTCACAGGTAAATTTGATGTGACACAGAGGGTGCAGGCATTTCGGCAGCAATCACAGCACATTCATTATTTATGAAATAATCAAGAAATGCCTCCCAGGAAGGTGTAGTGGCTAGAATTATATTTTGTCCAACCTGCCCCCTAATGTGACACTGATGAGACACTGTCTGACCTTTTGGCAAATTAAACGTTCTTTTCTTATTGACATGTGGCTCACACTTACTTGGTAATTCTTTAATTACTTAAGTGAATACACTGTTGCTGTATAGTTGATTATTACAAGCTTTGTACTCTGAAAACAGCTCCGTGTGAATGGGAACAACTTAAATGGATGACAAAACATTGCAGTATCCATCCACATTACCCACACCCCTCTCACAACTGCGTGCACATGCACACATTGTGGTTGAATGCCATTTTATCATCACAAAGACAAAGTAAAGGAGATTTTATATCTAACCTTACAGACATGCAAGCGGCAGCTTTGATCAGCGACTAAAATCTTCAAACTACAAACCCCCTTGTACAAAAGAAATAATGTGCGCTGCATTTTTTACTTCAAGTAATTTAGATCAGATTAGTGTGCTGGACAAAATAGTGTGTGGAAACACTGATTTATGGCCAAATGTAAAGATTTCCATGGTTCAGTAAAAGCTGCAAACATTCATACATTTCCAGGCATGCAAATGTATTTCACTGGGTGGGTTGTATAATTTAATCATTAATTGCTTTCTTATCAGGTACATTTTCTCTTTGTGTGGTGCATATCAGAATGTTATGGATGTCACAGATTTTTGGTTATGTTGATGCGTCACTGAAGACAGGCTAGACGTGCACCTTATATAATCTTCTTAGTGGGATGCATGGTGAAATATGTGGTTAGTTTAAGATGTCTTCGCCATTGATAGCCTTTTGTACAGCAGAATACTGTTCACTGGATCCTCTCTGATGGGCTTGTCACTGTAGCCAGTCAACATTTAAGATTTATATACTCTGAACTCCAGTCTGTGTCTCGAAAGTACGAGCGAAACAGCAGAGCTTAAATTGATGGGATTTTACGACTAGATGTTAGAGCTCAGACGATATTAGATGTAAATGACTGATAATAAATTCAATCTTAAAGGGACATTTGAAGGAAAATCACTTCATTCCTGTGGTCTAGGATAGTTCTATCAAATTTTCACTTCAAGACATTGCCTGTGATTTGGCCAAGATGTCAAATCCCTCAGGGAGTAAAATGAGAAAGATGTCGAAGGTGATAGCGAAAGCGCCAGCGGGGGATCTTCTGAGTTAAGATTTGATACAGAATTTCATCGTATAAAACCTCAAATCTGTCCACAAGTCAGTCTCCCAACTATCATTCGATTTCTGGGATTGTCTCAGACTTCAAAGCCTGGAGTCATAACCCCCTGGTCTCTGACTTTAAGAGAGATAACATTGATTGGACTCGACCATGGGAATAAAACATACTCCACAAATTCCTTTTTAAATTCATGCTTCTTAACTACATGTAGTATTGATTGGCTGTGCATGTTTCTTGTTCCTTAACTCTGTCCTGAATGTGAATGGAGATGATGATATGAAAACTCCTTATTTGTAATGATGGGCACCTTAAATACGAAAGAAGCAGAAAATGAACTAATTACAAATAGCAATAAGTATGCATGGTTGAGGATGTTGTGAATTGTTAAGATCTTTATGTTTTGCCTCACGTGAGTCTTGGAGCAGTGATATGACTATGTTGGTAATATATTTAAACAGCCATGACAGAACATCCTACACTCAGGGGATACAAAGCCATATCCTTAGAGGCAGATATCTTTGTGTGGAAGCCAGCTGGTGATTAGGGAGTTATTGGCTGTCAAATGATTTTAGGTTCCTGATTGACCTTTTTTGGAAGCTCCTCACAGACAGCTGACCAAACCAGGACTCTGTGTTGAAGATGAGGACAGTAATGAATGTCTTTATTGATGTCACATCCCTTGAGCTTCAATGTAAATAATGCCATTAAACCATGAGAGGAAGGATCTAATCATCTTCATTGACCTGTTAGAAACTTGCTATAGGAAAGGGCCAACGGATGAGGACGGGTATTTTCTTTGGTAAATCTCTTTTTTGTTTTTTTTTCTAAGGTGGCAAAAGTCAAACCAATCTGTCAGAGCTGTAACATTACCTTTTTATTGCGACTGACTGGGAATCAAACAGGCCTCCTGGGCCATGTTGTCTGCACGCTTAATCAGAACGAGGTCGTTTTTGTTGCACATAATCTCATTTGTATAAATAGACAATAAAAAAAAGAAGAGGAAATGACACGGCCCTGGGGGACACCTGTGTTTAAAACCGGTTCATTAGATAGACAGTCATTCCATTTAACTTGCCAGAGCCAGTTGCACAGAAACTCCTTGATCCATAAAATCAAATGGAATGGGTTCCCAATTCACAGAGGTGTTTCACAGGAATCCGAGTCTGTAACGGGATGATGAAAAGTGCATTACAAAGCTGCCACTGTTGAGGTATTCAGATACAGCATAGGGAAGAGTTTCAATGTCTCAATGTCTTTTGCTTTTCTGATAATTTCTCACATTTATCTTTCATATTCTACTCCCAACGTGCATTTTTTTTAAGGTTTTGCTGTCAAAACTTGGAATAAGATCTCTCGAAGAAAAAAAAGTAATATAACGGTCTGAAAGCTAACCTTCCAAAGCCTTTTAGCTGTGAACCTTTTATGATCTTCTTGCCCTCTGCTTTGCAGCTAAGGAGATTTTGATCCATATTTGATAGAGATGATTAAGAAAAAAAGAAGAAAGGTTGATGTTCTCTCACATTATTTTTCCCTTGTGGCACACTTTGTTACAATATCATGCAGCACTTAAGTCTTTGAAATTTTTAATCAATTTACATTTTCATTTTAATTTCAAAATGATAGTTTTGCTTGTAATTTCATTTTACTTAATAGGAACTTTATAGTTTTATTGAGTAAACCAAAACCAAATCAAGCCATTATTTTTTTCTCTGCCAGCTCCAACCTGCTTGTCCCTCTGGGTGTCAGCACTACATGCCTGTTCATTAATCTCGCCTCTACCAAGCCTGTAGGAGTGCACTGTCCTCTGATGTGATTGTAAGATGCTGATAGAAACTGCAGCTGTGTGCCACAGAAGACTGACTAAAGCCACGGTCACTGGTTGCTAGCACAGCAAAGGTGGATGTGCCCGTTCCTGAAGATTTATCCATTTTGTAGTAATAGTTGAGAAAATATTGTCATGTGAAGCAGTCTTGTGTTAAATTCATCATTATTCCTTGTGCAGAAATACTGGTTTCCTGGAAGTTACTGGTGTGAGCCTTCACCATATACAGCTAACTTGTAATAGGTAACAATCAGCTCCAAGTCCAGCTAGTTCCTTTTTAGTTACCTATAGTATAAGTAAGTAAGTCCATAGTCACTGTTATTAAAAATTTATTTTTTTGCTGGGTTATTGGGACAGGCTCTTACAGAAAATACTATTGTAAAACTATACTATACAAATACTATTGTAAAACTTGTGATGGGATTGCCAGCGTGCATGATGTCGGGAATGATGGCGATTCCGTTGAAACACCGGCACTCCTGTCAGTGATAAAGGGTTAAAATGACCGGTAACCATAATCACAACCATGAGCCAAACACTCTTTTCACACACGAATCAAAAGGTGATTTTCTAATGATAGAATGTGTTGATGTACAAGTTTTAGATGTTAGGAGAAAGCTCTTCCTTTTCCTGTTCATCACTTTTGCTACATAGAGAACAAATGGACAAAGTGCACGACTTTCAATTATTTTACGGACACAACTTTGCCAGAACAAGAATTGACAAAACTTGTAGGCTATGCTTGGTCAGCTTCTTGGTCAGCCGTGGTAACAGTCCCAGACTGGACAAAGCATGTTCCACAAGGTGTCGACAGCTTGATCCATGCATTGCTAAAGTTCCATTCCCAAATACCATAGAGCACCTTCAGAAATCTTGTGGAGTCTATGGTAAAGGGATAGATTAAAGCTAAATTATAATTGCAGTTAGTAACAATCCAGTCACCAACAAAATGTATTACGTTACTTTTTCAAACATTGTGTACATTTTTTGTGTTCTTACATAGCTTTCAAATATATGTTTTACAGGTGAATTGGTAGCTGCTAGGTTGATGATTTTTCTTTTTTGTGTAAAAAAAAAAAATCCCATTGTTATTTTCAATTTTCCTCAGTTTTATTTAATAGAATATTGGATGCAAGTTTCACCCTTTCTGTAGCAATAATTCAGTGAAATCCCAGTTTTTTCTCCTCAGATGACATGCATGTGTGCCATTTTTTCATGAATCATTTGTGCTCAGGGACCATAATGCATCACATCAACATATCCTCTCAGCACTTCCTCAGCACTTAGAATTTAGTTTTGCCTCACAAAGTGCATTTTGAGCAGCAAATACTGACTTTCCATCAGTTTTATATTCAAGCACACTGACATTGCTTGATTTTGTTCTGCCTCTCCATCAGTCTTTGTTTAACACACTCACACACATGTACACACTTTATCTTTTACATTTAATCAAAGACCCAAAGCGGGTGCAGAATCATATTTGACAGTTTTGCATGTGATTAATTAGTTTAATAACTGTCGCACTGAGGTAGACACATTGTATTGCTGTGATTAGTTTATGGAAACAAATTTATGCATTTTCTGATTGGGAAAATAATAAAATTGAAATTCAAATTGGGTGACAGTTTTATTAATCATTATAGAGATAGAGTCTACACAAACTGTGCCAAGTCAAGAAAGAAGATTTTATGCCCAAAAATCATGGTTGATTTTATCTATATTTCCTATTATCATCCAAACTAAGTGACCCCAATTTGATAAAATTATACATTGAGAATCGCTGGGCCTTGAAGTTGCAAATTGCCTGAAGCAACACAGCATCAACTGTTATGTTTTAAGATGACTGCTCAGGTGGCAGTCAGCTTAAATAATAGTTTTGACTTGGCAGTTTACAGTGACAGCAATGTATTATTTGCAAAGGGAAAAATGCCTTTTCCTATCAAATGAGTAACAAAAGACCCAACCCAAAGCAAAACATGCACCGTGCAATCACAGGAGATGATTAGGCATTAGACTTTTGAATACATATAAACATATGCTTTTGGTTTTGAAAAGTAACTGAATTACTACCAAAAACCAGAGTCTGTTTAGATGAGCAGATAAATATGATTAAAATTATAATGAAAACTAAGACAAAATGTTAAAATCTTTGCAGAGGTGAGGCTACACACAACCTATATAATTTAGCTAATGACTACATTGGAGCAGATGTGAAGTGTCCCCATTGTTATTGTCATGAAACCATGAATTACTTAAATAACAAAATGTTATATTTGCACTCACATTCTACAGCTGAGACAAATAGCATTTAATATCTGATTTCATGCTGTAATTTCCCACTTAACACACTGTGGTACAAGGGCATTGGTTATTTCATTATTGATTATATTTTTCCACCATTGAGGGGTGGGAGGCGGGTAAGAAGCTGGTAAGAAAAGGAGGCTGATATATTTGCCAAGAGTCATGGACTAATTATCCTCTTTCTGATGAGTTTGAAAGCACCAATTTGTGCCTTTTCTGCTTGAACTTATAATAATAAATTGGATTTGTATAGCCCTTTGCAGGACACCCAAAGTGCTTTACATTGAATCCATTATTTATTCTTTCCACAATCATACACTGGTGGTGTTAAGCTACATAAGGAGCCACAGCAGTCCTGAGGTAGACTGACAGAAACATTGCTGCCAATCAATGCAAACAACCTCTCTGATCACCACCAAACACTCATTCTCATTCTCATATTGGACAACCCACTCTTCCTCTTGAGCCACAGCACTAAGTGAATATGTGAATGAAAATGTAGGCCATCCATGTGATGGACTGGCGACCTGTCCAGGGTGTACCCTGCCTCTCGCCTGATAATTGCTGGGATAGGCTCCAGCCCACCC
>JAOXYM010000017.1:17240790-17270226 GCA_028567055.1 Leptatherina wallacei
TAGTTAATTTTTGGAACCATGAACTTAGTTAAAAAAATTTGAATCATGAACTATGAACTGAACTAGTTCGTTTTAAATTGTGTGAACTGAACTTTGAACTAGTTCATGTAAAAGTGAACTTTCCCAACACTGGATACAGCAGTCAATTCTCAAAAGAATTAATTACAAGCAAGTGTGCATGCTGATAACAGTTGTCCCTATTCTCTTCTGGCCTCTACAGGGCTTTTCATTCATTTGTAGATTATGCGGTTACATTCAAATATCTAGAGTGCACAAAAACAGCCATTACAAATATGTAGAGAACCTTATCTGACGTAACTGATCATGATAAACAAAACACTACAATATCCGCAGCTCACTTTTTGTGATTTATGTTTCCTGAGGGACAAGTGCTACTACAAACCACCATGTAGCTCTGTAATAAAGACACTTTTAGATACTTCTTAAGTTGTAACCAAGATACATATTCAGCTAGACATTTTACTATCTGTAAAAAATAAAGTTGTGTGCTCTGCAGTGGACCACTGATGTATTAGTATCGGTTTCTTAATAACTGCAAACCTAGTCTGATGTTTCTTTAATGCAGCATCATGGTATTTATTATAGTTACAAGTCAGTAATACAGAACCTGTGTCAGCTATTGGAAATGTACCTAATCTCTCTGTTCACACCGCAGATAAATAAAACTGCATC
Organism: Leptatherina wallacei; assembly: GCA_028567055.1. Classification (NCBI taxonomy): domain Eukaryota; kingdom Metazoa; phylum Chordata; class Actinopteri; order Atheriniformes; family Atherinidae; genus Leptatherina; species Leptatherina wallacei. The sequence continues at coordinate 17,241,484 of JAOXYM010000017.1, forward strand.
AATCAAGACTTGTCAAATTATGAATGAATAAATAAATGCAAACCTCTCTTCATCAAATCTGAGGAAGTTAATACAGCTGTCAGAGAAAGCTGGCATATTTGTGCAAAAATCAGTTGATGGAAAGGTTATGGATTTAATCAGTGTTGATGCAAATCAGCCATTGTTATGAGAGCAAATGAGCTAAATAGTCAGCGGTTACTCCCCGGAGAGCATTCTGTCTGGAGAGATGTGTTTACAGAACAATTTACACAAACTTATCCGTATTCATGAGGATGTAAATGTATGTCACTGTGGCGATGAACGCCTCAAAGGCTAAAGGTAAGTAAAACAGTGTATCGGTCCTTCTCTGAGAATCAGCCATTAGCTATTTTATTTCAAGGGCTTTATATCAGCCACTGCCATCACTGCCTTTGGTGGTCCCTTGGAAATTAATTTAGCTGCTTCAGTTGTCCCCTCTGGTTGTGTTCAAAAACAGTGCTAGATCTACATGAAAAAAAGTGTACTTTTCACATTTCTGAGACTACCCCTGCTCACTGTGATGTGGTAGTTCTGAGCAGAAAGAAACAGCAGTCTGGAGGTGTGATCTTTGATTTAAGGGTTCCTTTTCTTCCCCTTACCCAATTACACAGAAACAATATGTGAGGGGTGTCATCTTAATAATGTTTCTCTGAGGGCTGAACAAGCAACAGGTTCCACTTGAAGCTTGCTGCTACAAAGCACTATTATGCTGTCTTGGTGTACAGCATCAGTCCATTTCATTCTGTTTTATTATTAGCTATTTTGCAGTACAGTACAGAGATGATTCATGCTTAAATTGTGTGCTTTGTAGAAAATATTCTGCCTACCAACAACTTGTTGAGAAGTCTCTAATGTGCCAACAAACCCCCTTCATGTTGGAGCATTTCTCCAATTTAAAAAAAGAAATTGATAAATATAGAACTTGTGAGGACATGATTTGATCCAACAAGCATGCCTTTACATTTCTGCAACTGGAGTGGGTAGGTCTGTGAGAAGATGAGACTCTCACTTTGAGCTGACACAGTATATCACAATGATATTACAGCGGTGACACCTTTGTTGCTATGGAGGCTTGTCCAGTCAGCTATTTGTGAGATTTAAAATCTTTGCATGCCCAAACAGTGCTGACTCTGAAATACCATTTCATATTTAAAAGAAGTGTCACAGCAAAATAAACAGAAAGCCTTCTCTAAAGTGGAGAAAGAAACAAAGGAGAGGTTGAAAAACTGAGTGAAAGACAGGGAAAAAAAAGAAGCAAAGAAGGGAAAGAAATCAACAAGAATTGAATGTTGGGATAAAAGGATGACTAAACCCAACTCCTTGGAGGGTGAGAGCCAATCTGAAAAATGATTGGTTGACTTTCCCGAGGCAGAGCTCTCTTTGCACACATCAATAAAACATAAACATGAATAAATGCGCTGCTTTTGGCCTTCCAGGGTTCTTACTTAATTTCATGTATGCAAGTGAGCGATGATATGCATGGAGAATTGTATTTACCTTGAAGGCTCAAAATAATTCTGGAAGACATTTTGTGTTTGTTTGTTGCCAGCATTTACATAATAGCAAGGCTGCAACATAAACTCTTAGAATTTTGTGTTAAATGCAGCTTCATTTTCTGGGATCCGGTTGCATAAGTCACACATACTTGCGGGCAGGTCATTTGTTAGATGCTCTTTTAACTGGTCTCAGCATTTGCACATACAATATAGTAGGTGCTTTTTATTGACTTCAGGCTGTCAATAATGTTGGAGACGTGGGAACACACAGTCTCCAGTGATGTACTCTTGATGTATCCACTTAGGGAGAAATCACCCAAACAGTCATCTGCCTCACTAGTTTGTTTTGGTCCCTAAGGTGGATCTTCACTGACCCAATTCAGTGGGTCAGCTTTTGTTAATGAGCCAAATATACAAACACGATGACAACAGTAAGGTGAGAGCACTTGATGGCAATTACAGGGTGTCGAGAGGATTTTTGTCATCAAGCTTTGTCTCTGAAGTGCTAGACAAAACAACAAATCCAAATAAACATGAGAAAATAGAAAACACAAAAAAAAAAATCCATAGAACACAAAAACAGAAAATGCACAGCAATGAAATACAAAACCAATTGTTTTAGAAATAAAATTGCTCTGAAAAATACTGTTTTGTTTTTCTATTTTGTTCTAGAATGTTTGTTCAGAAAACAAAACAGTGCAGAAAAACTGCAACTTTAGCTTTAAAAAAGTTGTTAAAAATGTGATTTATATTTTGTCATTTTACATAACTTTTTAATGTTAAATGACATATTTTGTTAGAATGTTTTCTTTCTTTTTGCATTAAGCTCACTGTATTAGTGGTTCCTTTTTTCAAGTTTAGAATGTCTTAGCTATGGCTGAAATCAGAATAGATTTGGATAAAAGCCGAACTGGTTGAACATTTTAAAACATTGGGTATCTTTTTATTGCACATTTCTCTAGTGCATCACGCTGTGAATTTGATTCCCTTTGGTTGACAAGAAACTCCCTGTAGTCTGACACCAAAAACAATCAATTCTGGATTCAATATACCTTGGAGTATTTATAACATCCAATGTCATGGAGTCACTGTTGGTAGCAAAAGAGAACTGAAAAGACAAATGATCAACAGTTTAGCTGAGTTTTTCTCTTGCATCTATTTTTCAAAGCAGGCAATTAGGCCTAACATCACAGCCATTTAACAAAGTCTGTATTCCAAATTGATTCCGACTCCAGCGCTGGACCTTGTAGACATGGTGCATTTAGTTATGCAAATGCTTATCTCTGTGTGATTGGTTAATTAACCTTTTAATGCAGATAGTCCCAGTCTTGCACATTGGCCGTTTGATGGCTAAATTGTGGGTCAATTGGGTTTTTAACATTTTCAAAGCAGACTTAGTGGCATGGCTTTGTTCTTCCAAGTCTTGTGTGGTTTTTCACGGTTTAATAACTCCTTCTATGGGTCCCATAAGGTTAATGTGTTTAAACTCACTGTAACTGAGCTTTTGACCTATCTTTCACGGTTTTCTTAAAAAAAAAAAATCATAATATTATGATGTTTCTGCCCCTTCATTGTTATTATCCACCATCTCCTCTCCCTCTCATAATACATTGCCCTAAACTCTTTCCTCTACCCCTCATTCTGTTCTGAATTATGAGCATCCCCATAGGAAGTCATTTATAATGGCATTGGAGTGACAATAATGTGTTTGCACACCATTTCCCTCCGCTCTCCCAGCCTTGGCAGACTTTTATGGGTCTCGTTTTTTTTTTTGTCTCTCCAGAATCTCATAATCCAATCATCCTCATTGAACTTTTTCTATGTTCTGGCAATGAGTAACAAAAGTGGCTTAATGTAACATTCACCCCATTTGAGATCAACATTTGCAGATCATTTTGAAACTGCAGGTTATATGCAGAAAAAAAAGCAAGTGGAAATGACAGAGGGTGGAGCCTCTCTGTTCACTGTTCACTGCACAATTATGTTCAGACTTTTCTGTCATGTAGGTATCTTTCCACATGAGATACAAACACAAATTTTGACAACCTACCAGATTTTCCTTCCCCCTTTGGATCATCCTACCAGTAAAGTGCATCTCCTGACAACATGAAGATGACTTGTCATTGGGATAATATACTGTTTGGGGCTGAGTAAAGAAGTGTAGTAGATATTTTCTGTTCATTCCATGCCAGTACAGATATGAACAGATAATGTGTGCATGTAGCGCATTTATGCAAAACTCCTCTAAAACAGACCGTTGCTAATTAACCACATCTGGTGCTGTTATGTTGTAGGTGATCCTGATCTTGACTAAGTTCTATGACTTCAACTTGGGGGCTGTGACTGAAAGTTCACTCTGGAGGTAAGTTTTCCTGTTTTAATCACAACTCTTTTTCCTTTTCATTCCAAATATAAAGGTTAGGGCATCAGCTAAAAACAATAAGAATAATACATTCATAGAGAGTGCTGTGTACTGTAAGTGTGATTTATAACATTCTCCCTTGCTGGGATATGAACAATCAAGTTTCACTGGAAGCCACTATGAAGTATGTTTTAATAAAGCGTTCTGAAGTAGTTCAGATTGAACCATCCTCCTCTCTGCTTCCAGTGGCCCCATAAATAACACAAGTAACACTGCAGCAACCTTTTAGAAAAAGCCCTACCTTCTGTCCATCATTGGGAAAGAAACTTTTTGAAAGGCTATTTCAGAAAGATAAACCGGATGACTGATCTGAGAGCTTCCTTGTTTGGATCTGTGGTGCTTTTCCTCTGACCTAGAAACTCTCTGATGGAGTTTTTGATTGATTGTCATCTGTAACCTTTTGTTTCAGAAGCAATTGACATGCAATCGCTACTATATAGCCATAGTAATTTTTTTCGGTATGTATTGAGGGGTGAGTTACAGTACCCTGTCAGGTCATAAATAAGAATAGAATTCATTATGGATTATACCAAGAGCCCAATCCAGCCTCTGATATGCCTTTCTCTCCTCTTCAATAGCCTGCAGAGAACTCATTTCATTCTGAAATACACGTGAAAAAGAGACCATCAGTCTGCCAAGCATTGAGTTTCAAATTAATATCTGTTTCTCCAGAGGCGCCACTGAGATTTATACCCGACTTGACTCAGTTTGAAATCCCATATTGTGTACAGGAGGTATTCCATCATCAAGGTGTCTGTTTAACAATAGCCTACGAGTAAAGTAGAGTACTTCAGGGGTTCCACAAAGGCTTTTAGTATGGTATTAGAAAAGTAGCAATCTAAATGTTCTGAAAAGAAAAGAGAGTAAATGATTTTTGTGATAACACAATAAGTGATTTATGTTTACAGCTGCAGGCCTCTGTTGGTGGCAAAACGCAGTGCACAGATCAATGGTTGACGTGCACGAGATATCTAAACATGTGTTGAGTCCCTGTTTTTGATATGAAACTTCACAATGTAATAATGTCATTTAAGAGGCCACCTCTGCAGTCACAGACAGCTGTGTCAACTGAGAGGAGCCCTTAAGCTCAAATACAAATGTGTTTAGAGGCAAGTCTGTGAAAACAATGTGAACAGTAAATGGGACAATTCAAGTTAATGCACAGGCAATGATAGTAGGCTGTGTGTGCCCATCCAATTATGCAGTGAAATTACATTTGGAGGCACCCAGGTAGAACCGAGAGTGTGGATTAGCTGTTTGTGGTATGAAGAAATATGAAAACGGGATGACAAACACATCTGTCCTTGTCATGGGGTGCTGCTTTGTGAAGTGCAAGTATCTTTACATGTTGCAGAAAATATCATTTTATTGAAACACAAACCTTTCAATTGATATGGTCATGCGCTGTGTTGTTTATTGTCATTTTTTTCTATTTTTTTCTTCTTTTATAACACATTTCACATTAAATCTATGCAAATATATAACATTAACTAATTTGTTTTCTGAATATTTCTTCCACCCTGAAGAGAAAACTGACTAAAAGAGAATCAAACTCAATATCTGAATCAGCTGAAAGGACAGAAAACAAAACACTGTTCTGGAAGTAATATGAAAGAAATTTCATGTCCGAGTGTGAAAGGAGGTTTAGCATGGACTGTATATAATTAAATCACAACTAAGTATTCTTCAAAGCCTCCCTGAACTGCATGTAGATTACCTTACCGTCAGGGAGATGAAGGTTTCGCTGTATGTCAGTGTAACATGAAAATTAGCTTGCAGAGACTAGCTTGACATGTGAAGAATGAATATTAAGTAAGTATGGGGTGCTTTGTAATCAGTATGATAACTTTTTAAATGGAGAACGCCACCAAACATGAGTATCCTCTTTACATCCATGATTTCTTTCTACTTGTCAAAGAGCATTAGAGTTTGAGTTTCCACTAATGCAGGGGCAAGCATGAGTGTTCAAATTAGCCCCTGTGCTCTGATGCACATTGTCAACACACTTACTCGCAAATTTTACCAAGTGCTAAAAGTGCCCTGAGGAATATCGGCATGCTCTTGGTATTACTCACCAAAATGCAATGTGCATGTTTTTTAGGCCAAGTGAGCCTGTTTGAAGCATTTCCGTTCTTGTAAAGTATTTGCAAGGTCAATTTTAAACAAATATTTTAGAAACTATTTATATCCAAGCTGACATTTGTTGGTAGATTCCTGTCAAACGCTGCAGATTGCTTGATTACAGTGCTGTGATGCTGCACATAATTTTCTTTACCTGCTTTCTCTTAGTATGCATTTCCACCAATTATGATTTCCATCTATTGTAGTAGCCTACTAGTAACAAAGGAACATTTCCCACACCTTTTTCATAAAGTAACCAGTACTAATTATTGACTCTGGTAACTTGTACAGTTGAGTTAAGATAAGCTTAGAGTTCCACTTGGCCATGTAATTGGACCATCAGCCTTGTCCCAGTATAGATGCATAGGAATGTTGACTGAGTGGGGGAAAAAAAGCATTCAAACATTCTGCTGTTTCTTTCTTTCTTAGTGAGCATCTCATAAATTTAAGTATAGCCAGTTCACTGCACGGATGTCTTCTCCCCTCTATCTCCCTGCACTCAGGAATGCTTGTGATGCACAAATGTCTTTAAGTTGATAAGTTAAATTGAATGTTGATTTTGTCAAATGATTATTTTAGAATTTTATTAGAGCAGAGCAATGCTTTAAATGACATTGGGTTAACAAGGAGTCACAATGGGCCGCTTTTCAGTCATAATTTCTGATGCATTTAACCATCTGTGAAAAACAACAGAAAAATATGTGAATGAGAGCAGCTTTATTGTAAATTCTGCTATATTAGAATACACTTACACTTAACTGTTTTGACATAAAGATGCAAAAAGATGGAATTTGGGAGCTTTTATGATGCATTTAGGCAATTTGAACATTTACATATATGAGTGATTTGAATCCGAAGTGCATTATTTGGATTAGTCATGTGTTTCTGTGAGGTACTCTTGTTGTAAAGTTAAACGTTTTGCTATTATGATGATCTGATAATCCAATATTAAAGAAATGAGGAATAGTTAGAGCTAATGTCAAAGCGAATTAGTGTTTTTGGTTCACGTTGATTTTTGTTTTTTTTATTTTGCAAATATGATCTACCTTTCTGAAGTAGCCTTTTTCTTCTATAAATATCATGTATGTATGATAGGTTTGTGTTGCTTACAGTGCATGCTTTTGGAGTTGCTGAACATTTGATTATTTCATCTTTTAAACAAGGCCTTTTAGGTCTTATATTGATAAATTAAGCAGTTGCATTTCTCACTTCTGACCTAGATTATTTAATTCATGCTACATCAGTGATAAAACAATGAAATGTTAATTGTTTTCATTTGAACAACTTTCTAAAGCTCCAAAACATCTCTGAGTAAATGAGGCCATATACAATCTTAATACGATTAAATATTAGATTATTTTATAGTTCATCATGTAGCAGAAGTCGTTGACAATACCGACAAAATGAAGATGCAGTGATCAAACTCTACTTGTCAGTTCAAAGGTTTACTTTAATATTGATTCAAAAACATGTCGACCTGTAAATAATAGAATTAGGCATTCAACACTGCTTTTAAATGCTATTTGTTTTTTTTAAAAAGAGAATACTTTTGTTTCTTTTTTTACACATTTGGCTGCTCATTATTTGAGTAGTTACAGTGTTTTGACTGAAACACTGATGGCAACACTTAACAGGAACAACTATATGAAGCTACCGTACACTGCAAGATCTTTTTAATCCCTCAAAGAAAAGGTTGGCTGAACAGTAGAAAATCAATCCATAGCCACATGTATTCTCCTGGGGCAGTCTTCTAAAGAAGAAAGTGATTTGCAGTTAATGGGCTAAAACATGCCAAACCTCGTCTGTGGTGCTCTAATGGATTTTTTCATCAAACATGCATGCTGTTTGTCTGTGTCTAGATCCACTGATTATGGCAGCACCTACACCAAACTCAATGACAGAGTGGGTTCAAGGACCGTTCTGAGTTACCTGTATGTTTGCCCTACCAACAAACAGAAGGTCAGCATTTCTACGCGGCTTTTTATCTTTGTCTGCTCTTATAAAAGCTCAGTTCAAACATCAAATTACAGTTTCTTAAAATTACTGCCAAATCAAGGTAACTCTCTCTTTCTTCTCTAATGCTATATCTCTTGCCTGGGTCTCTACTTTAGATAATGGTGCTTGGTGACCCAGAGGTAGAGAGCGCGGTTCTCATCAGCTCAGATGAAGGGGCGAGCTTTGAGAAGTATCCCATTAATTTCAACATTCTGAGCCTCCTCTTCCACCCTGCACAGGAGAACTGGATACTGGCTTACAGTCATGACAATAAGGTAGTTTTTTTGTGAATCTGCAATGAAGTTTGAAGACAATAAGGGATGCAGAATTCTTCAACATTTTGATTTGGTGTGATTCTGCTGTGGATATGATGATAAATGTGTCGCTCATTCCTCCTCCTAAAACCTAAAGTGTGTTAAGATGTGTGTAATTTTGTTTTGCAGCTGTACAGTTCAATGGACTTTGGAAGGAAGTGGCAGTTTGTCCATGACAACGTGATGCCAGGCAGATTTTACTGGTAGGATTATGTAGACCATATTTTTGATCTGTTTTGTAATGTGATTGATTATAATTTGCATAATGACAATGCTTGCGACTGGCCTATGCAAGAATCCACTGACCTCTTGTTAAAAACCAGTCTACCCCATGGCAGTCAAACATTACACTAATTAAATCCATGTCACGTAGACTTGAAATAATATTGTGCTTCTTTTCTATTGCACAAACACAACATGCTGTTTTTGTTGTCATTGTCATTTAGTAATCTCCACCGTGCTGCACAAGGCAGTGAATATTGATGTGAACCTGTTCACCGTTTTCCATGGTATGTGTCCAACCAAGTGGGGTTTTTTTTTTAGCTGGTAAAGCAAGGACATTGGTTGGAGGACATCTTCGCAACATGAATGAACAGTCAGATGTTCCGTAATTAGAGTAGCACAGCGGGTATAACAGCATCCTAAACAATGCCTTATTTGTGCTCTTGAATGCTATTTCTTCATTCGCATTTTGTCAAAAAAGTTATTTTTCAAAATGCTGTTGCAATTTCATAACAACAGACATTATAAGGATATGTGTTTATAGGTGCAGGGTATGTTTTGTCACTCTCTCTTCTATTTTTTTTGCTTTTGTTGATGCTTTGGTGAATTAAGATTAACCACAGCTGGTGGCACAGATTCTACAATGTCTGATTTACAGGAGATGACAGGATATTCAGTGGGTTTTGTTTTCATCATAGGGATGTCCATCTACAACTGATACTCTCAAACTAGACTTCTCTCTTTTCTTCTAATTCTGATTTATCCGTTTCTTACCCACAACCCTATTTCTGTTCCCTTCCCTTCTATCTTCTTCTGCTCCTTTCATTCTTTCAAGGGCGGTAATGGGGCTGGATAAAGAATCTGATGTGGTCCACATCGAGACACGCATTGCAAAAGGCCGTGAGTGCTGCACTCCAGTTCGCTGCTGTAGCAAGACCCACTGGACCCCTTGCCTCTCATTTAGAGCGAGGTCACGGGCAAGATGAGACCTGTTCTGCTGCTCAGATTGGTCCCTGAAGTCAAGTAAAGCAGAATAGGTGTCTTCTGACAAAAACGGAGCGTTTTAGTGGGCTGATGGATGTTTTTTCTTCTTAATCTATCCCAAGTGTTTTATAGAAAAATCTCAACTCTCCCCCCATTCTAAACAGTACTGCATATTCTGTCAAACCAATTATAGGGGCTGCCTGCTTTGAAAAAATCTGCATCAGACTCCTGTGGGGAGAAGACCCAAATCAGTCTTTGCATACAAACTCTTCTTCTCTTCAAGCAATAACATCTTGAACTTTTGGTTTTTTATGACTCTCTGCAAATGCTTTGACTCCTAATCGGAATTCTTAACACAATTGAATTTTAAATATCCAGTTTAGAAGATCTTCAGAAATAAATGCAAACTAATAAATTTTGGCCACAATATTTATAAAAGTCAAGATTTCATTATTTATCTTGTTCATGTATCTATTTGTTATTTAAATTTGAGCATAAAATAAAACACTTGAAATTGTCGAAAAAAAATTCTACAAAACCATTTAATTTGATAGATGTGGAATACTTGGGATGTGGTTATCAAAGCTTATTATAGCTAATTGCAGTACAAATATAAATCATGACTGAGAAATGTTGCATAAACTCTTTCAAGAGCTTGTATGTTATTATAATACTTGATTAAAAGTATTTGTGTTGTCTTTCTTTAATCTTCTAATCTTGTTAATTTGTTCGCTTGTTCTCCTCTGTGTGAGGTTTGGCTCTTTAGATTAGCTTACTGTGCCTGAAATCACTATTTATTCTACTATAAAATGGACTAAAAGAGAGCTCACCATTTCAAAAGATGCCCAAATGTGTACAGTACACTGTACAAAGAGTTAAAAACTATACTTTTTCCTCTAGCATCTTGTTTAGTTTTCTGGTTTTGTAATTTGAGAGTACCTTTGTGGATTCAGTCAACTTGAAAATTAGATGCTGACCTTTTGGATTAACTTAATGAATTTGCGTATTACCAGTTGCAGTAATTAATTCAGGTTGCCTCTTTTTTGGGATACTGATTCTCTATACACTATACTGTATTCTTAAAATATCCCGCTATAATCAAATCAAATCAAACTTTATTTATAAAGCACTTTTTATGCCAGAGGCAACACAAAGTGCCTTACATAAAAGAAAAAATTAAAAGAAAATAAAAAAAATGCATATAGAATACAACAAGCATTCATGCCCCCCCTCCCCCCCCCTCCCCCCACCACACACACAAACAACTCCTTAACCTCTCTGTCTCTTAACTGAAAGTCCGATAAAATCAATAAGCGGAATAAAAACAAAACATCTGGTTTGATGCTGCAGTGAGGAAACAATATCTTTAGGGTCCTCCACACCGGGGGCCAGACCCCCCGCTACCCAGATAGGGGCGATCACCACGGCAACAACCCCCAGACAGGGCAGGCAAAGCCCCCAGCGTGGAGGATCCCCATAGGGAAAACACTGAAGTTTAAACAAAGATAAAATAAATGTAAGAATAGAATGTAAGAATGTAAGAACAGCAATGATAAAAAAAAATACATATAAAGGACTTCATAGGATGATGAGCTAAAAACAGAAGGAGAGAAAAAAATAAAAAATAAATAAGTAAATAAAAGAAATAAAAGAAAAAGTAAATAGAATAAAATAAAATAAATTAAGAACAAATAAAACTCAGTTAAATGCTAAGCTAAAAAGGTGGGTCTTGAGCCTGTTCTTAAAAACATTTGGTGAATAACCCAGCAAATAAACCATAATATGTAATGCAAAGGGAAAAAAGGCAAATTACTATTCCCTTCCTGAGGTAAGAGGCAAGAACTACGGTTGCTACTTTTATAAAACTGTTACTTGGTTACTAACTTTAGTTACTTTTTGTAGAGTAGCAAGTTACTGTAAAAAAAAAAAAAGTTTTTTTAAAGTAAGATTGGCAACACTGATGAACAGAGCAAGAACTGCACAACAAAACAATTATCAAAGAAGTATTTCTGTGGGAAAAAAAATCTGAAATATACAAAAAAGATGCAAACGGCCTAATGACCTGGTGGATAATATTGTACAACAACATTCACATAAATAACAATGCAGACAAAAATAACCTGAATTGTGTACAAAAGCCCTTTTTCATGATAAGTTAACTATATTATAATCATCTACATACAACTCCCTAAGTACTTAGTAGGGTACAGTGAATATATGTGTAATTTTGAACATAGTTTTTGTCTTGTTGAAGCTTCTTCTGCAGTTTTAGCTGGAGAATTAGTGGCACCCAACACATTAAGTTGTTGAGTGTAACATTCTGATGGCATTGTCAGTGCTCTCGAAATACTGTTCCATGGGACTGCTTTCAATTTCTCAAAACAAATATTTCAGTACCTTTCACATATGTTTTATGGCTTTTGTTAATGCCTTGTTTGCTGCTCTCAGATAGTTCTATATTTGAAAATCTCTTTTCTTTAAGTCTTAAGGTTAGTCACATCAATTATTTAGTCTTAACAAGTAAAGACAGGTGCCAAAACCCACTCCCAATTTTGTTTCCATATCTGTTTAATTTTATTTATTATTTTGAAACCTTTATATGTAGAGTGGGGCAAAATAATATTTAGTCAGCCACCAATTGTGCAAGTTCACCCACTTAAAAAGATGAAAGAGGCCTGTAATTTTCTTCATAGGTAGCTATACCTCAACTATGAGAGACAAAATGAGAAAAAAAAATCAAGAAAATCACATTGTAGGATTTTTAATGAATTAACTGATAAATTCCTTGGTAAAATAAGTATGTAGTTGTAGCTACCTTTTAGGTTTAGGTTTTTTTTAAATCAAAATATTGAATATATACTAAATTGATTTATTCCAATATGTTTTTAGAGATATTTGAAAATCTGTACTTAAAATTCAGAGGTAATAATTCTACCCATGACTATTAATGTAAATCTCACTCTATTTGGATCTGAGAAGTACAGACAACGCTACATCAGTGGTTGAACATTTACACAAGCTTTAAAATAGTTTTGTATTGGATTTAACATATTTTGTATAGCAATGTTAAAAGGCAAATAGTTAACTTCTGATAATTTACTTCTGATTATTTTTTTTTTGCCTATTTCCAGGTGCTCAGTATGTGAAGTGCAGAGCCCAAAGATGCACAGAGGGCAACAGACAGTATCTCTTCCCTGGACATGTAGATACCAACTCATTAGTTGTACAGGATGAATACGTTTTCACACAGGTTTGTAAGGAATAAGTTTACATTTCTTGATCAAAGTAAACCAGTTGCCTTGTTTTAATTTGAAAGCTGTTTTCTGAGAACTTTAATTTCCTTTTTTTTTTCTTTTTTTTTTAGGCTTTTTTTCTATTTTTCTGTATTGTGCATTCAACTCATGCTTTTCCATCAAAATCCACATAATTTGAAGACATTTAGTGTCATTCACCACAAGGTATGCTTAGCGTTTGAGTTTCCATGTACACCTAACAATATGTTTGCTCGCTGTGAGTGTATGGCAAAGGAACTGTGAATAGACAGGTTACTGTCCTTATTACCATTCACTCTGACTTTGACTCCAATTAGACAGCTGCAGTCAGGGTCATTATCAGAAATTTAATTTTCAGATGCCCTCCACTGTCATTGATTTCCATCCACTGCTAAGTAATTTTCTGTTGGTCAGGCTTGATGCATTTGGCCATCCTTGTTTGACTCCTGCTAAGTTTCATGAAGGTAAAAATAAAATGAGATACGTTTTTTGCTCGCTGCACATTTTCACAGAGTAAATACCCCTAAATGTTTGCTATTCATTTTTAATTGAGTTATCCATGGGTTTTATCTTTGAAATGGTATGATGTTGCAGCAGCAATATTTCAGCAGTGACCCAGTTTCACACTTAATCCACAGACTTGATTGGAATAGTTGCAATTCAAGAATGAAAATGTTTTGAAAAAAAATTGTAAGCAAATATACGTATATACCTCATTATATACATTATATATATATATATATATATATATATATATATATATGTGTGTGTGTGTGTGTCACAGGCAAAGTGGTGATTCAAATAATGCCCAAATTGCATTTTGCTGAGATGAGATTGCCCGTCAAGGCAGAGGCAGAGACGAAGAAGATGCTAGTGAATATAACTGGACACAAGGAGAAGTGTCTGAGCCGAGCTGTGGTGGCACAGATGACTTTCTTGTGACTTTCATTGCTTGGGGCAGTTGGATTTAACTTGACAAAGAGTAATGAGGTTATCGATTGGGCTACAACGAAATAAGCAGTCTCCAACACCTCCAAAGTCTCTTGGGAGAAAAGGAACAGCCAAGTGCAACATCCTCAAAAATGTGGCCTGGGAAAATGCAGCTCATTGATTTTCGATAGATTATTCCATTAGAGCCCTAATGTAGTGTGTTGGGGGACAAACACCATCCTTCTAGTTGATTAGAAAATAAGCAATCAAGTACTGTTGCCCCTCGTGTAAGTGCATGAGATAGTGGTAGTGCATTAAGATCTGCAAGATGCGCTGTAGATAAAGCCAACACAATTTTCAATGCCTCTTGGCTTTAGGCTAATTAAGGTAGTGATATTAATTTCTGTAGTGCTTCTAATGTCATTCAGCTTTCAGCATCTTTGAAACAGTACAAGTGCAAGTGTTATATCAAACCAGTCATGCGTTGTGAATTCATTTGCCTCCTTCAGAAGATGTTTTAGCTTCATACCCTCATTTCATAACACAGTTACATTCCAGATAATGGCTAATTCTCACCCGTTACTAGATGGTAAGAAGGTAGCCACTACCCATCGATTGTGTCATACTTGAGAACAATGTTGTGGGCTTTTTGACCCTCCCCCAAAAAACTGTTTGGAAACATTCCCAGCAAGAAATAATTTTGACTCAAGCTAGAATAATGGTGACTTCATGAACTGGCATATACTAAACTCCGAACAACAAACCCCACCATATGAGGAGTGTGTCCAACTGGTGCAGGCCAAATTTGTCAGTTTGTTTCAGGGCAATTGTCTCTGTGGTTTACAATCAGAATTGGTATGTAAATAAACTGTTTTTGTGGGTAGAAATAAAGCTCATGATGGACAAATGCTCAAACTTGCTTAAAGTCCTGTAGTAGTTATTAAATCCCCAACAAACTCATCTTTGCTCCTCAAATGTATACATTTAGAAGTTTTTGCCATAGAAACTCTTAATGGCCTCAAAACAGCTTTGGTATGACTCTATATCTTTATCTTCATTAAGAAACTGTGGACCATGACTCTCCCCACAACTCTCCCTCCCAACAGATGCCTGCCTGCCCTGTCTCAGCGATGTTATCCAATGGCCAGTCAGTTACCAAACAGGCAATTCTCAAGAAGAGTTTGGATTATTCGGTGTTGCATGCAAATAGAAACTTCAGAGTATTGTGTTCACTTTCTATCATTTTTCACAATATTACAAACATAATATGATCATTCAGCTGCTGGGGGTGTGTGCCTTCATGTCTTTAGCACTGTGACAGACTGACAGACTCACTGCTTGGCATGCAAACAGCAATGGGACAGGATACACTTACAACAAAAAAAGAAAAAAGAAAATGCAGACTCAAGATCTTTCAGTACTCTATGATTTCTCCAAGCAAACTGAATCCACTTCTGTTTTAGTTGGATTCTATTAAGGTAGTAGAGTAAGACAGCATCTGTCTTAATTAAACTAAACAGAATCTGATTTCATGATAACTCAACCAAGGTTTTTTGGTCATTTGGTTTCTTTTAGAATTAAAAAAAAAATCTCTAAGAATTTTTGGAGTAAAATGTGAACTTATTGAAGAATGACAGTTTCTTTGATTTCATTGCAAAGGTTACCAAGTCAGGACGAGCCAGCTATTTTGTCTCCTACATGAGAGAATCCTTCAAGCAAATGGAATTACCAAAATATTGTCTTCCTAAGGTGAGCAACAAGACTTAAAGTTGTATTTTCACAAGAAAAAATGTTTTTCTTTTGAATTATACATTATCTGCTTTTTTGTAGAGGACAAACCACACAGCTCATTTGTGAAGAAATGTCACACAAAAAAACTGTGCAAAGTTTCTTTTTTGAGTCTCTTCTGTGCTTGCTCCTTTCATTCTGTCATTCTAACTGTATGACTTTATCCTACAGGACATGCATATTATTAGCACAGACGAGAAGCAGGTATTTGCTGCTGTCCAGGAGTGGAATCAGAACAACACTTACAGCCTGTATATCTCAGACTCCCCTGGGGTTTATTTCATCCTTTCATTAGAGAATCTGAGAACCAGCAGAGGACCCGCCGGTAACCTACTGGTCGACTTTTATAAGGTTTGTTGTCAGCCTTGTTCAAGGACTGCTGCTGTCACTGCACCATTATTTTCCCCTTCAGCTTGAACACAAACATGGAAAGCATTTGCCAACAACTGTTTATGTTGAGAAATTATTTTTATTTGTATACTGTATACATGCATTGTATTCAAAAAGACAAAATTTCCAAAATCTAATTTTGTAACTACTCTACATATATACCATTTCTATTGTAATGGATTTTTTTTGGTTTCGAAAACATGATACACTGTGACAGATGAATCCTATGAATCTATAACCAGGATTTACAAACAAGATATTTATTGCACTGCATTATTGTTTATACTTGATTTTGCTATTCTTTTTAGGTTGAAGGGATAAATGGCATGTATCTTGCCAACAAACTGGTGGATAATAACATCAAGACTTATATTACATACAACAAGGGACAAACATGGGCCCTGCTGCCAGCTCCTGCCACCGATGTAGCTGGAAATAACCTTCATTGCATTCTGGTGAGCTTGAGCCTTTAGGGCAAAAGTGAATGGATGCTCCCATTCATGCGAAATTAAGCTTATGACATATATCATTCATCAAATCTTTCAACCTCATCGGTTGTGCTTGGGATGTTTTTTGATTCAGAGCCATATTTACACGCAGCCAGGTTCCAGGTGCCAGCTTCTGCATCAGTGTCTCTTTTTTTTAACCTTCTAAATGGCAGAGAAGATGCATGGCTGGAATATTCTTATTATCAGTGTAAGGCACAGAGTGTCATTGCGGTTAGTTTCAGGGGTCCTGACTTTCCATTAACCTTTGTGATTTCAATTTACTACCTGTAGTCACGCTGGACTAATGAATGTTAGATTACACAGAATTGCATTATGTGGCTGTGTTGTTATTCAGCCAGAATGACAGAACTTAATCCAGTCAGTATGTCCTTCAGAAACTGAAAATGTATATTATTCAGTTAATAGCAGGTTACAGTCTTGCAGTGTGCTGTACAAATGACCACTCTGCTCTTCTCTTCTTTCCGACTCCCCTTCCTCCAACCTTAGTTCTTTAAAAAGCCTTATTGATGTTTTTCAGTTTGCTTCAGTCAGGGAAATGAGTGAAATGATTTGAATCAATTTAGCCAGTTTTATCAGTGCATCTTGGGGATTGTTAATTACATGCCTTGTTTGCTTTGGAATGGAACAATTCAAATGCCCTCCATGTCCTCTCAACCATTTTCCTTTTTTTTCCTTGCAGAGTAGATGAGAGGAACAAAGTATCTTTGTTTCATAAATGGTCTCTAAAAGTGTTAGCACTTTTCTCTAAATGGGAAGAATAGCATGAAAGGAAAGCTGATTGAAACTGCTTTGTTTAGATGAGATACATGTTGTCTCACCTACTTGTGTGCTGTATTGTATTGTTGACAGCCATTTTGTTCACTTCATCTTCACCTGGAGATGTCGGAGAATCCTTATACATCTGGACCCATCACCAGCAAAAAGTCTGTACCAGGAATCATTGTTGCCACAGGTACACTTATTAGAATGATGTGCATATGAACCAGTAAGTTTTTATTATCACCCTTGTTTTTCAGGTAAATCTTTGTTGTAGTGCAACAACACAAAGACAAAATAAATTGTACAGTGCCCTCTTTCTGTCATAGAAATCAAATGCAGAAATTTCAGCCCCTTAATCTCTTGTTTCGGGTGAGATGATTGGGTTGCAGTAAGTCAAAAAATTGTCCTCCAGTAGAAAACGAGGATGCACTCATAAATAACGATTCTATCAGCTGATTGTGTATACACATAAGATGTGTTCTTTGTAAATACACACCAACTAAAATTATTCATGTTTTTGTTCTCAGGGAATATTGGAACAGAGCTGTCCTCCACCAACCTTGGGATGTTTATAACATCTGATGCAGGAAATAGCTGGAGACAGGTACGACCCATTTACACTCCCCGCGTGTTAATCAACAATCTGCTTTAATGAGATGTGCAAATGTGTGAGTTTTTTTTTTGTGTTTTTGATTTTTTTCCTCCCATGTCAACTAATGCAGATTTTCGACGAAGAGCACAACATTTGGTTTCTTGACAATGGAGGGGCTTTGCTGGCTGTACAACATGCAGCAACGCTCATTCGACACCTGTGGTAGGTGAAGCTTGCCCTCAGAAAAGCATGCTGGAAGTAGAAACTGTGGGTGTTGGTTTGTAGTGGAAAATTACCAGGGTGTAATTTCATTTGGGGGGTTGGTGGTGCAGCATATGATTACATTTGATATTTTGAAATGCTGATGGGCCAAGTTTGTGTGATTATTATATCTGCCACGCCACTTCAGGACTGTCATTTTCAACACAAGGGAGTGCGTTACTGCTTTGAAACTCTTGGTTGAATATGAAGGTTTGAGTGCTTTTATGTAAATGAGAAAATAGAAAAGGATGGAAATATGAAACTCAAAATGCCCTCATAAGTCCACCACATTGTGGTAGCTTTGTAATGCTATCTACTTTGATGTCCCTGTGCACTACAACCCTGTCAAAAGTGATTAAGTTCTGAGAAAGGTGATTTGAAACCCCCCAAATCTATTTCTAATGTTAGGACCTGAGTAATACCTCTCTTTCTGATGTTTTGTCACCTTCAGTAGTTTACCTGGGCCGAGGAACATTTATTTTGTTGTTCAGCCTGTTGTTGAGATAATTTATCACATCTAGCAGAATACAGTGATTAATTTTTCAAACACAGCAAAAGCTAAATGACCTCAAAGCTTTTATCATATTTCTTTGTACACTGCTTTCCATTACTCAACCTGTGTGCTTGTGGTGTTTAATGGTGTATGCAGAGGGAAAACAATATATTTATCCACTGACTACAGGTAAATAGAAATGAACAGACAGATATTCCTGCACTGACAGCTGTTGTCTTTTTTTTTA
Source organism: Leptatherina wallacei (assembly GCA_028567055.1). Classification (NCBI taxonomy): domain Eukaryota; kingdom Metazoa; phylum Chordata; class Actinopteri; order Atheriniformes; family Atherinidae; genus Leptatherina; species Leptatherina wallacei. Next base: position 17,260,297 of record JAOXYM010000017.1, read on the forward strand.
AAATGCAGGATCAGTCTTGATGAAGGAAAGAAATGGGATCGCCACAGTTTCTCCTTGGCCCCTCTGTATGTGGATGGAGTTTTAATGGAGCCAGAATCTGACAATCACATTATCACGTAAGCAGAGACACACGGCTACAACCCAGGAGGCTATCAGGCCTCAAGAACGAGCTCTTCTGTAGATGTAAACAAAACACGATCCAAAGGTTTTTCTCCAACGACTGGAAATGTTACCTTGTCTGTCACCTTATGTTACCTTGTGTCACCCACAACATTGAACCACCTGTATATTGTGTTGGTTTCCTTTGCAATCTTTGGATCCTGTTTGTTGCAGAGTGGGACACATCCTGTGAATGCTTCATCAGATTAGACTTTAGAAGCTGATTTGTGCTTTGGTATTTTTGACATTTTCTAAGGTGTTTTGGCTGATCTGTGCAAATGACAGATTTAAGATTTTCAGGTGTTGCACATCAAACACATAAACAGAAGTGAACGATTCCATATGTGTATGTCAGTTTGGTATTAGCTGGATTTTACTGTTTCTGTTAATTGTTTTTCAGTTTCTTTGGACACTTCAGTCACCGGTCAGAGTGGCAACTGATCAAGATAGACTACAAGGGCATCTTCAGCAGGAGATGCATGGATGGAGATTATCAGACATGGTACCTGCATAATAAGGTAAAAGAATGTTACATTTTTGTGATGCATTTTGAATGCAACTCAGTTTGCTTTAAAGGTTTATCTTTTGGTCCAACTGAGCTTTTTTTATTAAAAAGATCTTTAAAAGACTAAATGGTCCACATAAATCTATTGTCAATTTGATCTATTCAGGATGTTAAGATTTTATCCAGATTTCACCAGGATTGGCAATATAAATAAAAACATTTGGAGTACATAGCTAGACTATACAACTAAATTGCTTACTTTGGGGAACCCTCTTTATGTAGTGTAAGTGAAGCTCAGATTTCTAAATAATGTTTAAGGAATGCCATTTTCTTATCCATTCAGCTGCACCCAAAATATCCAGGAAGCATCTTGTTGCCAGTACACAACTGTATGAAGTACTTTCACATGTATATAATTGTATATGAAACATTAAATGTGCTGAAAATACGTCTTCATGTAGACTATTTCGTCCACCAGTAAAATATAATAGAAAAAATACCTTAATGATAATCAGTATTGTCTCTCTTTCATCAATCAATTTCCAGAAAACACTCAACATTGGAATCCCAGTTGATTGTGTCTTTCATATTTACATTCGTGTGTGTCATAAATAAATTAAAGTGAGGCCAAAAGTAGTTTAGATTTAAGTGGAGATATTATGGAGTTAAATAAGTGTCAAAATCAGATGCACTGATGAAATCATGTCTAGTGCTCACTGGGGGCTTGGATAAACTATATCCCTTTTTTTCTTTGTCTGATAGGGAGAGCTGTGTGTGATGGGTGAGAAGCAGATATATATGAAACGCAGGCCAGGCAACCGTTGCATGCTGGCACAAGACTATTCCAGGATCTACTCCTCTGAGCCATGCCTTTGCACATCCTATGATTTTGAATGGTAATGGCTTCTTCTGTTATTGTTTTCAGTCTGGTTTATAATGTAACTCATACTCTAACCCCCAGGGGACTCCTCTTTCCTTTCATAAGATGTTTACCAAGCAGCCACTCCACTTTGAGCATCTAATTCGCTTGTATATAATTAAGACTGCTTGTAGGCATTTGTAATAAAAAAAGAAAAAAAAGAAAAAAAGAAAAACAACTTAAGTATCAGTTTGCAAAACTTCATATGTCTTAATTTCCGTCTTACATTGTATATTTACTGCAATGAGACTAATTATAGTTTGAAAAATGTAGATGGGAGTTAAGAACTTTTCATCATGGCTCTATGATTTGCATAATGTCAAGTGACTTATTAGAATTCAATTAATAATGAATCGTTAAATGAATTTTAAATATCTTTTATCCATCCATCTTAAATTCTGTTTGATCTTGCTTGTCTGACAATCAAGTCTCTAGTTATGGTCTTAAAATATTCCATGAAGCTCTAACTGCAGAGCATTTACCCGACTACAAAAGCTTGTAGATTATTTTGAGAGGCAGTGTTTATCATTTCATGAAGTTTTGTGTTTTGCTTTTTTTTTTTTTTTTTTCCTTTGGCAGTGATTATGGTTGGGAACGCCAGACGGATGGGAAGTGCTCTCCTGCTTTTTGGTTTAATCCAAATGGCGCAACTAAAAGCTGCAGCACCAGCCAAAGCTTCCTTAACAGCACAGGGTAAGTGGGCCTCAATGTTCAGTCCATCTCACAAGAATATTTCATTCCACTTTGTTTGATATGTTGTCTGGAATAAAAACATAAAATTATAGTTTACTGCTTTTTGGAGCTGAAAAATTGACTCAGGAAGCTGGAAAACATAAGCTACATTGTGTCCCACTTTTTTGAAAAGCAATAAAGCGGTTTAAATTTCAGATATGCCGCATGAGAAAATTAGATATTACACATATTAATATACATGACAAAATCTAGTGTGTATGTCTGACATCTACCAGCGCAAGTCAGCATTTTATACTGTATGTGGCTTGACTTATTTCAAATGCTGGTTAAATTCTGTTTGTCTGTTTGTATTTCATATTTAAAAGGTATCGGAGGGTTTTGTCAAATAACTGTAAGGAAAAACAAAGGAATACATACTCACCTAAGAGGGAGGCGTGTCGGCCCAGGGCACCCAGAGGCCTCCGACTATCTACCAGTTCCGGAGAGTTCAGTGCAGCTGTTGGAAGCAATGTTACTTTCATGATCTACCTTGCTGATGTGAGTCATAAATCACTTTAATTTTAAGAAGACAGTTGTTGGATTTAATAACTGTTTTAAAGAGTTTATACAACCAATATACAACTAGAGCAGTGGCTGTGTGAGGCTTATTTATGCTGCTGTTGTTGCATTTAGCATGCAATAGAAACAATAACTCATGCTGCGGTATATGCCAACACAGCCAATGTCATTGTGTAACAGCACATATGATATGGTTGTAAAATCACAAATATTAGAGGTATGGAGAAATTATTAAACAAAATGTTACAACTTTTACAGAAGGTGGGTCAGATTCATCATATTTTCTAAAGAGCAAGTTGTGCAAATATTGAAGATAACTTTGGTTACCTATTATTTTGTATTGGGACAGCATTTATGTGGCTTATGGTAGTCACCTAACAATTTTTTTTATTTCTAGACTCGACAATGTTCTTTTTATATGACAAACCATAATTTTGTATTTTGTCTTTTTTTTAATTACAAATATATTTCCATACATAACACTAACCATCCCCTCCTACTTCCTTTCAAATGTTTTTGGGGATTTTAAAAGTGACAAACATTATTCTTTGACGGCGTCATGCAAATCAAAGTATGGAATGTGTTTTAAAGACAAACATTGGTATGTGACAACTTTTTTAAGCCTTCAAATTGTAGTCATTTTGCAGTTTTTGAGCCTTTATTGTGAACTTGCATTTCACCAACATAGAAATGATCTTTTCAGGAGTGAAACTGCTTTCAAAATGGACACAAAAAAAGGAAGAAGAATAACCTGCTTATTTAAAGTTCAATTCCACATAAATACATTCTAATAATGAACTTTTACTTAAAAACAAACACTTTAAAATGTATAAAAATAGCTCTTTTAGAGAATGAGAAAAAAAGACAAGCATTGAATATTAGAAAATTCATCATAGGGTGAATTAAACAAAAATTATAATGACTAGATATCAACATTAATAGCTCATGATGACAGTAGAGGAAAAGTCATGGGAGAAACAAGCACCATCATTACCCTGTTTAATCCACAGATTTCTCAGTTACAGAATTAATTGGAACTGCTTTCCTCTGAGGAGAAAACCACTGACAGGGTGCTGGTATTTTCTTATGTGCTACTTCATTGTTGTAAGCACCACAATTGAACTCACCGGGCCTATTCTATAAATTCTGCCACAGAAATATTTCACTACAGATAGCTTAAAGCCTTGGTAAATACAACCAAAGTTAATATTCAAAGTTTTAATAATTTGGGTGGAGATATTTAATAATTTTTACAGATAGCAAAATCGCAAGAGTTTATAAACTCATTCTTCTTACTTTTGGACAGTTTATGATCTTCTTTACCTCTTTGGCCCCTTTTTTCCCTTTTGTTTGTGTTTTCTCAGTTGAGTTCCTGTCTCCTTCCATTCATATTCACCTACAGCGTGTTACTAACACAGCTTAAAAGACATCTCAGCCCTGGCACTAAAGCATTAGGCTGATCTATCTCTTGTTCTATGCGGCCTAAGTGAAGTGTCCTGACCTAAGCCACAATGACAGATGCTGTGTCATATCATGTGTCCACAGGGAGACTCGCTGAGCACCAGCATCCAGCTAGACTTTGGGGATGGCATCAAGATCACATATTCTAACCTGAGCAGGACCGATGATGGCATCAAGCACATCTACAGAACGACTGGGATTTACCGAGTGACAGCTTTTGCAGAAAACAGCCAGGGATCTGACAGCAGCACGCTGTTTTTACACATCACCAGTATGTGAATAAGTAACATCATTACTCATTCCTACAGCAGTGCACATAGCATGAACATCGTCTCTTTCATGGATAGTCACGTCCCCATCCTGCTGAATTTCACGTCAGTCATGGTTATATTATGTTTATGCATTTCAGCCTTGAAAAAGATGCAAGCGCACACCTGGAGCTAAATGTGCATCAGCTGCAATCACAATAATACTCAGTGTTTGCTGTGTGCATTTATTTGATGCATGTATGGATATGTGCTGCTGTATGTCTTACTGTTGTAGGTCCAGTGGAGCATGTGTATCTCTCCGCTCCTATAGTAGCCATCAGGGGGAAGGCAGCTAATCTGACTGCAGTGGTTTGGCCGAGCCACTCTAGAACTCTGACCTTCTTTTGGTGGTTTAACAACAGCTCAGAGGTGAGAAGCTTCTCCTAACACTGTTTTTATACACTCTTTTCCTGTTTACCACCATCTTTTCCATTTTCTTCCCCTGATGTCCTTGTGCAGTTGTTTACAATTAAAGAGTGTAAATCTGCAAAGCTTTCCTGCAAATCAAGTGAAATGTGATTGCACGTGACTGCCCTGTGGAGAATGTAACTAAGTCATATTTATTTATCACGTTGATTGTGTTCACTCCAGCACCCACTCATTATACAGCGTGTCAAGGGCTGAATGCATGTAGTATTCAACATTCGGCTGGTTTTATGTGCAGTTCTCTGTGTTTTCTTCTTTTGAAATCCAGCCCATTATAACGTTAGAAGGAAGCGTCTCTCACACGTTTCACAATGAGGGAACTAACAAGGTCACGGTCCAGGTTGCTTGTGGAGGCACTGTAATGCAGGACACAAAAGTTATAACTGTTAAAGGTGAGTGGGAAAACAGACTTCAAAGCATTTTATCTGGAGTTATATGAATATGCAAAAAGCTATCTCCTGGAAAGTGTTATGCATCTCGGTCAGCATGGCAAGCTGCGCCTTGTTGATGTCAATGTAGACCTATCTAATGAATAAAATGTCACGGTATGCGAACACGAAATCTGGAGGAGCAATTAACTTCAAGGCGTATGTTACCAAATGAAAAAAGACAAAACTGCACATCAGATTAATCAAAAGCTAAACCAGAAGTAGCATTCATATTCTAACAGACATGACTTCATCCTGTTTTCCAGAGTTCTTCAGGTCACTGCTGTTGTCGTTTTCACCAGCTCTTGATGAGCACAATCCTGACATCCCCGAGTGGAGGGAGGACATAGGCCGTGTGGTGCGGACAGCTCTGTCACAGGTACATCAAGTCCCAAAAGATATTTCCTGGAGCCAACATTGAACTCCAGTAGCTTTCAGGGTCATTACTATTTTATACCTGTGAGCAATAATAACACAGTAGTCATGATGCTCCACTGTCCTTTTTTGAGCTGACATATAATGACACTTAACAAGTGTAAATTTCAATTTCAGCTGATGTCAAAATGTTAGCCATTGGGTTGCGTTGGATTATGTGATCTATGCTTCAGCATTAGATTAGCAGCTCAAACTTTAACCTCGTCTGTGGAGTTACACCCGCTGGTTGTGTTATCCGATCACTGCAGGTGTCTAGGGTTGCTGAAGATCAGCTGCTGGTGTCTCTGTACCCAGGACTGCCAACGACAGCGGAACTCTTTATCCTGCCTGATAAGCACACACCAAGTGAGCACAAGAGAAGAAACGAGGAGGCTCTAGGAACGGTAATAGCATGACTTGTAGAAATCCCCATCATCTTGACTTTTGTCTAAAGAATACAAGAAATTAGCTATTAAAGGTAGGGTAGGAGATCCCGGAAAAACAGTTTGAGCAAGCTACTTTTTAACAATACTCAATTCAAAAGCCCAAACCCCTTTCTTCAGACATCCCCCGAAGCCACGCCTCCAGAGCACATGGATGTGTGAGGATGGAAGGGGGAGGGACAAATAGCAGTTGAGTTTGATAGACATATCACAATTCAATCTTTTAGAATGAGTCGGTTAAAATGATTGGACTGTGTTTTTTTAGTCCTGTCTGTTCCACAGGTGACTGAAATGTTTTATGTTTGTGTTAAAACATTTAATTGATTGGCAGCAATCAGAGTGTGAAGGGGATTTTAAGCAGTAAAAATGCTCCTGGAAAACTTCTCCTACCCTACCTTTAAAATGGGATATGATTATGGAAGTGTGGACATATAATAGGAAGTTTCTAGTCTGCAAATTTGTACCATTACAGAAAACAAGACAGGAAAACTTTTTTATAAAAGCCCTCTATCCTCCAACTGTCTTAAATCAACCTTTATAAATGTAGGAAAACCATTAACCTATCCAAACATTCATTAAACCACTGGCTAGTGAAAGACAAGTATTTATTAACTGTACAGCTGTTTAGTTTTTTTGTATTTTTTTGTCTGCTTTTTTGTTTTCTGCTTTGCCACTGACAAAATGTCATAGTTCAAAAGTATTTATTTTATAAAGCAACCGTTGCAGTGTTGTACAAATAATAAACACACTTTTTTATGGGAGAGGAGGCTAATATTATAAAAATGTCTCAAATTACATATTTAAAGTTCACAAGTCAAAATAAAAAAAAATCCCATTTTTATGTGATAATTCCAATGTGTAACACTTAGGGGGATTCTTTTGTCAGAAATGCCTGTTCTCCAAGACTCTTAAGCCCTAATTTACTAAGATCCCAAATATCAAGCGCAAAATAAATTGCCCCTCAAATAATTAGCATCTGTTGTGTTTCCATGATTTGCGGGTGACCTACTAAGATTGATAGCGTAATTGATAACGGAAACAAATGGCCTTATTTAAATAAGGATTTAGCGTGCGCAAATGATTTGCTATGTAGAAGGAGAGCAAGAAAGTCACAAATGGAAAATAAATGGAGATCAAAATATTAGTAGAAGAGGCAAATAGAAATATGGCAAATATATCTTAATGTGACCAGAAGGACCACAGTATGGGAGGATATTTGCCAAAAAGTAAATGCAGTGGGAAAAACAAGAAGAACATCAGATGAGGTTAAGAAACAATCTGAGCCAGTTTACACCTGCCTTTCAGAAGCGCTAAATATAGGTGCAAAAACAGCCAGCGCAATCCGTTTCCCGTTTAGTAAATCACGTTGCGTGTGCAAAGCTGATTTATTTGCATCCACTCCTCCCAGTATCTTGCGCCTTCTGGCAGAAACGCCCAGATTGCATATTCATTCAAGACAAAAGCGCAAAATACATTGTGGCGCTATTGTGCCCGTTTTGCGGGCGCATTCCTCTTTGTGACAGGTTGGTAAATCAGGTGCAGCATGTTTTTGTGCCCATTATCAAGTTTGCACACATTTTAAGAGAAAAAGAACGAGACACATGCTAATCAGCTGGATGCAATCTATATGTCCACCACTAGGTATCAATAAATTCTGTGTACTGCTTTAAACCTGAACTCAAGCTAGTTAAATTCCATACCATTTCATACCATCTGAAGGAACCAATAACAAAAAGGTGATTAGGGTATTATTTAAAGTTTAGCACCTAACTAATTCCTCAAGTGTGATAACTATGTACTAAAACTGTCCTCCCTTCTCTAATGTAGCCTACCATATAGACTTGCATTTTATGATATGGCAGAGTTACTACAGTCACAATATCAACATGCAAAAAAGACATTAAGTAAACTAAAGTATTCCTTTTGTGGATGTTGTACAACTAACCATCAAGCACAGGTGCAGATGTAGAATGCAGCCATAATTAATATAGCCCCTTTGATTATCACTTTGCTTATAATTTGCAAGTTTTATTGTCATCACAGAATTCAACAGTAGTAATTGATATTCTGCGTATTGATGTTTTCCTAATATGCAGCCATAATACATACAATAAAATATATTTTACAGCTATATAAATCCTTATCTCAGCTATTTGTTAAAGATAACATTACATTATTTTTTCTGGTTTTGTTTGTCTTTTTTTGTGTGTGTGCTTGTGTTTATGTTCTAAAACAGATATCAGATATTTTTGCCACTGCTCTGAACCAAGGCCTGATCCACTTTGAGCTGAAGCCTGATATCCGCATCATTGTGTACATGACTCAGCAAACCTTGGGTAAGTTTTACTGTAACCTTACAGCTCATTGTTCCCACCCACCTCTGCTGTTGTTATGTTTATAACCCTTTTGCAGGTGCATGATGCAAAACATTCAAAATAGCCCTGAGATTTAATTTATCCACACATCAACAGAACATAATTTCTACTTGCCAGTTTGCAAAGAATGAGTCCCACTTGAAATGGTTTGACACAAGACTTTGCCCAATGCGGAAAAACAAAGCGAGTACAGTATGTCACAGGGTTTAAACATCCTTCATGGTGTGTCAGTTGTGTACCTGAGGCTGTTGGACAGTGACTCTGTTGGAAATCAGCTGATCAATGAGGTGATTGACAAAGAACACATTTGGTATGCAATGAGGAAATCGGCAGGGTCACCAGGTTATTAGCATATTGCAAAAACGTGTCGATCAAGCCTGCGTGGCTTTACCCTTTTCATCCACCAATGGATCTGTCTTCATTTGTGTCTGCACACAAAGGTCTGGGTTGCCTTTAAAATGATCTAGAAAGGTCATACACTTCATAGGCTTCTCTCTGAAGGAAAGATGGGCGACCAGGGGAAATACTTTGAATATTGCGTCTCAGCATTTAAAAAGCTAGGACTATGCATAAGCTGCCACCTTGTGACAGACCCCAGGGAGAAGCCATGGACCTCCTAAAGGTTCCTTTTAATGTCCTGAGGGTATAACATGCAGAGTGTTACACTGCAAACTGCAGCTGCAGTTGGTATGACAGGGAGTAATGAATGTAAAATCTTTGAAATAAGACACAGCACATAAGGAAGAAAGGGAAAAGGCTTGATACTAATGTCTTAATCAAAATGTGATTGTGTTTTAGCCCCTCTTGTGGATTCAAACTCCATCCATAGTGGGTCGGCCATGCTGATGCTTCTCAGTGTGGTATTTGTTGGTTTAGCTGCATTCTTCATCTACAAGTTCAAAAGGTGTGTCTACTTATACAAGATGTTAAATTATGTTTAATTCACTTGTTAATCAAAAACTGATCATCTTTCTGTTGTTTTTCTCTCATTTAGGAAAATTCCTTGGATCCATGTGCAGACTGAGGACAGCCACGAAAAGGAGCCAGAGGTGATAAGTACAGTGGGGCAGAACGACGCCATGTCCAAGGTCAAGCTCAGTGAGTTCCCCTCTCAGAAAGAACTCATGGAAAAAGAGCTGGAGGGCAGGAGCAGAGGTGATAATTTACAACTCACCACCTTTTAAAGCTGTTATATGTCATACTGGATGGATGGATGGATGGATGGATGGATGGATGGATGG
>JAOXYM010000017.1:17270326-17288938 GCA_028567055.1 Leptatherina wallacei
TGGATGGATGGATGGATGGATGGATGGATGGATGGATGGATGGATGGATGGATGGATGGATGGATAGATAGATGCAGGAAAGATTTCCTGTATCGGTCCGTGCGACAGCGAAGCTGTCTCGGTCTGCAGGAAAAGGAGCTCCACTCTCTGACCAGTGATTAGTGGAGAGGATGGTCGGGGTTATCCATGATGGAAACCAATTTGTTCAGTGACCTCCTCTCCACCAGTTTCAAAATTGTCCAGTTTGCACCTGATGACGGAGCCAGCTTTCTTTATCTGTTTGTTCAGCTTTTAAACAATGGCAGAAGAAATATGAAGATGTATGTGCCGCATGTCAACGTAGTTTTGCCACAATTTAAGATGTATTTTGAATATGAAACTGAAAGTACATTATATGCAAGCACATTGAAATCTGTCAGTGTCACATGATCATTATTACACAAGCTGCATTGAACCTTTTTTTTGCTTCGATTCTTCATCTGCTAAATAACAATGGGTATTGAATTAAATTAAAAAAAAAGTAAATTAAGCAGCATAAAATACAAATGCTTTATATAGTACAAGAACTCACATTTATCCAGCACCACCGATTTTATTAAATACATGTAAGATATAGAATATTCAGGCAAAAAACTAGAGTGTGAGAGCAGTGATTCAGTGTTTTTTGTGCAAAAAAAATCAAAATTGAATACAAACTATTAATATCTGTAAACTACTCTGATCCATTAATCCATTAAAACAGGATTTAAAGGGATGACTGTCACTATATGAGACTGATACTGATTAACATTTTATTGCCACAGAAATACATCATTATGCAAATCTGAATGCATTTTAACTGTATGTGGTGCAGACTGAGGCAGAAGCGTTGGTTCAGTCCTCTTTAAGCATGGCCACTGTGCTATATGTTGACGTGCAGTACACGTCTGAGGAGCTGGGACATCTTTATCTCTGCAGTGAGTCATACTTTTGCAAATTGACAAGCACAGCTGCAGCATCTGCACACAACCCAGATATCACCGTGACAAGTTAACTTTTTGATAGCTCTGCGTGACATCTACTGTGATGTTTATTAGATGAGAAGTGTTCAGTCCCTGCACACAGTGTGGACTGTTTGACAAAAGTAGCATTGCAGTGCGCCTGACACAGACATGTGGGCTGCAGGCCTCTTTTTTTCTGGTCACTCAGCACTTTGGCTGTTCTTCATTTCTCAGCTGTTTCTACCTTTCCGAGTCATTGCTGATCTGAAACAAATGAACTCCTTTTTTGTTGCTTTCGAATGGGTTTATTTACTAGAGAGCAGAGAAGCATGAGACCTTTTAATTTTGGGACGGCTCGATCGAATTAATGTACAACCTACTGGTCAAAGGTTTCATTTATTCTCATCAGCTTGGTTTCAGCTTCTTGGAGTCCCCACACGGTTCAATCTGTTTGTTTCTATTTTGTCACAAAAGTTATAAGAAAACCTTCATCTGGTAGTGCAGGTCACTGTCAAGGCTGCTAAACTTTTCATTAATTATCTGCTTGGGATGATATTTGAATATGTTGTATATAGCCTAGAATTTAACTGTAAGCTCTGGCTCAAATAACTGAGAGAAATCCAGCAGCTTCAACAGGAGACTACTTCTGCTACTTGACAGTTGTCACAGTGCAGCCGGAGCTATGAAGTAATATTGCAGTTAAAATTCATGGAGGTTAAAGTGAAGAGGTGAACATGTAAAGCCAAATTAGACAGATTACGATAAAAAGGGCCAAGCAAGTTTGGTCAAGGATTTTCATTTGATTTATGTTGATCCCAAATGAGTAAAATGACAGCTCAGAAACGTAACTGTCGATATAAAGATTAATTCGGCCATGAGGGAGATTTCCGAGTCTGTGTGATACATCAGTAAAAGGCAAAAAGTTTTCAGGTCGACCTATCAATCAAGTGTAGAAAACTGTTAGATTCACGTGGCGTATCATGGTGAGGAAAAGCTAAACAAGTTTGAAAGAAGTATGGTGTGGTGTAAACCAAGTAAGGACGGGCTCATATTTGTCAGCCTTCTTGAAAATGATTTTGATTAGAGACAGCATATGAGTATCAAATTTCCTCTCTAACTAATAGGAATGAAGCGGTGTGTGAAGCGGAATGTAGTGATATAATGTTGAGGAACACATTTGCTCCTTTGTGTATTGCTTTAAAAATCTTCACATTTTTACATGAACGTTACACAGCAAAAATAAATGAATGTATTTAAGTGCCTATAATTCATATTCTTAAAAGCATTAACATTTGACTTCAGCTCATTATCAAGGTGTCTACTCATCAACTCTCGTTTGGGTTTATTTTCACCGCGTGTACAGCATTGCTGCTGGCCGTAAAAGGTAGATGTCCTCAAGAAAGAAAAAAAAGCCTAAAAATCCACTTTAGTCTGTCAATTCAGCACCAAACAGCAGACTGACAAAGTTAGAAGCTTCTAGCTGGTCAATATGGCAGGGACTGTAGCAGATAAAAAGCTGAATATGCTCCAACTCAGGAGCTGGTAAGAACCAAGATTGTTGGAATAGGATGAACACTAGGCTCATAATCATCATGTGGGCAGAAACATGCTGTGACTCCAAATGGATGATTATGTTTCAAGCTAAAAAAAAAAAGAAGATGAAGAAAGTTTTTTCAACAATTAACAGGCAATTTAAACAATGCCTCATTGAATGTGACCTCACTTTTATGTTATCTATGATCCCCACTGTGTAATTTCAAATACTTGATTTGAAGCTTTTTTTCTCAAGTTTGTGAGTGGAAGTAAAGGTCAAAGATTTCCCAATTGTCCCTGGTCTCCACCTTCATAGACACACAGCTTTTTGAATCCTACTGTACCTCGCTTTGTGTGATAATTCTGCAAAAGTTTTAGTAGTCAAGTGTAAAATTTAACCTCTCAAAATGCCATTTTTAACTCCATTTAATCATTGACATACTCTGCAAATTGCAATTGTGCTGCAGCCTACATACTTTAGTCTTAAAACATGCTGCTTGTTAAAGCAATTTAATCTCATAAATCATAATTTCACTTGCAAATCTGAACTGACAGCCACATCTCTACCTTGATGAATTTACTCCGCTGTTATTACTCACATGGGCGAAATTTGCCTCATGTTCTCTGCACAGATGACTGAATATAAGCCACTGACACAGCTGAGACACATAAGTTCCACCTCTGTAAAATCCAGCGGATACACACTCACACTCTACAAATTGTTTCTGTGATCTCATCTTATCAACGCTCCAACATCAGCTCAGTCATGCTCAGACAGGCCATGTCCCTTTGGTTTGACGGGCAGCTTTTCAGCCAAAATGTAATAGGGATAAATTTGTAATGATGTGTAAATGCTTGTATAAACCTTTTGATCTTAAGGTAAAAATGTTTGTAATGACTTGTTCGGTTGATGTTAAAATCAGCCACTTCCTAATGTCATCTAAGTGTCATGAAGATAAAGTCAAAACGTGAGATAGTATCGATTTGTGATGTGCATGTGATTTCAAAGCAGCTGGCTGGCTCTGAATTTAATCTGTTTTATATTTGTTTGCATGTTTTTAGGAGGATTTGGAAGAAATATGGAGAAAATTGTCACACGGGAATTTCCAAACTGTACTAATGTCTAAGACATGAGCTCTGTACCTGAGTAAGTAGAGGTTGTTGTGTTTCACTTGTGCTGAAATTGTTTGCTTTGTTGCCATTGTTTATTTATTTATTTCATGCTAATATCTGCTATTCTTGAGAGTTATTTATTGAACTCACATGTACATAGAAAGTAGTTTACAGTATCTGAGTATGATCAATCCACTGAGCCAGGACCTCCAGTTTGAGGATGCTGAACTGCTGAACGTAGCTGATAATGCTGTTACCACTGCCATGGATCGCACATGGCAAACATTTTATGAATGATTAAATTAGATAACCTATCTCTTCTATAGAAAATAGGTGGAGAAAAAAATTGAGGGAATGTACATAAGTACCATTAACTTCCAGGTAGCACAAGTGAAAGAATGTATTGGTTTTATTCTATTATGTAATACAAAATTATATAAAGATATGTGGTCCTCAATGAATATTACAATAATATTACATGGGGTTTGAAATAAAATATGTAATGTTTTTTCTATTTCACAGGACAATGTTTTCTTTTTATTTCAGTGTAGCTTTAACACACAACTTGGCTCAAGCTGTAAAATCTGACAAGTGTAGCCTTTTTGTTTAAATTTTTTCAACAAGTGCGTCTGTATTATTTCCATCCTAATTAGATATTATAACCAAAACAATAGCAGAACACATCCAACTCTGCCCTCATGACACAGAGATAGAATTCATTCTTTTTGTGAAGTTTTGCAATCACGTGATTTAAATAGGCTTTTAAAGCTCCAATGTTATCAAGTCTTTGTGTTATTCCTTTACACACGTGTAACAATGTCAAAATCGGACTTATAAATGCTTAAAAAGGTGATTGTCATTGTTTTGTTCTGTAAGACAACACGGTGCTTTTTATTACTGCTTCTCAATTGATGAAAATCTGACCTTAAAGGTGGGAATGCTGTTAACTTGTAAATAGAAAAAGATAGGATTCAGTAGCTTCATACTACTTTACTGTAAAGTCAGCCCACTTAACAAGCAGTCATGTGTTTACATAACTTTCAGCCCTACAACAATCTGTATGTCATCTTTGTTTGCTTTACTTTTTTTTTTTTTTTACAATAGCATGCCCAAATTATATGTGATCAAAGACTATATGGGGTGAGCGAGTACTGTAAATATTATGGTGATTTTAAAATTTACTCGACACATTAAACAAACGATTAAAACCTTGTCTAATGGTCTAGTTGTGCAGTTGCTCAAAAGTTGTGCATGATATGATCTATGATGTTGTTCCTTTCTGTCAACTATATAAGAATCGTCTTGTTTTAAATCACATTTCTTACTGTGAACAAATTACCATTTTGAAATTGTTCAAAATAAATGTATTTTTGTATGGAATTATGTTTTTCTATTTTGCACACACTCTCAGTATGTGTCACTCTGGAATATGTAAGATTACATTGTGTTGTCATGACATAAAACAGAAAACAAATGGCTATAAAAGGCTGTGTTCTTACAACGCTGCCCGTCTTATCTAAAACACAGGTGCCTTGTAGCAGCCAGTGTATCAGGCTCAGCTTACAACTCTTAATGATCCCACAGTGGCTCTGAAGTCAGCTTTAATGGGTAGAGGTGTGATAACACCCATGTGAAGATTCCCATGTGACATTTAGACTGAGCTTCATTTTAGCTCCATCGCTCAGGTTGCTGTTACCCGATGGTTTCTGTTTAATGGGAACAATTACTGAGGCTGTGGACGAGTGATGAGAAACAGATGATTTGGAAAAGAAGAACTACACGCATAACCATGGCTCTGAATCTTTCCTGTGCTACAAAGAAAACACATTACACATTAAAATTTCAAACAGTCAGGTTGGAGGAGAAAACTGCCCCTGCTCAAAGCTGCAGCAAGCAGGCCCATCCTCTGCTTTGCATTTTGTTTGCCACTTCAAGAGCTTTGTATCACACCAATCTCCGTCACTTCAGCAGCTATCAACGCCCTCAGAGTCTTATGCTCAGCCCTGCTCTCAGTCTGAATTAACACCAAGGCCTCTCTCTAACCGCCCTGGGATGTTCGGCGGCGCACAATCAAATTGAACGGTGACAATCACTAATGGATGATTCGCTGCAGCCAGACAGTGTAATGTAGCACTCAATGAAAGGAAACATGCTCATCAATTTCATACTGTGGCTAACACAATAATGCTGTGGGTTATTATTATGGGACATTTTTCATTCAAGGTGCGACCCAGGCTGGGAAAATCTTCTTTGTTGATCATGTGTGTGTTGATTTCCTGGAGAGGGGATAATTAATTTGTTGCACTGCGGGAGAGTCAAAGAATCAGCCCATTAAAATCCCTTCAGGCTCTTTTATCCTTTTTATTGTCCTCCCGCTCGGCCCCATTGTATTGAGAAAATGGCTGCAGTGAAACTTTGAGGACGGTAAGCAACACTTAATAAGAGGTGAAGCAGAAAAAAAGCGATAAATCCGACAAAATGTCAAAGCCAGACATGCAGTGAGCTAAGGTGGAGTTATAATGTACAGTATGCTGACTGACTAGTAATAGTTCTCAACCATGTGACTGTAGCAGCAAAAATAAACTGTTTATGTTTCTTGGAATGAATTCAACACGGCATTACTGTTGGTGTTTCTGCTTTATTTTGCAACCATGGTTACTTCTGCAAATGGAAAAACACAATAACAACCCACTGAATAATCACTTCACTTGTAATGAATGAGTTGTCTAGCTTCTTTAGAAACAGCAAATGCTCGTTACATTTGAACATTTCTTTTTTTTTTCCTACTTAAGACATATTTTAAGTAGCTGAAAGAGAAAAAAAAATTATCATGCAAATATGTTCACAGTTACTGTATATTCACAGGTTACTTATTGAAACTTTAAGGAAATCAAGTTAAATAAGTATCAATCACAAAGAAAATAAATAAATTTAATAAAATAAAAAACTGACAATTTTGTGGAGAGTTCGTCTGAGTTTATTTATGCTTCTGGCTCAATCAGAGGCTCGCAGAGAAGAAGTATGAACAAGCCTCTGTTCAATTTGTCTTACTGACATATGATGCTGACAAGACTTAAAAAGAAAAGTTTGATGAAGAAGAACTTCAGTGCTTATCCCAAAGAGACAGCGGCTGACCAAAGCTGTGCGCGTAGGCTGAGCCATGTTGACAGGAGATACGTCTTCTCCCTCCGTGTCCCTTGCAGCGAAGGAGATGAGCAAATATGCAGCCCTTTGTCCGCTTAGTCCTTGGGGGCAAACCCAAAACAGACTGCAGACAACTCTGCATCACTGCAAACTGGAGAGGTGAACACTGCATGTACATGCTGGTATCATGTTCATGTCTAAATGGTCCAGAAAGGATAGAAAAGCTTTTTTTGTGTGTTGACGATGCACCACTATACCTTCACAGTGAGATCAGTTCAAAGTATTTGATTTTTAACCATTAACTTTTAACATTGTGTTGATAAAGTAAATAAAATTTGACCAGATAACTGAAGCAAACACATGGCATTATATCTTTTTTTTTTTTTTTTTTTTTGCTGCATTACAGTAAGCATTTGTTGCACTGGAGCTTTTTCTTGTTTTCACAGGAATTAATCAGTAAATTTACACTTTTTTTAACTCATTGTAGAAAACAGAATGTACAAAAAAATTCTTCTGGAAACAAATTGATATGGAAAACAAGTTTGCAGTTAAAATGACCCTATGACAATTACATATGAGATTACTGCTGCAATAATAAATCACATGAATGATTTAAATCGACCAGAGCCACATTTATGATGTTTCAGTTATTAAAATGACTTACTTATGGCTCCAATACAAGAGGGACAGCTCAGACTCTCATCTTCTGTTCATACCTATCTGCTATAATCTTCTTTTTTTTTTGTTATGACATATAAAATTTTGAGCTGCTGAGACAGGCTTGATAGAATACACAGATCTGGGATGGGGAGCCCTCCATCATCTCCTGGATATTGCAAGCTTTCATTTGATGAGAATCTGCTGATAAGATTTACTGATTGCAAAGAGCTTAATGAATCTGCTTCCCTCACTGTCTTACTCAGATAAGCTAGTTCCACATCGCTGCATAAAGTAAACTTCACAAACACAATAGTCCAAAAACTTAAACAGGAGAATATTTTCGATATATTTTTCCACGTCCCTCTCGTGCTGCTGTTTCATACTTTGCGCAGACGCAGCTGTAACCAGCTGAGACAAATAACTTTTACTTCTTCCATTATGGATGTACATTATTTACATAAAAAGATCAATGTCCTTGCAAAAATACAAGTATTTCAGTCAAAAAGTGTTCCTTTTCAAGAGGCAAATATAAATCTGTACAGTCTCCTTGGAGGGATTTAGGCAGCACAGTGTGAACTGGTCCATCCATGCATGGGTAGCAAAACACTTGAGACCAGTCATTGTGACCGCGGTTTCCTGGCTTGCTGGAAGTAACTGCCAAAGAAGATGTATTGCTTTCGAGTCGGTCATAGACTCCAAACATTAAAACACATGGGGCGCTTCATCAGAGAGCTTGATGTCTGTGTGAGATGGCAGGTAGCCTGGCGAGGGAGAAGAAAGAAAGAGACAGGAAGAATTTTATGTAGCTATTTGCATAAGGGTATATTTTTGCAGGCAAAAGCATTTATCTTGGATGAGCTGATTGTTTACTGTAGGTATAGGAAGAGGTAAATCAACTGTAACTTCATAGATATTTCTTGATGAAAATGCTTTCACCACTTCGCGGCTTTCCTGGCGCACTAATTATTTTATTGGATCAAATAATTCACCCTGGACATTCTCATCACTTTAGCTGGCACTTGATAGTGCATCACTTACCTGTGTATACTAATACCTCACTATGACTAACTCAGGATGGCAAATGCATAAATATACAGCACATCATAATAGCTGTGTCTTGGCAACTTGTTTGACAATACAGGAGTAGAAAAAAATAGTATCAGCACTCAGCATTAAGGGAAAGTCTTTTTGCTGTCAGTGAGCTTCAACTTGTGGTCACTGTTGCTCTCTGTTGTGACAACTTATGCTGTGCTCAAAGGCTGTTTACAAACTTATACTGCCACACTGTGCAGGAAATATTCTTTTTATGTGCTGCAATGGTGACATGCATTTGTGATTTTTGCCACAACCCCAACCAAAAAGGTGAGGAATTTTCAGCATGTTTTTCCCTGAAATGATGTCCTTACTATAACAGATTAGTTGTCCCTTAACTATTCATTATTTTTTTCATGTCATGCTGAACATAGTTAGCTCTCAGCAACTTCAGGTTTAAAATAACCCCCAAAAAACAAAACCTGACTGTCGTAATGCATCTTCTTAGTGCAAATAATAATAAAAAAACAAAAACAAAGGAAACCTGCTGAGTGAGTCTTGACATTGATGCTTTAAGTATTTGGAGCTCTGGTTGAGGATATAACACAACTCCTCCTAAAGTTTTCCTCCATTTGATGTTTTGATAATGATGTTGTCTGACATGTCGGTCCAAATCGTCTAAATAGATGTTCCAACAGGTTGAGATCTGGTGATATACTTCATCTTTATACCAATCTCACCATTCAGCAATACCTCCTGCCCTGTGGATGGAGGTGTTTTCATCATCACGGGATAAAGGGATCACTAAGAGCAAAGCTGTATTGATTTGAAGTGACCCCTTCCCTTTATGAGGACCTTAACGATGCCAGACCCCTCTAATTTATGCATTGAGTTTTTTTGTTTTTCTTTGTCAATTAGTCCCTTGTCTGTATATAAAAAAAATAAGTTTATCATACAGCAAAAATTACACAAAGCAAAAAAAAGGCAAAGCTCTACATTTAGTTATTTAGATATACTATACATAAATAGCAAGCTGTGTGAAAACAGCTGAAAAAAGACCAAAAACACAAATGTTGAACACATCTTAGTTTCTTCTGTTCACTCTTCCGTTTTTAGTCAACATTTCCTACAACATTTTCTTTTTTTAAATGGTAGACCTAAAACCCTGTCAGTGCTGTCAGCAAGATCACACACTCTCAATTTGTCATGCGCACAGTCTGGGTTCAGCAGATGGGAAGAGATGCAAGTGTATTGGAGGCATAAACAGTGTTTATGGCTTCTTTTCAGACATCATTGTCAACTGTTTCTGCAGGAACTGTTTCAGATTTAGGAAATAAATGAAAACCATAGAGGAGATTTTTTTTTCTTTCATTCTTGTGCTACCAAGACTTAAAATATGGCAAAAAAGAAGGAAAAGATCCTTACTGTCCAAAAACAGAAAAACTTCGGACTAAATAAACTCTGCAGCATTAAGAAGGAAATAGACCCGTCCATACCTCTGCTTTTTGAGTCCAGCTGTACATCCACATGATCCAGTGAGGTCAGCTTGTCCCCATCAGGGTTTGGGACAGTTAAAGAAGTCACTGTTGGGATGACCTCCTGTTCTTTGTCTGGCTTCTCTGCTGTGTATATGTTCACGCCTGGAATCTTTCTGCAGGTCATGCAGGAATGGGGGTTAAATAAATAAAAAACTTAATGGACTTAATGGAAATCTGCCATCAGGTCTGTTTTACTAATGCTTCCACTGAACATAATCTGCCACACACTACTTTTTTAATGGCTAAAAATGGAAGAGGATTGGTTCAAAGCTGGAAAGTGGGGCATTTTGCATTCCACTGGGCATTGCTCTCTCATCTTCACATTGTTCACCTCAGTTTTCAATCAATTTTTCATTCCCTCAGATGCATCCCCAATTCTGCTAAAAACTAACTTCTTGCATTTCTAATTTCTGATTTCCCCCATGTGAGTTTGTGCTGCAGCTGATGCTGTGACATTTGGGAGGGCTCAAAAACTCAGCCAAGTCAAATTTGTAATGTAGCAATTATGATCCCAAAAGTTGAAGTTAAGTAATATTTTGCCTTATAATGAGTAACACTGCAGTGAAAATAAACCATTCTCTCTTGATTGGCATGAGATTACTTGCAGCAGAGGATGCTATTTACTGTATGTCCCTCACTGTATAATATATGTTGTCTCAGGACTTATCTCCTCAACCTTCCCTGCCATTCTGTGGAGTATGCCTCACCTTGAATGGTTGTGTTTAGCATTTCCGAAAGGTCAACCCTCACATTGTCAGATAGATGAATATTGATAACTGCAGGACTCTGACACACATTCAGCACTCTGGGAGAATTGATTAGACTGTCATTCCCTGTAATATTCTGCAGATTGAGACAGAGGGGAATTGTCTTATTCCTCCAGCTATCATTGTCGCAAATGGCCATAGCTTAGAGATATATGGACTGTGAATACTTGTATAAACTTTTAGGGAGTTTAGCAGGGCGGTGTTCTCTTGCAGTTGATAAAAAAAACTCTAAATAATGCTTTGAATAATGCTTTGCAAACATTATGTAAAAAAAAAAAAAAAAAGCTATACATGTGTATTCAAAGATGATTTTATCTGTTCTTCTAAAAATGCAATTACAGAATATCCACTGTATCCAATATACTGTACCTTTTAAATTTAAATATTACAAAGACAGCCAAGCCCATCAGTACCACAAACACGAGCATGATGACTGCAGTGCCGCTGTGTAAGCTGTCACTGCTGTCCACAAGAGGAGCTTTGAAGGAGAAGAATTGAGAAAATGAACACATATAGTCACCAAATACAGTTATCTTATAAGAATATAAACTACTACTACAATATTATGAAGCATGTGTTTCTACCTTTCATCTCTTTACATTGTACTTCCAAGGAGTCCAGTTCCAGTGGTCATTAAACTGGTCTTAAGTGATAGTTCATCAGATTTATGAAGGTCTTTCAAAGTTTTTATTTGGACATTGGCTGTTTTTCCACGCATTTCACGCATTTCCTGTCCTTATACCTTATAAGCTATGAATCATTTGAGCATAAAAAAGGGCACCTAACTTAAAGGAAGAACCAGCGATGTATCTACAAATGACAGACAGCTTAGCAGTGAAAATCATTTAAATTGTATCTTTTGGCACCTTTTTACTAACAGCCAGTGGCAAAAACCACTCAGTTTGTCCACATTTTTTAAGTTGTTTCAATGAATAATGATAAAAAAATATCAGTATGACAGGCATAAAATAGTATGTAGGCACAAACAAAGTGATTCCCGAAGAGATATCACCTGAAAACTTGGCATATCCAGTGTGTTCTTAAAAAAATTTGAGGAAACTGACAGTGAAGGAGAAAAGAAGAAGTGACAGGACTGGACAAAATATACCTACAGCTGATGGACAATATCTGAAAGCAATTTCCTTAATAAAAAGGGGGAAAAAATCCAGTCAAGATCTGACATGGGACCTGGGAGAGTCATCTGGTCCTACAGTTGATCCATCTACTAATCATTAAAGCCTCATCAAAAACGGTCTCCATGGAAGGGTGGCTGTCAAGAAGTCATTCTTCAGGAAGTAATATGGGAAGCAAAAATCCTGAGGTATGTCAAATTACACAAGAACTGGACTTACAATCAGTATTAATAGGTCTTATGTAGGATTTAATCTTCTTTAGAGCCCATATATCAACTGTATTGAAGCAAAAAGGTAGAAAAACATCCAAAGAAAGTCCTACAAGAAGCCTGGGGAACTATTCCTGAAAACTACGTGAATAATTAACAAAAAAACTTATCTAAGAAGCTTCAGGCTATGTTGAAAAATGGAGGTGATTATTCACATATTGACATCAAAGCTCATTCTATTAAATATCAACAGAATGACTAAAAGGGCTACTTTAAAAAAGAAAATACAAAACTATTACAGTCTGCTGATCAGCATTTTTTCATTCCAAACATTTCAATCATTTTAAACTTATTAACATAAAGCTCATCTTCACTCTCAAAACTGGCAGACCTGCACCAAGTCAAGCCAAAGACCTCAGCAGCAGACTCACCTGGAGACAGCCGTGTGGCATACACATTCACCTGCAGCCCTGGTTTGAGTGTGAACTGGATGAGATCTTGGTTCAGAGCACTTAGCAGAACCTGGGAAAGCTGCAAGGAGGAAGTGACACAGGAAAGAGGACTCTCTTAGCAGCAGCTGTTCAGCCATGTTCCACAGTCATCAATATTTCAGCCATATTTCAGTCATTTCATCCAACAGCTTGAATTATGAATCAGAATTTTTGTTTCCCTCTAAAGAGGAGCAAATGTCGATATGACACATGCAAAACTGGACCTGCTGCACTGAAAGCCCACAGATTTTAAAGATGATGGAAACACATCCAGGTAAAAGGGCATTCTGCTTGTAGTGCAGCAGTGACATTTAAAAGAAAAAAATATATTTTGCCATTTCAGCCACAAAGGGACTTTGTGTAACTATTCTTTGGCGTAACTATTCTAAAGAGAATGCAAATTACCCATTTAAAAGTTCAACGAGGCAGCATTATAGGAAATCAAAGAATGTTCTAATATCATAAAAATTATTGTTTCAATTTTTGCTCCCTGAAGTGGTCAAAGTTCCTCAGCTTTTTCACACCTTGATGAAGCACTCATTTAACAAGGGACCAAAATGCCTTCCCAGTGCCCATTTGAGTCCTTAGCCATGCCTCACTAATTCCATCTCGCTCTTTCTGAAATCTTTCCACTGGTTAAAATTAGACTGCTCTACACAGCATGAATAATTACTTTTTGTTCTAGTGGCATATCAGGGTCAGTAAATCTATTACACATTTTAATAAGCCGCTCCACACATACACTCAACACATGCACATGTGTATGTGTGGGCACATGCTTACTTAATGCCTCCACACTGCAAGTCATTCACTGGAGATGAGAACAGTGAACTGAAGATTTATTACCCTATTGTCTGTGAGGTTCTGCCAGGTAATCAGACAGGCTTTAGATAAATACATCTCTTTAATTCCCAATCCCTGCAGCCTGCCCCAGTTTGTCTCCCTTCTCGATGGTGCCAATTATATGATGCATCAATGTAATTAAATACCTATTAACTTAGTTCAAGACTGACTGTGAGCCAGCAAAATCATGTTTACTTGTGATGAATAAATGAGCTTCTCTAAGCTGTGCTTTAAAGACAACTCTATTTAATCTTTTTTTTATTATTATTATCTGATACCTTTAAATGAACAAATTCAGAGATCAATTTCCAATAGTTATATTAAACAGTAATAATGTGAAAACTACCATGAGGCACCATTGTTTGAAATAATAATGTTGTTGTTTTTCAAACGTTTAAGCAAGTCTGAACTTCTAGAATGCTGCTGTGTTTAATGAAATGTTCTGAGATAAATTGGGCTGTTTCAGCACTCTGGACTTTTTATGGGACACCATTGCCCTCTAGTGTTGATATGAAGCAGTTCTCTTTAGAAAGAATTGAAATGCAACATAGATACTGTATGTCGTCAATGTTTTTCAGGGCAAGGATCCCTAAATGGATGCAGAGATGAAGCAGGAACCATCATACAGGTGATTGGTAGTGTAGTACAACCTTGCATATGACTGTTCAGTTTCTTTAGCTCAGTGAAAATGTCATTAAGATGTGTAAGTTTGTTGACCCATACATTGAAAGCCATCAAACCCTAGTGTTACAGTAGCACAGTGTCTTCTTCTCCCTCAGCAATACAGATAGAGAAGAGACACAATACTGGAGTTTTCTGGTAGAGGAACAAAACAATCCTATCTTGGCTCATAACAATGTCCATACATTTGGCAATATAATCTCTTCGCCTCAGTGGTTGGTTGTTATCACTGAATGTGTGCAATTCTGACTGAGAGATAATATCTTCTGCCTCCATGTATCCATTCATTATAATGTGTTGGATTCATGTTTATGTGTATATAAATGTGTAAGGAAAAAAAGGTGGGAAATATAAAAAATACATACAAAAATAAAAAACAAACATTTATGCAAGGACTCAAGGTGAGTCCTCTTTTATTTTTTATGCAGTGTTATATTAGGGATTGGGATTTTCGTTTGTACAAAAAGGGATTGGTTGGGGGGTACACGTGCTTTGTGTCTATGGATGGGTGTGTGAAAGGGTATGAATGATTGGTGTGTTTTTAATCTGCTCAGGTTATATACTTGGGTATGTGAAGGCTTGTTTTTAAATTGCAGAATATTATTGTTTTTATCACATAAAGCATTTAGTGTGTTTTGTTTTTGGGTATGAAAAGTGCTACATAAACCAAATTTGATTTGATTTTAATTGGATAAAAAATGTTCTAATCAACCAGAAAGTTTAGGATCCCCATGCAGTACCTCCACGGACCCCCTTATTTAAGACCTCTAGTTTAAACAATAAATCAGTTGCAATTTTAGCACCACAGATGCAAAATCTCATTGCTGGGTCTGTGAAACAATAGGTGTAATCAGGGAGAGAAAACAAGTTATTTGGATTTCTGGTAAAGTAAACAAACCTTAATTAATCATTTGAGTGTGTGCTGCATGAATGAATTCTTGTGAAACTATGAAAAGAGGAATATTGAGAAGCAGATCCTGGAAGCTTCTCTGCAGGTGATCAGGAAACTACACAAGAAGAATTGGCTACCTGATTTTTAAAGTTCAGAGATTTATGAGATGAAAAGGAAGATCCTGCATGCTGTGAACAATGAATCTATCAAGAAACACATTCTTCTTCTTTTTCTTCTCTGTGTAAACACGTAATGGACCACACTGGTGTATGCATACTTTAGCCCAATTACCACAAAGAATGTACAGTCCTCATTACTGCTGACCTTTATCAAGTTTTTCTTTCCCACCATGCAGCTAGAAGCACCTATTTATTGCACTGTGCTATGAAAACCCAATTTCAGACTTTAAACTTGGCTGCCTCAGGTAATTCATCACAATGAACCTCATGCCTGCATTTATTTTTGTCAAAGTTAGCTGTACTGTTGTGTGATGATGGGTAGCAGATTTTCCAAATCAAGGCAACAGCAACTTAAAAGAGCACTGGTTCCAACATTCAGAGATGGTATGTAGAATACCATCTCTGAATGCACGATACAATCAACCTTGAGGCAGGTGGGCTACAGCTGCAAAGGACCACCCTGGGTACCACTCCTGCTTGCTAAGAACAAGAAACTGAGGCTACACAGGCTCACTAAAATTGGACAATAGAAGATTGAAAAAATGTGGCCTGGTCTGATGGGTCTCAATTTCAGCTACAACATTTAGATGGCAGCGTGAGAATTAGGCATTAACAACATGAAAGGATGGATCCGTACTGCTTTGTATCAACTACTGAGACTGCTGGTCGTGTAATGGCACTCTGAAATTCTTTGGAGTGGTATCAAATAAAACCAAGATAGAGTATTTGCCAAGGGACCTCTGACTGATCTTATGAGACAGTACCTGATCAAGATGCGTCCACTTTTCATCCATGGCCCCGTCTCTTGCCATCCTCCCCGGTACAATAAAAACTTCAGCAGTGGTTGGTAAACCTGGGAACACTGTGACCAGGAGTTGATCCTCACTGATTCCTGTGACCTTTAACAATAACAAAAAACCTTAATTAGAAGTTTTTTGTTTTTTTTTTAATGACAGTTTTAGGTGTTAGTCTTTGCTTCACTGTCTAAATATGATCTTTTGCTGGTGGTGGTGGGGGTGTATTTTTTTAATGAGTAATTACTTTCTGCTTTCTCCTTCATATATAATTAGCCTAACTACTAGTCACTGTCAAGGCATAATGTCTGGATCAAGAAGCATAGGCAAGTTCAATCTGACAGTCTTTGGTAAAGGCCAGGGCTTTTAGTGCATTTATGCCATAACCAGAGGTCTACTGTCAGTTTCCTGGTGTAAACCGTGGTAATATCTGACAAGACAGAAGGTCAAGGTGGATGTTTCATACTGAGGGCTACTGTTGGATAAATATAGAGCAGAATATCCAGGTCCTTTACATAACCTACTGCAGTGTCTGAAAGAGAAAACCAGATGCACTTAACCGCAGTTAGGCTCCTTTTACTTGCAGTAATGTTCTCTCACTAACATTTCACCCCGTTATAGAGTAAAGGCAACTGTCAAAGCAGAGCTTTTACCAGCCTGCAGTGTTTTGACAAGTTCATTTGAAAGCTCATGCTCCTAGTAAAGGTTTTTTTGGGGGATTTTCTTTGTCTGCATAAAGAGTTTACACACAACATGTAGCCTAACCTTAAAGGTATGGTGTCTATGAAAGCACACAGATCAAGCTGTAAATTGCCAGAAAGTGAGTGTTCTTTTTCAGTTTATTTAAGCTTTGACTGTAATATACTGTATAATAGCCTTTATGACAGCAGCAGCAACAGAGCTGACCTGAACCATGCAGCTCTTCACAACTCTGCCGATGTCCTCTCTCCATTCAAGCACCCCAGGGTTCAGTTCGTCCAGATTTGAGGAAAAGGCCAAAGTGTGTGAGAGGAAAAAATCTGGAATACACGCAGACATTTTCTCTTACATCACAAAATTTCACTTTACAATAATCCACTTGAAATCCTTTAAATGTTTTATTTTTATAGCGAGGTCAGCTAAACAGAAGCAATTAAAAGATGACGATGTTGGGCTGGAACTGCAACATGATAACAGGAGGGGCAAGTTTCCACAGGTGATGTTTTACCACTCAAAGCTGAAGTTAAATCAAATGTCATGAACAGAATGTCTACTGAAGGCAACAGATGGTCGCAGTTTAATACATACATTAATCACGTGCTAATAGGGCCTCACGTTCAATTTATTGGAGCATATTTCCCTAGTTAGTTAGTTTTGATTCTAGTATACAGGAGAACAGTTTATGAAGAATTTAGATATGGAAAAAGTTTGAAGAGCTGTTTCAGGAGCTGAAGCTTCACTGACAGTTCTGTGTGATCAATATCAGGAATGAGGCTGATCAGTTAAACTAGGTTACATCCTTGCTGTGAGATGGAAAGATAGCAAACAGAAATAATAAGTAGTCTAAACTGATCCATCCTTTATTCCAGCTGGACCATAAGGGATGTTTTTTATTCTCTGCATAAATTCCAGTGTAGAGACATTAGATGCCCCACAATGATATAACATGTTATCATTAAAAAACCTGCAGGTGTGTTATCAGGGTAGATATAAGATAAACCTTTATTGATCCCCGAAAGGGAAATTGAGGTGTTGCGGCATCATATGTGAAGCTTTAATTATGTAGTCAATTTATTTAATCAGCGTATATGATAAAAATAAGATACAATGCAAATCTTATGACAATGAAACACTTTGAAACTCTATTAGGTCACTCAAATTGTATATTTTTTAGATATATGAAATACAAAGATGATCATCTGAGCAATCTAGTTGTCCTCAGTATTGCAGAAACTACATTTGGATGTTTGTGAGATATTTTGCTGCATGGCACCATAACTGTCATCTTCAGCTCTCCTTTTGTTGATCTTGTTTTGACTCCATTTACAAATATTCCTTCTATCCAACTGAAATCAGTCTGATCAGAGATTCCAGCTGACATGTTTACATGGACTCTGGATAAAGTGATCTGATCAATTGTGGGTTTAGAAGATGGGAAGATTTAATTTGATTGCAACATTTTAAACACTCACAATGTGAACTGATATGGAAAAAGAAAAAGACAACAAAAATTATTTGATCAAATCATCATCCTCGACAGTAGACTGTCATTTCAATCCCATATCAATAACATTACCCGGTCTGCATATTTCCACTTACGAAGCATTAATCGACTCCGCCCTTCCCTCACCCCCCATACTGCTGCTATCCTTGTTCACAGTCTTGTTACCGCCCATATTGACCATTGCAACTCCCTCCTCTTTGGCCTTTTTCAAAAATACATCCAAAAGCTTCAACTTTTCCAGATCTCTGCAGCTCGAATCATCACAAAAACACCCTCATACCATCATATTACACCCATCTTACAGCAACTCCACTGGCTCCCAGTATTCTACCGTATCCAGTTCAAAATACTTCTTTATACCTTCAAGGCCATCCATAACCTCACCCCGCCATATCTCTCTGACATTCTCCACATCGCCAC
>JAOXYM010000017.1:17307916-17322271 GCA_028567055.1 Leptatherina wallacei
AGTGCTTCCTGAAGGCCTGAAGATCACAACCATATCCAATAATGATTTGCAGACTTGTACCTTGCATAGAGATAGCTATAGATTCCTTTGAACCAAATATTCGTTTATAAGATTTGAATAATATTTCAATCTTTTTTACACAGTGACCCATCTTTTGGAATCAGGGTTGTAGTTATTTAACAGAATTGCAACCACAGGAAAACTCCTATTTCAATAACTTCATGGAAATGAACAGAATATGTGAGTATGAGCACATGTTTAAATTGTACACTACTGCAAAATAAAAAATAATTTAGTATCTGTAAATGAACCGATCATTGCTCAAATTAGTTATTTCCTTTTATAAAAGCATGAGAAATAAATTAAAGCATCCATAAAAATTTTAATGGAGGTTGCAGCAAAGTGATTTAAGTATTCAGATTGATATTCTTCAGTAATATATAACATATAATCACATGACAGCAGGACCCCCACAACAGAGTTGATGCCTACCTCATACAGGTCTATCATGATATTGTCCTCCGGACCTCCACTGCTTACAACATCCTCCAGCATCAGCGTGAAGAACAGCCCTCTGGATTCAGACATGTACAGGTTGTAGGAATCATTCTGGTGCCAGTCCTGAATCGCTGCCACCACCTTGTTATCATCTGTGCTGATTATCTGCAAGTCCTAAATATATGGAATTCATCAGTGGATGCTTCAATGTGGATTAGTCATCAAAACAAACAGCATGACTTTGACAATTAACCTAAAGAACAAAACAGAAAATTGTAAATTTGAATAATGGTGTGAAGTAGCCATGCCATGAGAGCTAGTGATTTGGCTATGAGATTTGACATCTCATAGCAAGAGTTCACAGCAATTCCACCTCAAACACTTCCTGCTATGCACTAAAAATGAGGATAGGCTCCATTTAATTTGACTGATTTCTTTATCCAGAAAGAAGCATGGTAGATAATATGTGTCCTTCTCAAGGAGATTTCAACAATATACGCGGTTGGATGGATGGATGGATGGATGGACTCTTTAACAGATTTATTGAAACAACACGGCAGGCACTCAAGCTCTCCTGTTGTTATGACAATGACTCTCAAACTGTCTCTCAAACCTCAAAACCACCCCTGTTGTGCTTGTGATAAATTTAAATTAGTGAAAAAGAAAATTAACTTCTCTGCCTTAAAAAGTTTCTGTAAGGTTCTGGGAGTCACTGATATGCAACTTTTGATTCACTTTTTAAGAAAATATCTGTTGAAACAGATGAGAGGGGAGCAGAGGTAATACGCATGGGTCTTAAGTTAACAGAGATCTCAGGTTGTGATTATGTATAACTGAATCAACTTCAGGAAAATAATAAAGTAAGGAAAACATTTCAGGAAACTGTCTGTAAACATTTTGACTCAACTGGAGCAACCAAGCTCTAAATTATCTTAGATATTAAAGCACAGAATACTTGGCAGCTTTATAGTTATCTTACCTTAGGGAGGGTGTATTTGGGTAGTTTCATTGGGTAGAAAGCATTCCTTTTATATGAAACATAATGGAGAGACTGGCCACCTACTGGCACCTTTAAGAGAAATGTCAGAGAATTTGAAGCACATCACATCTTAAGCAAATGTCCACAAACATTCATGTAAACACTGAGTGAAAGAGGCTTCTTCTAAAATTATTCAAACCATCATTGAAACCTCAGGTTTGCCTCTAATTAGGATGCTGTACGTAGTGGCAGAGTGTAGTTGTAGTAATAAAAACGGGGATTTAATTTTCACCCCATCCCTTTTCAGCAAGCATAACGGCCCCTTTTAGTTAATGGAAAACATAGCTGTACATTAAGATGCGGCTGAACGCATTGATTTTACAGCTTTTAATTGTCTTTTAATGAAGCCAGACCTTGCAATAAAAACCCACCTGGATAAAAACGTATTCATCCTGAACCACAAGGGAATTAGGGATGATAAATCCAGGGAAAGGCTTGCCTTTGTTTCCATCAGAGCAATTCTGAAGTTTGCAAGTTATGTACTGCGACCCTGTGGGTAAGCAAGAAATAAGTGCTAAAAAAACAACAAAGACAGAAACAAACAACCCTCTGTAGCCTACAATCAAGGTTCCGCACTGCTTATGCTCATGGTATTAAGTGAGACAGAGGCAAGATTTTGGAGGCCAATCCTTATCCTCCCTAATAGATAAAGTAGAGAGCTGTCCCAGTGTGTTAGCATCAGCCAAATGAAGCAGTCTCCTCAGAGATGGGACACACAAGGCCATATGGAAGTCCCCCCACTTTTCTCACTTTGGCACAGAAAAGAGCCAAATCACATCTCAGCCCTAAAAAAATGACTTAAGTTAATCTGTCTCCAAAAGGCTAATTTGGGTGAGGAGATGAGATTTGTTATTAACAGTAATCTCTCAGCATCAAATTCAAGTTTAAAGATTACAACAAATGTTATCTAATTAATGTGTAATCTCTCTGCTACTCTGAGTCGGCAAGGTAACAGGATGTCATGACTCACGTCCATCAGAGATGCTGATCTCCAAGTGAATCATTCCTTGCTCTTTGTCCAATCCCAATCTGGACCTGAAAAATAATCACAGCCATTTAAGAAGCATTCCCATTATAACTAGGGTCTGCTATGTGTTAACTTAGCATATTCAGTAGTTCCTAACTTCTTCTTAGCTTATGTAAAAGGAAAGCTGTTACTACCAAATACAGTCTGCTCAGAACAAGTATGCTCCTTTACTGTTCTGTTCATTCTTCTTGTTGTATTTTCCTATTTGTATAGTATATAAATGTATATCATAAAACATCTCTAGCTCTAAGCTCTTTAAGCTCTAGTTAGGTTAGCTTGTGAACAGAATAAAGTGATAATACTAATATTAACCAATGTTAATGTCATCTTAAATACTGACTTGTGTTTCAAAATCATCTTGAACCTCTTTCCATTCACATAAAACCATTACCATTACCTGCCACATGTAATGGTTAGAGGTACTGGTTCGAAATAATGTGACAATCTGGTACCAATACCAACACCATAGAATAAATACAATGTCTTGGTGGAAGAATGAATCATTTTACTCAACTAATAACTTAGAAAGGTGTGGTAAAACTGTCAAACTATTTGCTTATGTCTGAGAAAAACATTGTGGTTTAAGATCCAAACTTTAAAAAAAAAACATCTATTTAAATATTTCATGTAAAATCGTTGTTTTTTTCACAGAATCTGCAGTACTGCCATGCTCCAGGCAGGAATCCCCAGCCTGGAAACCAATAGGAGGAGAGGCATGTTGTTGTAAGGGTCATAGAATTTTCATAATGTGCCTCACATTATATGACCAGTCTGAAACTAGCTAGAAGCTCTAAGAACTAGGAGGCAACTGTGATTTTCTGCCTGATGTGAGATGTGCAAACCTAAACAGTTTATGGCAAGACAGTTTACCATCTGTGCTGGCTAATACAAAAGCATTGACTACATGCTCACAGTCCAGCAATGCTGCACAGGAGAACCAGAAATAATAATATCTGTCTTTATTCATAATTGAATAAATGGTGCACTGTGGCAGCAGTTCACATAAATCACAAAACATACTTGAATTACAAGAGTGCACAATGTGCTAATTAAATACACAAAATCAATAGACTAAGTAGTCTCCTAAGACAACCTCAGTGTTGCACTTTCAGTTTAGTTGGTTATTGAGCTGGACGGGCCAGGAATCTGTAACCCTCCAACAGTGATCCTTCTTACTCTCTTTGAATTTTTGGTCTCATCTCGGACAGTTATAAGTGATTTTCCATTTTTCCAACCACTTGCATGTGAGCCCGAACAATTACGCAGGGTAGTAACAAGGAATTTACACAAAACCTTAGCGAAAATGCAGATCAAGCTAATTGTTTTCAATAACATGATAATTGTCATGTTTTTATCACTATACTGAACTAGTCATGAGATTTATTAAGGGAAGTTAAGCTAGACTATCTTATCTGAAAGTACTGCCTTGGTCTTTTTCTTCCATCGGTCCTTTGTAAAATCAGGTTGCTTACAGATCATTGAAGCAAAATGATCTATATATTATGATCTTGTTTTATGATGCACATACATCTACAAACACTGTCTTTAATGACGTTTGACCTGGACTGCTCATTTTACAAGAGGTAGTATACTAAGCCATTTCATTCACTTGAACTAGAAATTCTTCATGGTAGCTGTTAAGTGCAGAGCAACGGAAGTAACCACTTGTTGTATTAATAGCAGCTGTTGTGACGGAAGACGGGTTTCTTCTCATTTTCCATACTGCGTCTGAACTATAATATAAAAAGCCCCCATCCTGCTTCCCTCAGCACTCTGTAATTGCCTCACAGCTCCATCTCATTTAATGGACTTTCTGTCAAATACTTCATCCAATTCTATCAGTGAACAGCAGCCCCTGATCTTAAATAAAGCCTCACAATGTTACAGTGTGCTATCCCATAACTAACACACATTGCTACTGTATGCTTGCACACAGAGGGAATCCGTTAACATGTTTTTGTAAATCATATTCATTAGATGTCTTTTAGACAAGTTGAGCAGTGTAGGATGGGATGAAACTTATTCTTTGATGGTGAATTGTTGCCCTGCAGAGCTTTTTTATGAAGTGTTTTTGTTGACTTATGAGCTTGGGGAGATATAAAAGTGCGTACATGGCATAAATAGATGCTTCTTTTGATTGACCCCATTGTATCTATAGGTGATGCCAAAATACAAGAACACTGTCTTTCATCTAAAAAGCTACAGTGTATTGACTTGAAATGTAAATAATATTAGAAATATATGGATTTTTTTTATATTTAAGATACTGCACAGAATATATAACTATTGTGAAAAGTTCATTAGAAAAATCTTTTTCGTGCAAAATAACACTAAATGTTTCTCTGTTTATAACGTATGCAGATTAGTCCAAATTGTTTTGCATAAAATTTGTATTAGAAAATAGCAGCTAATACATTTGGTGTGTTTACTTCATGCAGCTATTCTAAGTTAAATAAATATTACAAAACAACTAAAAACTAAAATGTCATTGAGGAAAAAGGTAAAAAGAATACATTTTACTTATTATTGATGTATGTTATAAAATATAATTACACATTAACATAATGTGTGCTTTATTAAAGACAACCTTCTGCCTTTTTTTAAAAAAAATTTTCCCGAAATGTATTTAGTGATTTCCCTTTCCCCCCAGATTCTCATTAATCTATGTTAATTGCTTGCTATCCTAAGACGAAGCTTCAAAAATATTCTCCGCTGTAGGTTAACCAAGGCTTCTTCATTAATACAGTTTTATTTTTGATATATAGAGAAGAGTGTACAAAAGTGTTTTGTAGCCAAAAACTATAAAAATAAGAAAGAAACACAATAAATCTAGCATTTATCTTGCGCTGTATCAGCTCTCATGAGCTAATAACCCTAAAACACCAGAACGAGACACCCAAAAGCTTTTTGCTACATCCTTAGCTCTGGTTCAGAGAACTGAACTTCATCTATCAGAGAACATGAATGAATAACAGATGGGTAGTGTTTAGCTGTTGCTCAGTTTTGAGCATACTGTGATATCCCAGCACAGTGTCAACAAGATTGTGTGAGAAAACTATATCAAGCGGATCAAACATTAATCTGTTTGACACGTGCAGAAAAATAGAAAGAAAAGGATAAAAAAAATTTTTTATATAAATACAAGCTCCATCTTCCTAAAACCTATGACTAATTCTTTAACTTCACTGAAATAATAAGTGGATCAAGTTTTAAAAACATCATGACATTTCTCAATTGAACACTGAGACCTTGTACTAAATAAGAGCTGTTAATGGGTTCAAATATGACTCAGAAACCTTTCTGCTTTTATTTTAAGTTTAAACAAGCTGCTGACTGATTGCTTTCTTTCTGTAAATTGTGAGCAGAATGCCAAAAATGCACATTTCTGCACCAGATTTCACATTAAATACTGAACCCTTTTTGTGACAGTTGATCTCACCAGTAGAATCTGTTTGGGACCACAGTGTCATGCACAAGCTGCCATCTTCTCCCAAACTCAACGGAGACGTAGAGCTGAAAAATGAGAATGCATGAATCAAATAAATATATCATGAAGTACAGTATGAATTACTATATTCCAGAGAATTATTCCAAATGTTAATTATGTTAGGTTTGTGGCATCAACATGATGTTTTAAATAACGAACTATGAGTTCATTTAAGCTCATACTTAAGCAAGTAATACCTCGATGCCAGGTTTTTAGCATAAAAAGTTAAACAAATAGTAGTTCAAATTATCTTTTCTGAAGACTGGATAAAAGACTTGAGTTTTTCCAGTGACTGAGCTGCATTTTAACCAGCCATTATAAAACCTCTCATTTAACTGTCATAATTATTTTTCACCGTAAAGTCATTCTACTAGTGTTTACGCTCTGTGAAGGCCTGTCATCTTGCGTCAGTGATTGAGCAACGCGCATCTTAAGCTCTAAGCTTTACAAGGATCAGCAGTATCATTCTGACTCCTCTCAGAACTCTCAACTTTTAAACGACATGACAGACAATCAATAAATGTAAAATGAAACCAAGCTCTTATTGATTTAGTTCCTTTTTGAAGCGATAAAAGGAAAAACAGATCAAATATAGCTTTATAAAGACATACAGAGTGACCTGAAAACAAATTTCTCTGAAGCGTCTTTATTTTGGTTCGCTGATGCCTCTCAAATAGGCTTTCATCTTCTTCACTGCCCCATTTGTCTAACTTTTTAGACCTTGACTGTTTTTCTCTAAAATCAAGTCTTCCAATGGAGGCTGAGTTTGATGTCTGTGCTGTTGAGTAAAGCAGACAGCAGGATTTCCGCACACAGTAATGGAGGGTATGTGTTTGTGCTCACAATTCCATGTTTGTGTGAGCTTTTATACTGTTTTGGGGAGTGTTGCTCTTGTTAACATTTGGTGCTCTCTTGGACACATCCATTCAAAGCTGTCTGCATGCAGCCAGCCTTTTATGGCTTGTTCGAGGGCGCAGGGGATCCACTGCTTCTGCTTTGGCAACTGCACCCTCAGTAAGTGGCAGATCTCTCTGGACATGTCCTGAAAGTTTGCTTCTTTCATCAAAATGAATGCTTTCAACTATGATGGGAACTTATGTATTAAATTATTTATTTGTGAACTCACAATGACCACATTCAAATAGAACCTTACAACAAAGCTAACAAAAGCTGCCTACACAGTAGTAATCCAAACACATCAGCCATTATGTGCTCACAAGGATGATCTTTTTTTTCACATTTTCTGTTTTTATTCTGGTTCGTTTATGCCATCTGACACCTACACATTACCTTTTGGTCGTGGCTGTAAGCCAGGATCCAGTCCTCCTGCTCAGGATGAAAAAGCAGGCTGAGGATATCAAAGGCTAAGCTGTGTTTCTGATAGGACGCCCCCTCGTCAAGACTAATGAGCAGGCTGCTCTCCACCTCTGGGTCAGTCAGTAACATTATCTAAGACAAGAAAAGAGATGGGGGTATCAGTGCCCCACCTTAACATTCATTCCACAGGACTTAAGTGTGCTTGTTCAATGCGCAGGTTGAAACAGAGGCATAGTATAAGCTCCTGCAGGGCTGCTATGTAGTCAAAATGATAATCTGCTGAGAGATTTATTCAATGCAGATGGGATATTTCATGATATATGCAATGAAACTTACCTTTCTTTTGTTGTTTGGACTCACATATAAGTAGCTCAGTATGGTTTTGGTCCCAACTTTCTCATTAACTTTTTCATATGTGGTCCCATAATCAGTTGACCTAAAAGCAAATTACAAGGTAAATAAGTGGAGAGTAAAGAAGAACAGAGAAACTCTTAGTAGTTAAGATGCTGATTGTATCATTAGGCATGTCAGGCAAGCAGAAAATTGCAACAGCAAAGTCCTGCAGCAATTTGCTAAATGGACGGATACTATTCTAATTATCAAAATAAACAAAATGTCTTATGTGGAATGTATGTTTGCAAACTAAGATTATGTTGTTATTATCGTGGTTTTGATGGGTCTAAAATCAGGGGGCAGATTTGTCTAAAATCTAAATGCTGGTTGTTTAAGATTATTTGAACTATAAGCAAGAGCATTTATTAATCTATTCAAGATTTGAATGATTGTCATTAAAGAATATATTGGTGTTGGTTGCTTCAAGACCTTTTAGAAAGAAAGAAAAAACATCAGATGCTTGGTATTGTATCCCATTATACCTGCCTTTCTAGGATTGATATATTTTATACAGCAGGCTTCCTTATATGATTGTTTTATGATGCATTTAGCAAATATGTGTTAAATAAAGAGTTTTGATTACTTATACACTATGAATAGGCTTATGAATTAAACAGCATAGACCATAATACCACTATAAACAGCATGTTCCTGTTTTAAAAAGTGATTTTCAGATTTGTCAGACAAATGCACACAAATCCCCTCATATATCCTTGCCTACACCAGGTGCTCATTTAAAAAGCATTAGCAGTCAATGTTTTTTGTTCAAGTAAGCAAAGCTTGAACCCAATTAGCACACCATTATTGAAGTGGAAACACTAACAGTCGAAGTTGTTCAGGGACTAATCGCAGGCTTCAATAGATGGATAAAAGAGCCTTGGGTCTGTTCAGTTAGCAATGGATCCAGAAAGACAGGAAGGAAGCGGATGAAACCAAGAAAGAGGAGAAAAAAAAAAAGGTGTAGGTCTCGCCTCTGGGAACATGGAGGAATACATGGCTGCAGTGCTGGAAAAGAGGCCAAACACCAAAGAGGCCAAAGACTGGAGCACCAGCTACAACAGTCCGACTCCAGGGGACTGTGGCAGGCATTTCGTGCAATCACAGACAATAAGGCAACACTCAACTCACATGGGTCTACAGCTTCCTGACCAGCAGACCACAAGTGGTCTGGCCCGGTCATCACACCTCCTCATCCTCATACTCAACACTGGATCTCTACAAGGCTCCTCCCTCTGCTGTTCAAATTGTAATCCCCTGACTCCGTGGCCACTTCAGCCTCCAGTGTCATCTAATCATAAAGTTTGCTGACGACACCACTGTCACAATGATGAGTCAGGCAACAAAAGAGAGGTCTCCCATTTGGAGAGCTGGTGTAGATGAGCAGATGATGAAGCAGCAGATGAGCTTCCATCCATGTCTCAGCACATCAGTACTAAGAAACATTTAAAAGGTTTTTATTTATGTTAAAAGGTTTTATTTTTTTGTAATGGAATCATTACAAAAGATAAAACAGCTATCTTCCCTTCATCTACAGAAACTAACTCACAAATGTAAGCAAGATGTCAAAATACAATTTTATCAAAACTATTTCTATCATATCCTCCAAGAAATATTTAATAAGACAAAGTTTTAAGTCCAAAATTGAGAACAGAATTATAATAGTTTATCATATTAATTACAAATGACCAATCACCGTGTTTTACTTCATCTTCCACACAAATAATATCAGAAAGGAGAACTTACCGCCACAAAGAACTCTCTGTTACTCTGCCGGAGTTGAAGTCGTAGTATTTTGTCAGCATCAGAATCACCTACAAAACAGGTCAAACGGAATATTAACTTTAAAGGAGTATTGTACAGCAGCTGTGAAGCTATTCATAGGCATCCATTTTGTACACCCTGATACATGCTCCTTTATTTCTGTAAACCCTTCAGCCCCATCGGCCTTTACAAGGGCTGAAAAATTTAACTTAATCATCTTCTGTAAAAAAATTTGATGAATAAAACAGAACAATGTGTTTTTAAAAAAAATAATGCTCAAACACCCTAGTTTAGATTGCAGTGTTCATAAAGTAAGACCAAAAGTGTGTTTTAGTGCAAATGTATTGTTTAGAAATTATCTTGTTGCTGAAGATGATCAATGGTATCTGATTGCATGTAATCAGAGTTAGCATGGTGTTATCCTCTATGAAAAGCAGGGAAAACACCAGGCAAGGACATACATTTCGCATTTCTCCTCTGTTTTATTGCGATTACTCAGGCATATTAACAGACATACCATTTTTGACACTGGGAATACATTCTCTGTCCCTAGACACCAACAACATGCACGTGAACCTGATTATTATGGAGAAATTCTTCATTTATTTTCTTTTTAAGGTGTTTTCTCTGAAAATATGGCCAGGGCTTGAGGGGTAAGCTGTAATAGTTTGTCACTCTACTGACCCACTGCTAATAAGCCTTGTGGACATTCCCTCATGTTATTATGTTTTTAAAGGCCCAGTTAACAAGAAAAAAAAAGCTACCACTGATGAGATTAATGAATAAATATGTGTCATAATTGTCTGTGGTTTAAAATTGCATGAAAAACTTTAGATTTCAAGATATATCACATTAATAGCTCACTGTGGAAATTTTCCGATGAAAACATCAACACTTCAAGCCAGAATGTGTGTTTATGTCTAACTACTGATGTATGAATTCATGCTTTCATGCTCTTAACTTTAAATTTCCTTAATCATCAAAGATGAGAAAACACTTTCTTGTCTGAGTAAAACATAGCATATCCATATTTACAAAAGAATGCAGTTTAGGAACAAATCTAAAACCATAGAGGTCATTTACTGAAAACATTTGGTATGGCCTTTATACCATTTAACTGCTGAAGCCTCCCTCCACAGTGCAATCATAAAGCCTGCACATCATACAGCTCTCTAGGGAAGCCTTCCTAGGCATCTTGTTCAGCTTTTTAGAGCTACGGTACTTCCTAATTATCAAGTCTTGTGAGTTTTTGGGGTGACATTCCCTATAACAAGAAAGAGTTCCATCATGTAAACAAGGATTTTTTTTAATCATCATCAATAAACCCAGGCGTGCAAATATCCAAAACAAGAGAGTTTTCAAAGTGTAGACTTGAATTAAACAGGTCAAACTTGAGATTTTGTTTTAGATCAAAGCATAGTATCTCTAAAAGCAACTGCTCCGTTGCTCACATATCCTAAGAAGATTACAGGATGTTGACATAAAAAGGAAAACGGAAAAAAATACACAACATAAACAATTAAAACCAGATTTGTAACACCATCAAACATTTAATCACGTTTAAATGACAAACACCGTCTAATTACCCATTTATTAAAAGCTTTCATACTTTTTTTGTTTGTACTAGCATTTGAACTAAGTTTGCCTCGGTTTTATAAATAAATCATATCTGAGTTAAAGATGTAGACCTCCCCGGAGCCTGAAAGCAGCATCAACTCAAATATATTCTACTCATACCACAAAGTTTTATTCATATATTCACCAAAATTCTTCCAAACAAGTGGTTATCCTACTAGTGAGAATTCATTTAGATAAGATTGTCTGTTTCCTTACATTTTAAAATGTGGTAAAAAGGTTTCCTGCTCTTGTTTACAGCTATCTTCAAGTGAATATTTAACCATGTACCAAATTATAGGAAACTGTCTTAAAAATTTACAGCCGAGCTGCCTGAGAAACTTTGCTCTTACCTTGAGCTGAATGTATGAAATTCTCTATAAGAGACCCCCCGTGGTGGAAATCTGTTACAGCTTTGATACAAAGTGCCCAAGCTGGCTATCAGGGATTTATAGACTATCAATAAACTTCCCTTTATACCTTCCAAAGGTTATACCCACTCATACAAAGCCATTCCAAATAAGACAACTTGTAGCAGCCTGGAAAACAGTAGAAATATCACAGAGGCCCATTATTTTGTGTTGAAATTAACTTTATGCATTTACTTTGAATAATCCAGCACAACAGCAAGATGTGATGTGTCTAAAACTATCTTGTCAACTGACAAATTTTCCCTGTACTCTGAGGGATGCTTCATGGTTGCAGTCAACACATCAATACGGTCATACAATATTCACTTTGTAGCTGTGTCAGACAGGTGTTTGAAGCTCAGAATGTCATGCAAGCCATCAAAATGTTATTTGAAATCACTGCATGAAGGTTCCTCTTTTTATGTTTAGACAACAGCTATAATAGACACCAGTATTTAAATAATACTGCAACACATTTTAGCATATTTCTCACTTTGAATTTCATAGCTGCCATGAACAACCCCAATTCCAAAAATGGTGGAACATTGTCCATCCATCCATTCATTTTCAGTACTGCTTAATCCATGCAGGGTCGCGGGTGGGCTGGAGCCTGGTGGAACATTGTGTCAAATGTAAATAAAACTAAATTAACTGATTTACATTTATAAAAAATCAATATTCTATTTACAATGCAATCCAGAAAACATGTAATACATTTAAAGTGAGACATTTTATTATTTCATGAAAAATATTAGCTTATTTTGAATTAGATGGCTGCATTAAATAAAAGTTAAGGCAGTAGCAACAAAAAGCTGGACAAGTGAATGATTCTAAAAAGAAACAAATGGAAGAGCATCAGGTTGATTGGCAACAGATCAGTAAAATGATTAGGTATGAAAAGAGCACCTTGGGGAGGTAGAGTCTCTCCAAATAACTGTCAACATATTGTAAAGCATTTTCATAAAAATGTCATAAATCTAATAATACCATGACCTTTTAAAAATAAATAAATATAATAATGCAAAGACTAAAATCTAAAGATTTTCAGAATCTGGAGGCATGATCAAAAATCAACATTCTATGTTTGCACTCTGAAACACTTCCATAAGTCATTTATGGTGAATAAATTCACTGTGGCATCCGCAAATGCAAATTAACTTTTTAAAGCTTCACCCAAGAAAAAATTGGGGGGTGCTCTCAATTTTTTAAAACTATGCAGTGTTTTTTTGGCCCTTTAGCAAAATATATGAAAAATAATTAACACTTTTTTTTTTTGTATATTTACCGTTTATTAC
Source organism: Leptatherina wallacei (assembly GCA_028567055.1). Lineage (NCBI taxonomy): Eukaryota > Metazoa > Chordata > Actinopteri > Atheriniformes > Atherinidae > Leptatherina > Leptatherina wallacei. Next base: position 17,320,758 of record JAOXYM010000017.1, read on the forward strand.
CATGCAATACGCCAAAATTATTGTTTGGGATTATTGTATTTTCCGGAGGGTGTGCTCCAACTATAGGTGGATCACACTCCTCAGCCTCCCTGGAAAGGTCTTGTTCACGAGTGAGGAAAGGATGGAGCGGGAGATCGATAGGCGGATCGGTGCGGCGTCAGCAGTAATGCTGGCTCTGCATCAGTCCGTCGTGGTAAAAAAGGAGCTGAGCCAAAAGGCGAGGCTCTCGATTTACCGGTCGATCTACGTTCCTACCCTCACCTATGGTCACGAGCTCTGGTTAGTGACCGAAAAAACGAGATCGCGAATACAAGCGGCCAAAATGAGTTTCCTCCGCAGGGTGGCTGGGCTCTCCCTTAGAGATAGGGTGAGAAGCTTGGTCATCCGGGAGAGGCTCAGAGTAGAACCGCTGCTCCTCCGCATCGAGAGGAGCCAGATGAGGTGGCTCAGGCATCTGGTCAGGATGCCACCTGGACACATCCCTGGGGAGGTATTCCGGGCACGTCCCACTGGGAGGAGACCTCGTGATAGACCCAGGACACCCTGGAGGGATTACATCAGGCTGCTGACCCCGGATAAGCGGAAGAGGATGGTACGGTACGGGACGGATTATTGTATTATCATGGTATCCACTAGGGGGCATGTATCAAATTGTGTAAAACAGGGTTTTGAGCAACGTTTTTGCCATAAAGTGATGCAAAAGGTCCCAGAAACTGTATGTATCAAATATGATACACTAGACATTAAAGGGTTAAAGCTCTCTCATGTATATAAGAAGTCATATGTGATCATGATACAGAAATGCAGCTGCTTTTCTTAGCCATAGTAAATCTAAAATGGAGTTAGTCTGAAGGGTAAACTAGAAAACTGTTCTGTGGTCAGATAAATCTTGATTTTAAATTCTTTCAGAAACCAGACCAAAAAGGAGAGGGACAATCTGGCTTGTTATCAGCATGCAGTTCAAAAGCGTACATATCTGATGGTAAGGAGGTGCATTAGTGCCTATAGAACTGGCAACTTGTCTCTCTGGAAAGCCATAATAAATGCAAAGGTACAGTACTTTATCCCTTTCATGCATGAATTATTAAGAAACAGCGGCAGATTTTATTTTACTTCTACATGCATATACAGTGATCTTTTTTATTGCTAATCATATTTTACACTTTATTTAATGTATTTTGAATTATTCTTAGAAAATATCTTTTTAAAATTGTTTTCATATTTCTATAAAATTAATATTCGATAAAAAATATGGCTATATCATTTTGTTTTCACAATGTATGTATGAAAATAATATATACACTACCAGTCAAAAGTTTGATTGGTAGTGTAGTTATTCCTGAACTTCAGTAGTCACATTAAGACAGTTGTGAAGTCAGCCTATTATCACTTAAAGAACATCTCTAGGATTAAAGGACTGATGTCTCCACAGGATTCAGAAAAACTTGTCCATGCATTTATCTTTAGTAGACTAGACTACTGTAACGCTGTCCTTACAGGTCTCCCTAAAAAGT
>JAOXYM010000017.1:17322371-17342776 GCA_028567055.1 Leptatherina wallacei
TACTTTCAGTTCCCAGAGTCAGAACTAAACACGGAGAGGCAGCGTTCAGTTTTTATGCTCCTCACATGTGGAACAAAGTCCCAGAAAGCTGCAGGTCTGCTGAGACTCTCGTCAGTTTTAAATCAGGGTTAAAAACTTTTTGCCACCCTTTATCAAAACAATTGATAATTAACTTTTATTTCTTGCATTCTATGCTGTCTTCTTTAAGGGTTTATTTTCTTTTCTTCTGTTTTATTTAATTTATTGTAAAATTTTGTTTTTAATACTTCATAATGGTTCTTCTGCACCCTGCTGTAAGGCTTCTAATGTTTTATGTAAAGCACTTTAAATTGTCTTGTACATGAAATGTGCTTTACAAAAAAACGTGCCTTTCCTTACAGTGAATGGCAGTGTATTGCATGACTTATTGAGGTCCAATGAAGCTGCAAATTTACAAATATGCTCGACCATTAACATACTGAAAAAAGCTGTCAAATAAGTGTCCACTGTAGTGGACACTATACAAGAAAGGGTTAAATATAAGTTTTATAGCATCATATGCTCCCATCCAGGTCATGTCTTGTTTAAGGAAGGGCTTGCATATTATGGCAGGACAATGTTAAACTGCATACTGTGTCTCTTACAAAAGCATGGCTTCACAGTTATAGGGTAGATGCTGAACTGATCTGGCTGTATTGCAGACCTTTAGTTGAAAACATTTGGCTCATTATAAAATATAACATACAACAAAGAAGCTGCTAGAAAAAGGCTGCTAGAATCCTATATCAGACAACAATGAGACAACATTCCCCCTCCAAAGGTCAAGCAACTCCGTTTTTAGACGTTTAAAGATGGCTTTTAAAAAAAAAACACAAAAAAAAAACAGAGAGGATGCCAGACTGTGGTAAACATGGCCCTGTCCCTACATTTTCTAAGACATTTTGTTCCCATTAAATCTAAGATGAGTTCATTCAGAATTGAAGAATAAAATGTCTCACATTCAGCATTTGATATGTTTTCTATATTCTATCAGGAGTAAAAACATTGGTTTATGAGATTTGCAAATGATTGTATTCTGTTTCTATTTATATTTTCAACAGTGTCTCAACTGACTTACAAAGGGAGTTGTAGTGCAGAGCACAGACTGCTGTAAGGTCAACACATCACCAAACTGGATTACCTGACATCCAAGTGCAGGCAAATTGATTTTTCAATTCTAATCCTTTGTAAATCTTAAACCTTGGAAGTAAACGGACTGGGATGAATTTGATCATTATGTCCGAATAAATGGGAGCATAATAGTGAGTTGCAGGGCTTAGGGTGAGAAGATTACTTGTGTGAAATTAATTGTTGTAGAGACGAATCAAGACAGCAGAAAAGAAATTCTGTCGCTGAAAGAAGAAACACAAGAGTACACATTATAATTCCTCCCCACTCTCACCAATCCGTTGATCCAGCCTGATCAGCTGTTAGAATTAAGTTGCCTCATCAATAAAACTGTCATCACATTTAGAAACAGCAATTAAACAGATGGATGATTTCATAAAAGCATTTGTTACACGAGTTACTGAGTTGAATGTTAATATTCAAGGCAAATATTGAGAACTGTCTGAGGCTTTTGCCCAGTGGATAATGGGATAGACATTCTTATACCTTTGACCCTGAGCAAGAAAAAAATATATTCACCTGATATATTGTCATGTGACTCATCATCAAAAAGAAATAGATGATGATGTTTTGAATTTTCATATGGCATAAAGACATTGATTATATATAGATATGCAAAATTTTATGTCACAATAAATACTAACTAATTGGGATTAAAAAAGACCAGAACTCCTACTTACAAGATATAAGCAGCACAGAAGTGTGAATGTGGCAGCAGATGCCTTTTCCAGGAATTAAAAAACACGGTTCATCAAGCAAATTCGAGTCCCCCCCCCCCGGGAGCTGGAATAGCACTTAGTATGAAACTTCACTTGATAAAATCCCCACATTAAACAGCATCATTTAACACCTTTAATAACAAAAGAAATGTCTAGTTCTATTTCAATGTTTATTGCTCTGCGAGTCATTCAGCAGCAGTATCAGTCTGCAGAAGGGCACACTGTCGTACTTCAATACCACCTGAGCGAGACACATAATGTACAGAGGCTTTTGTCTGTCACATCAATTTATATCACTTCATTAACATAGGCAACATTTCCTCGCAGACCAGATGTTGTGCTGAAGCTGGGTTGTTTGAAGTCAGAGCTGTTGGCTCTCTCGTGGATAGCAGGTCATTGCAATCATTAATTATAAAGCGACTTCACAATATCACTTTGCACAACATAAACTATCTGTGTCCTCATAAAACTCACATATGCATGCGGAGGGGAGTTAATCAAAGTGAATAAATGTGCTCGAGTTCTGTAAATAAAACATTTTCAGTCCTTAGAGGAAATCAAACCTCAGAAAATTCAGCTGTGATGTGACTGAAGCCATTCTGATCTCTAAACATCAAGTAAGGAGTTCTTTAAATGGGCACAGTGCAGGTACCTCATGTTCCAGCTCTGGCTTTCAAGCTTAACAGCAAGTGTTTGACTTTATTGGACTCTTCATACTGAGACAAGGGCACTGTGTCGAAGTAGAAGCCCGGTTGACAGACCATCTGAAACAACCCCCATCTACTTTGGGCTTAGACTCTCACATCGTTTGCTCTTTCGTCATAATTGAAAGCCCAGGCTAGTTTAGCAGCTCGGCCGTGGCGGCCCACTGAGCTTGGAAGCTTCAGCGTACATGAGGAGGGGGTATGATCAATGCAGGCAAGATTAGACGGCAAGCGGGTTGGCTATTTCAACCCAACCAAAAAGTTTTGCCCTCTAGGCGAGGAGGTCTGTCTTTTCCGAAATCCCTTTCAAAGTTTCAACACACAGTTGGAAATGTGAAAGTGCGTAAGGACATGATAAAAGATTAGTCACTCATTTGTTGACAAACTAAAACCTCCCTTTAATAAAGTATTCCTCTGGCATTAAGCAAGTAAAACAGCTGATTAGATAAATATGCTGAGGAAAGATTTCTGTCACCCATATGTTGTATTAGTCTCACCAACTGTGTTAGAAACTTCCTGTTTGCCAATACTGCATTACTATAAATGTAAAATGAAGAACTTGAGAAAGTGAGTTAAAATGATGTTTTTCAATGTAAGGCTTTTCTTACAGCAGCCAGATGGTGTAACTCATATAAACTAGAATTGCAGGTGGCAACTGTGAAAATGAAAGTGTTCTGAAGCACAAAACGAGGTGAAAACTGAGCAATAGCCAACAAAAGAATACTGACAACAACACCCAACTGCGGAGAGAGTCTCTGATTCACAGAAGCAGTGCTGAGGCACTGAGAGCCCGTGCAACTGAAGACTGAAAATGCATAAAAAAATGTTTTCATAAATTTGAGCATTAACTATTCAGTTATTATATCAGTTTTATGATAGATCTGCAGATAAACAAGCTGATTCCTGGCTTACCAGCTGCGACTGCAATTATTCTAAAATATAGCACTTTATTCTGCAGCCAGTCATGAAACAACAGTTAGTCACAGAGGAAACAGCCAGCATAATTCTGATTTAAGCCATCACAAATATGTGCAAACACATATGTGTGACAAGAAAAAAAGCGGTCAGACCTCAGACATTGTTTCTTTCAAATGAGCATTATACTGTTCTCAAATAAAATCTTTACCTGACTTGGATTTGGAATATCTGCCCTATTTCACTGCATTCGGTAAAGAAGAAAGGAAACCAAGGAGGGGTTCACAGCTTGCCGATAAAAAACACACTCAGCAGGATTTCAAGGCGTCAGAGAACCTCACCACAGGAAGGCTTGGTGGCTTGACAGAGCTGAACTCAGCCTTCCAGTAGTTTCTATGCAGTGCTGAGCGTTAACAAGTAGCCTACTTCTGTTTGTCCATGCAGCAAAGGCAGCTCCACAGCCACTAATTTGTAAAAAAAAAAAAAAAAAAAAGACTCTTTCATTGTGTTAGATTCAATCATGCTTTTAGTCTTCTAATCATAATGTTTTCAAAATGTTTTACGTGTGTGTGATGTTCACTTTATGAAACGCTGTGATATCAACCCCCCACCTGTCTTCACACGCTGCCCATCACAGCCTCCAAGAAGAGCCACTGGAAGCCCATTCTGAAAGCAGTGAGCCACTGGTTATCTGAACATCTCAATGCACGTTATGAAGGGGAACTACATGTGTTCAGAAGAGCTACATGTTTGTGACGGAATAAAGTGACAGAAGACAGCAGGGTTAACTTGAGTGCAATTTTTTATTGATCATATTGTGTCTTCTTTCCAACTCTAAAAAACAAGTGCTATGAACAGGTTGTAATGATTGCAAAAACAGTTATCTGAATTTAGTAGGAAAGGCAATCATATTTTTAATTAATATATTCTTATGTGTATACAATCAGCTAAATAGTCAAATACATCAAAGTTCATTACGACGCATTCATACTAGGATGGTCCGGGGAATCAGTTCGATTGGAGGGAATTCCATAATATTTCATGACTGTTTGGTTTGATTTGCTTTCACACTGCACTTTACTCAAGCAAACCAAACATCACACAGTAACAATATCTGCTCATGAGGAGCGATTTTCCCTGAAATGACCACTGACTAACAAGAAAGAAGAAGACATTTGGCTCATTGGCCTGGCCAAAAAACGACTCATTCACTGCAAATGAGCAATTGAGCAACACCAAGTTTATGCAGTCTCTGGATATCTGTTTTTACTTTGGTGTTCGAACCTAATTTGGGTTGCACCAGAATGTGTCCACTATGAGCAGCAGAACGGGCAGCAAGATTTCCGAGATGTCACTTCCTCTCTTTGGTCCGCTGGATGGTCCATTTGCATTCACACTGCAAAAGAACCACACCAGGGTTTATTTGCAAGCAAACCGAGTCCCCCAGTTTTCAAGTGGACCAGAGTTTGCTTCTTTGGTCCGCACCAGCATTCAAATGTGCATTCATACTTTGGCCAAACAGACCAGACTATCCATGGAAGTCGACCAAAGTTAGTTCAAAGCAGACCAAATAGTATCAGTGTGAATGTGTTTAGTTGTTAAATGTTTAGAACAACATTTAACAACTGAACTACAAAATCATTGCCAACAGAAATGTGATAAGTTTATTCAGTTTCCATTCATCAGTCAGACCGCATTTAAATTAATGCTGTTTCAAACAGGATTTTTGTGTGGATACAGGTTGTTTTAATGGGGAAAAAATTTAGTTTTGCTTACACAACATGAGTGCTGTTAGGCTTGCATGTTACAAAACATATGGCTTCAGACTTACAAGAATCTACATGGTTAGAGCTTAAATATTTTACTATTCAAGGGCCGAGCCTCCTATGATTTTAGGTTAATGCTGCCTAACAGAGAACAACAACCTCAGGAAATGTTCCCATTTCACAATTTACGGCATTATTATGACTCGGACATGTTTCTTTTGAGACTGAAATCTAACATAATCTAGCCGTGCATCAACTTCCTGTGAGATAATGAGGTATTTGGAGATGCGGAACTGTTTATTTGATCTATGACTCTGCGACACATGTAATAAACAGTTTTATTCCTCTGATTTACTGCTTTTTATGCCATTGGTGCAGTTTGTTTTTTACAGTCAATTTCTGTAGCACTATTTCTCCACATCTCAGTCATTGAGTTCATGAGGACAGGCCAAATGTCAAGACTGAGTTTGAAAACAGAGATTAAAACTTGTTGCTTAAAATGCAGCAAAAAAGGGTGTTACTTTCTTTTAAATTATTAGTTTAGTATTTCATAAATATTAACTTTGTTGCCAAGAGTCAACATTCTTTGATCTTTAACTTATCTTTTTCCTTTATTTTCCACAAATTTACCTTTCTTTTATAGTGTTCTTGTGTACCAAAAAAAAACAATTTCATCCATCAAGTTAATTTATTTAATATCTAATATTTTGTATACACATGCTGCAGTCATTATAATTTTTCTTTTTTTAAGTGAGGCCAATTTTGAACATAATATGATACTGTATTCTTATTGTATCTCATTAACTCAACTGCAAAATTAATGTTAGCGGGTAGGTAATAGTAATTCATGGCTTTGAGCTAATAAAGCAGGAAACATACTGAATTGGTCAGCTTCTAAATAGCAATTAGAAGCAGAACTTCTTGTTTTCTGCTGCATTTCAGCTCATGAAGCACAGTCAAATTTAATTTCAAATAATTACTTTTCATATACTTATTCAAATGATAAATTAAAGATTAGACAAAGCCATGGATATTTCAGAATAGAGGAAAATATATATCTAGCTCATCATAAGGTTAATTTATTTGCTTCCACTGTGTCAATATTTGCCAGCGGCACTGAAAATATAGTTAAACATGTGTACAGTATTTTGTGAAGACAGTGTCCAGCATTGCTTTGTGTTAAAAACTCTTTGATCAGGCAGTTTAGTTATGGCTAAACTTAGACTGAAATGTCTGGAGACCGTCTAGTTTAATTGGTGGGAAAATATTAATGTGTGGTCACAACATCAATAAGGTGGGGAAAAGAAATGTCAATAGCAGGGGGAATTAGATATGAAGCCTTGGCCACAGCTTTGTTGTGAGATCAAGCAGCATGATGAAACTGTGAGGTGGCTCTTCATTTTGTTGCAATAATGATTAAAGCTTATCACACTTTAGTATGATCCATGGATTTCTGGATAGTTATGTGCCATCCTGAACGATGAGTTTATAGGCTAGCCATCCCAAATTATGGCAATATCAGGGAAAAGAAACATGAGAAACTATAGAAATACCAAGGGTTCAAGGAAGAGCTGGAGAAAGCCTGGAAGCATGGCTTCTTGTTTCTGCACCAGATCTGTTTAGGAATCAACAAACCAGTTGCTCTGTGGCGAATCAATACATTGCCTGCAGTACCAGTTACAAACTAGTGTTATGAGCCAGGCCTGGCACTCAGCAGTGTGGCTGCATGGGGTGCAGTGTGGGTGTTTGGGTGAGTTGTCTGAAGATGAAAGAAGCTGTCCTTAGCTTGAGATGTGAACTGTTCCAGTATGTACACCAGTGCTTATTGGAGCATTAATAAAAGTGCTCATTAGATTTGGACCATTTATTGCTTTCACCACCAACCGGGAAGCCGGCAAGGTAATACGTTATTTGTTTGTACAAGTTTAGAATGCCCACTGGTAGTAATGTCATCACAATTGCCATTCAGATTTGACTGGCATTCAGCAGTGACTAGAAACTAAGATTTAACTTCTAACAATAACTTATCTTACAGTTAAAATGGCTGGATTCTCATTCACAAACATGACCTACAGACATCTTCTACCGGTCAAAAAGGTCCAACATTGGCAAGGAAGAATTCTAAATGATTGACATGGATCTATTTTTGGTTTTACGGGAAAGGGTAAGCCAATTAACAAAGAGCTGAAGGAAGTAGAGGATGAGAAGCTATGCAGAGAAGCCTTCACATTGTGGCGCTATATAACTTCAATGCAACCTGGATTTTATTCCATTTTGATTGCATTTCTGAAGACAGCTTGGTCATAAACATGCAATTTAAAGAAATACCAAACTAACCTGCAACTGTAACACATTAGCTCTGCACACTCAATCATTCACATGACTTACACAAACACACTTTTGCCTTGTTCCATTCTGCTGTTTTAGTGAATATACACAAATCATTTAAAAAGTCAAAAGGCAATAAAAAAGAGATACTGTTATTCCAAAGTTACACTGAAATAAAAGATTTCCGAATACAACTAAATGTTTGCAGCCATTTGTGCTACATTTTGTCAAGAGCTGAGAAGCTTGAATTACTAAAAGCAGTTTTCTTTTCTTTAGCACAAAGCTGATAAGAAATACAAAAAGGCTTTCACAGATTTCAAGTCTGAGTAACCTTGAGCAGGCCATTCAGATAAAAGCAAGTAAATATAGTGAAAGATTTGTTTGTTTGTTTTTTTTAAACGTGGAACAATATACCATCTCTTTGCCAATTGTTGAATACACCCCCAAAAAACAATAAGTTTAGAAGGTCTCACAAAGGTCTCACCAACAGTCTGACTTTTTTAAAACTTATCATTGGGGTTCCAATACAGAGGAAGAAAAAGTAGAAGTTGTTGCCTCATGGAAGTCTGATTACATACTTCTGAGGAAAGCTAAGACAGGAGTATATTTTTCAGTGTAATAAACAATACACTGTTTTTATAATAATACAATTCTTTTAAAGCAGAGTGAAAATAAAGTAGGACAGATGTGTTCAAGGTCTTCAGGGGACTGAGTCCTGTCCCAGCACACACTGGGCAACATTGTGGACAGTTTGACAGCCTCACAGGGCGGACAGAATGACAAACACATGCACACCTACAGGCAATACTTTTTTATTCACCTTGTTAGTCTTTGGAGTGTGAGCGGAAACTGGAGCGCCACACAAATCCCAGCCGATCACTCTCTTTAATAAAGCCCAAACAAACTTTACACACACATCGTCCATCAATTTACTGGAAATTAAATGCAGCCGACTTAGCATAATCCTAAAAAGAACCAGAATCTACAACCATAAAATGACTTACCATCCTATTTTCAAAACCGAGCCTCATTTCTGCCAACTTTGACCAGATAAATGAGGAATGAACATGCTAAATTCTTGGATTATACAAAAGCATAGTTTAAATCTCTAATTAAAAGGTGACAAACCTTATGCAGTCTGCACAAAATCAATTATGCTTTACTGCACAATAAAGACCTTTGGATATTAAATCCCTTACATTTTCAGCTATAAAATATGTTGTGCCCTTGGCTGTTCATAAAGGCCCAGTGAGTCTTTGATGAACTGGGGCTGATTGAAATGCTGTATTTACCATATTGATTCCCAAAGGAGAACCACTCAAGGCTAGGGCAGCATGTGCTTGTTTGAAATCAGTTTAAGGCAAACATTCAAATAGATGTACTCATTTCATTACAGTTGATATTCTAATGAAATCCTTGAAGGTTGACAATTAATTGCTGAACGAGTGAGCACATGATATTTAAAGGTTGCAGACAGAACGAGCACAAATTAGTGTGGTACCAGGCAGCACACGGACAGGGCACTATTTTACATTCTACATGGTTTTTATGCGTAAATGTCATTGCAGCTTACTTTTCAAAGAGTGGTAGTTTAAAAAATGACTTCAGCATCCATCAACAAGGCTTCAGCAAAATGAGATCTGGATGAGTAAACCATATCAAGACAAGTCAGTAAGAAGCTCAGAAAATATGTCTTACAAACTGCAGTTGTTTGGTTACAGAATTTTTGCAAATGAACTGACCGGCAAGACAATATTTCTTTGGACAAATGGTGATTTTTTCTTTTTTTTTTAAATATGCCTAAGTCAAAACCGTTCACCACAAAGGAGCCTTGAAAAAGACGTGCATATAATTCTTTTACAAGCCTCTGAGCACTTCTTTTTTCTCTGCATGTGTAGGTCAGGCATCCAGTATTTTACAAATTTCCTCTTTTTATCATTCATCCTGTAAGATAAGCTTAGTTACTGATGTGTAGCTGCCTCTAAATGTCATCTCGTAACCAGGGAAGCTGCTCGAAGCCCTGATGACAGGAATAACAAGCAAAACCCAGATGCTTAATTATGAACTTGGTTGATTCTGAAATAAATTACTTCTTTTAATATCGAGAATTCCAGCTGAGAAACCTGCTTTAATGGGGGCCGATATACAACTGTGAAAATGACTTTGCCAGATCCTGATGATAATGACTTGAAGCTAAATAATCTATAGGCAGTTGAAGACTGTACTAAATCATGTGGTTATTGTTATTAATTAAAGAAAGCAAGATATAATAGATCAACAGTAAAAGTTTGAGGTGCAGACATATAGATGTTGTCACTTTCTGGAAGAGCAAGGCTTGTTTTCCTCATTTGCTTCCAGTCTATACTTAACTTAACTAATCATTAGAAATGTATAGATCATCAAACTCACAGACAAACTTAACAAGACAGAAAATAAGTCTTAATTTAGGAGTCAACCATTTCCTCTAAAACTGGTAATCTTTATAAAAAGCATACACAACTTGGACTGTTTGTTGGTGTGCACCTTTTTTCATTTATATGTCACAGAAACGTCTGTTTCTTAGGATGAAGCAGACGTCTGTATACAACCCTTTAATAGCATTTTCTAAAGCACATTTCAACAGATATGTTGATGACACAGATCAGCCATAAAATTACCATCACTGACAGGTAAATTAAGTAATACAACTTATTTTCTTAAACATTGCAATGTTATTTTGGGAACACCTGCACTCTGGCATTTCCATGGATGTTACTTTGACACTCGCTGCTTACCTAAGTATTTTAAAGGCTAGTCACACCCTCTATATGGCAAAAGTATTTTACTACAGCAGCCACATCCTCCTGCAGGATGGGAGTGGGCCCTTCAATAACTTCCAAATGAAGGACTAAAATAACACTACAGTCTGAGGGGTTCACTCAGCCTCCAAACCCCCCAATCTGATGGGATGTGATGCTGTCTGTAGGAAGCAAAGCCGATCTACAAAGACTCCACCCCACAACCCAAAGAGCCCAAAGGATCTATAACGTCATCGCAACAGACACTCCACAACACCCTCAGATGTTTATTGCCCACACCCAGGCTGGTCAGAGATGTCTGGGAAGCATGAGGATCTATATATGGCATGTGCTCATATTGTTACGGCTTACCAGAGAACATATCTGTGCAGCCTAATTGCATCCTGTATACACTTCATCAATACTGATGAGTTACAACTTTCTAGCACCAACAATTCGCCACAGGAAAAAAAAAAAGTAAAAATTAAAACTTGGATTTCTGCTTCCCTAGATTGAATATGGATAAAATATGATGGAACTGGTGGATTTCAATAGTTTAAATTGAAATTAAATTGCATTTTAAATGACTACCATTTAATCTCAGCACTGAAGCCATTTCAAGAGCCAAATGCATGCTCTCATCCTAAACATATTATACAGCTGCACATTCACTGGGCTCACTGTAAATTCTGTTAAGGCATGACAAATAATTCAAATTGTTCCTCTTGACCAAATAGCACAGTGTAATGGTTTCTCACATCTTCTACAATAGATCCTGACATTTCTTTGCGTGTATAAATGGAGAGCCACAATGTTACATCGAAGACTCCTTGTTGTTTTAAGTGCCTTCACATTGACTCACATCCCCAATTTAGAACACAGGAAAATTACATAAATTTTAGAACACAAGTTCGCTTGGATATTATAGGAAAGGAACTTCAGGGAGTATTTTAAGGCAAAATATTTATAATCTAACTTGAAATATTTAGCTGTCCTTATGTGATTTTTTTTCATTTGCATTTTCTATGCACATTTCTCTTTATGGAAAAGCAATGTTGCATTCAAAGTAAGTAAGTCCATTCTGATTATCATGCCATAATCATTATAAGCATCTTTCAACCTTCCAATTTAACTTTTGAGACCATCTGAGCAACACCCATTTTTTTCTATTTTTACACAAGGCAGATGAAGGCTTCAGTCCACAGAGAGGAAGAGAGATTTATTACAGAGGTTTGCAGACAAGCAGAAGCTTCTAGACGTGATAAAATAAAAAACTGACCAAAAGAAAAAGAATGAATCAGAATGAGCTTTTGCATGAGTCCCTCTGTGAATGAAAGACTAACAAAAGAGGAAGGGGCGTTATCTCCTGTTAATTATTGTTGCAGAACATTATGTTCAGATTTTATTTCAATCCCTTCCTTCACATTTTAACATTACCTCCAAAGCAGCTAATTAATAAGGTGTGTGAGCGTGTGCGTGTCTACGAGAGCGTGTGCGTGTTTGAAATGGAGAGTGTGGAGAGGACAGACACACATGCCTCAGACCCTCAAACTCTGCAAGCTGTCAGCAGTCTCAGTTTTTATCTGTCATGTTCCTCGTGGTCAGAACAAAAGCTTCAAATGACTCATATGCCACACAAGATGTGAGCGTGAACACTGACCATACTGCGTCAAAAGATGTCCGTGCGTAAATCTGGAGCACACAAAGTAGGCTACTTACGCTACTGTTTTGTCCGGACCAGTGGACCATGGCCTGATTGTGAGCCGTGTCCCCGGTGAGAGCAAATGTCGAACTTGTGAGTTGAAACTCCTCCTGGTCCGAAACTGAGGCATCGTCCACGCCCTCAGACCTGAATCCGGACCAAGTCTCTGCGCTCCTCGCACTTCGCAGTCGTCTCCAACTGGCCACGTTCCTGTCCTCAGTTGCCGTCAGATCACCTTTTTTAATATTAAAGCTGTTATCTCTTCCATTACCAGTTATGTTCTCGGTTACATTGCTGGGAGAGGGAACAGACGCGCGTGGAACACTTCGAGAAGGGTGGGAAAGTTTTTGATTGCCGTTTGAAGCGTCCCTCTGCGGACCACTTGTGTTATTCCCTTCTGACTGTGGCTGTACTTTGAATGAACTTTCTTCGCTCACGATTAAATCCGCTACGTTGTGCTTTTCGTCCCTGCGGGCACTGGGTGACCCTTCACTAAATCCAACCAATTCTTCAGCAGGTGAGGCGCCAAAATTGGGAAAATCCAGCGCGGACAGTTCCCGGGATCCAGCTTCGGTGGGCGGCAGCTGGCACGAGGGAATGCACCTTACCTCCGCTTTTATTCCGCCCAGGATGGAAGTTATGATGAAGAGCCAAATCCACTCGGAGAAAACGATAAAAAACCAATGACTGAAACGCGTCTCCATTCTACACTGATTCCACCTTCATGCGTGTGAAAAACATATCATGTTTAGTAAGGAGCTGAGGTTCTTCTCTGTCATCACCTGGTAAAGAGGAATCTGTAAATGCACTGTAGGGAGGTGCAGCAGCACGCGGACAAGTGCTCCCAAGTACTGATGCAAACGATGCATCAGAGGAGGAGCTGGAGGCTGAATGTAAGAGAGGGGAGCGGGGGCCTCACACCCGCATCCTCATCCCAACCTGAAACAAACAAACGAAAAAAGATATGAAAATAAATAAAAACGGATGATCATATTCATAATGAAGTAATTTTTGGGCGCTCTCCTATGCCTATTAACTCTGCCTTTGATCAGCATTGTCCCTGACATTATGCCACTATGAAATATTTAACAATCATCCGCTCATATTCTACAGAGTTAAAGCTGTTTGAGAAGTCCTCGGATGAAGAGGTATGTGGAGGAAAGTCCAGTAACATTACCTGGCCTCTATCTGCTTGTCAGTGTGCAGAAATGTAAGAGACAGGTACTGCTGATACAATGAAGCTTTGCATTTTCCATTACCACAGGTCTGGGTAATCAATTAACGAGATTGCCTACGTTCACTGTCAATTACGCCATGTAGGCAATGGCTCTGTTGTTATCTGCTTGCAAATGGCATGGAAATAGATTCACTTTATTGGCTGCTGTCCTGTATCATCAATTCAGCACAAGAGAATTCCAAAAACGCATTCCCCAGATTTGAGCTTGTTATCCAGGGCCTTTACAGGTTACCATAGACTGGTATGACAGGAAATAATGAGGATTCAAGGCAGAGGTGAGGAAGTAATCACTTTGGTTGTAAACCGCCTCTGATCTCTGCAAGTATTCAAGTGCCATGGGAATAATTGAGAGCCTATTATTGCCATGCAATACAGACCCTCAGAA
The DNA here is from genome assembly GCA_028567055.1 of Leptatherina wallacei. Lineage (NCBI taxonomy): Eukaryota > Metazoa > Chordata > Actinopteri > Atheriniformes > Atherinidae > Leptatherina > Leptatherina wallacei. The sequence continues at coordinate 17,336,051 of JAOXYM010000017.1, forward strand.
TATATTGTTATATTTCCCTAAACTTGGGCTTTGTTCCAGTCAGCTAATGGTAAACCATTAGGAGAATAGAGCCTGTCCAAACCCTGTGATTAGATTCTATTTCTGGGCAACATTTAGTCAATAAGATGAGGATGCTGTTGACTGGTGACTGATGCCTAAGAGACTCTCTGTATTGAGCTGTGTTCTCTTCATCGCTCTGAGCTGCGACGTGATCCTGTTCCACATACGGGTCAACCGCACAGAGACGTCTTTCATTGCCAGCCATTAGTGATGCAGTGAGCAAGAGCTGTCTCAATCTGTTTCAGTTAGCCCCCACCAGACAAGGGGGAAACCAGTCTATAATGCAGATTGATGGCTGACTGAGAATTTCAATCATGGATAACATTGGCTAAAAAGCTCAAGTCTTGACTGTAATACAAACCTTAAGCACATCCTGCCTGTTACAAAGCAAATCACTCCTTAAGGCATGTAATGACTGTTTAAGTGTGAGACTTATTTGCAATTTTTAAATATGTTTCCGCTCTGACTTTTTCAAAGGGCTTTATGACAGTGAAGATAAAGGAGTTACTTGAATTGTCTGTTTAGTTGAGGCATGAAAGCATGTGCAAAAATTGCTTGGCTAATTTTTGTTTTACTTTCAAATTTTATGCGATAAATAAAATACAAGATGTGACTGATAATTACTCTCAACACTTTAATATAATGATTACTTTCACAAAATACCAGTTAATTCTCTGCATAAGAGAATAGCGGATGTTGCCATAGGGAGTAAGATGACATTTTTAGCACTAACCAGGATTAGAAAGTAGATTTTTAGTTTTAGTAAAATTTTGTTGATGAGCAGTTATAGGACCTGTTTTGCCCTATACCTCTAACCAGATTTATGAAGTTACAATATCTATGTATTACAAAAATAAATAAGTATAAACCAAAATAACCAAAATGAATTAAAATCCTTTTCATAATTTACACAGGTATCCATTAAAAATAAGACAAAACTGATCAAACTTACTGTTAGTGTCTCTTTCAAATGTGCACTAGTAGGCAAAATTGTGGTCCATAGGAGGACAAAATTAATGTTTCATGTAAAATGTTATCAATATGGAAATATGAAGGATGTGCTGTGCTTCTGCCAATATAGAGCTTCCAGGACATAATAGAAATGGTTGAATTAATGTATAATAAGAAATTGCTCACCTCTGTAGAGCGCGCATGCGTAAGCACACAAGTTACAGCTTCGACAACTCTAAATACAGATAATCCCTTTGCCAATATCAGCAATATAGTGCTGTGTTGTTCCAAAGAGCAGCAAATGGGTTGTGTATCGAAGAGAGACTTAAAAGAAGTTCCTTTATTCACTAATTGAACTCAGGCTTTAAGAAGATTCTGAATGCATCATTTGTCTCATTGCCAATCCCAATTATACTTAGGCTGAATCTAAATATTTAATCATTTTCAAATAATAATTTAAACTATTTATTCTGAGAAGTTTTTATTAACAACTCCTCAAAAAGCTGTTTGCAGAGAACTAATTACATATTTTGCTGACTGACTAGTACTGATATAAACTAATGATAATTGTTAATAATATAAACTTGTGACAAAAGTTTTGGATATGGATAATGGAGATTCCTCTTTGAAGTCCGATTAGGGGGTTGAAGTTGTATTTCTAAATCTATGGCTTTAGAAATTACATTATAAAATAAAACCAAGAGAAGAAAGACAAAAGCCAGCTTGGAGTGAAATGGTGCAAAATATTGTAAAATATTCACCACAAATCAGTACATACTATTGCAGAGGATGTGTGTGACTTTTCCAAAGACTTTCAAGTTTAATGTGAAAGCTGACAGATTTCAGGACTGATGTTGTGTACACCACATTTGTGTGCACAACATGGCAGCTGAGTGGAATCATTGTCTTTCGACAGACAAGACTGCTGCTTTGCCGCCTGTCACACTGACTGAATACAAACTCCCCGTTATGCTCCCTGAGCTCCTGCTCATATGATGGGAACTTGCGAGCATGCAGTGTGAAAAGCACACAAAGAAACAAGGCGACAGCTATCTGTGTTGTTAGATTGTTCTGTGTTTTTAATTAAATTGAATTCAGCAGAAGACGAAAAGAGCACTGTAAAGGCCATCTCTGAAATTAGTCTTTCCCACTCTGATGTCTAGTTCACTTTCACAACTGCCCTGATTACTCTGATCTTCATAACATTAAAAAAAGAAAGAAAGAAAAAAGAGCAAAGACAGCTAGGTCATTAGTGATGCACAGTACATTGTCTCACATTTGCTCTTACTAAAAAGCTAACATCTGCCTTCAAAGCTGTTTAGCACTGAGTATGCATGGATGACAAAAACTATACACAGCTGCCATAAAAGTGATATCTTCCTTCTGCCTCCAGTGATTCTGTTCTTATAGTCCTCCTCTTAAAATCAGAGGGAGGATAAGTGTTACATCTGTGCAGATGTGAGTTACAGGATGTTGAGGGTAGCAGCATATAGCTCACGTTAATAATAGACACCTGAGACATCTGCTTCAATTAATACTGAACACACCTCCGAGGCACCAGGTGAGGAAATCACCCTTTCAAATAATGATTCCAATTAAATTATTGAGAGATACAGTGAAATGTAATACAGGCAGCGGGTTAAGTGGTCTGACCACAGTGCAGGCTGTAATTTCACAAACCCCTCTATTATACTTACAAATATGCAATATAATGTTTCCTGTGCCAGTGAAGTTAAATAGTGAAATGCTTTCAGATCCATGCAAATGAATGTTAAAACTTTAGTAACAGAAATATATAATGTACATAGTCGCTAATGATGATGCGATACCCCACGTAAGTTGCTTTAATTGCAAGCTGACTGTCTGTTCTTGCTTACAAGTTTATTTATTCATTGCAGATCTAGAAAGTCATTTGAGTTTCCTTACTGAAGTACTTATTCAGCTTTTCATCAGTCTTCATTCTTCCTAATATTTGGCTCAACTTTCAGAGAGCAGAATTTGTCTTGGTGCCCAGGACAACAACATCAGGCTAATGTTATCACACACCATCATTAATCTGCATCTTAGGAAACTTTCTCTTCACGTGCTTAAAGGAGGTGCTTAGTTTTCCAAACATATAGACAGGAGACAGAAACAAGACACAAAGGGTAAAAACATTTGTACGGGGTATGAACACTAACAAAATATACAGATGGTTTTATGTACAGTTGTATATGGTGAGCTGGTTTGTATTCTTCAGTTCAACCTGAAAGTAAGTATACAGTAAAATCTGCATGTAAGAATAATAATAATAAAAAAAAAAAAAAAAAAGAATAAGGACACAGACAATCTGCCCCGAGCCAGTGGCAGCTGAGTGAAATAGAAGACATCGTCATCAGTGGGTCCCATGATGACTTGCCGGGGTAAAGTCAGCCAGATTTCATTGAGCATTTTTTCTATTTACCATGATTTGGATTTATTTTGGCTGTTGAGACTGTATTATACAGTTTGAAGTCGTCCACAGACCCGAGCAGTAAAGAGATGACCCATTACATCCCCCAGACCCCGGGGGGAGGGAGTCTGTTTATTAGGGAGTGAACATTTTTGTGACTCTGATGTTATGTATAGTTGAAAGGAAGGAGGCAGTGAGCTAGCCTCCATCGTGCTATCCACTCCCTGAGGATTCCCCTGAGTGATCCAGACCCACATACCCTAGTTTCTGTGGACAGGGCAAAAATAAATATTTTATTACGTACATAAACAAGTTTAAAAAAAAAAAAAGACATTCAAACTTGCAGACAGATGGACACACCAACAGACATGGGGAATGTTGTCATGGGGAAAATTGGATCCACAATGGAGGACTGTTTGTTCACGGATAAATAAAAAGGGCTAAGAAAATGTTCCTAATACATAGCAATACATCACTTATTAGCTGTTTTATGGGTTTGGGTACATATCAACAACCATGATAGAAATGTTTGTGTTGATCAGTGTTGTATATCAGCCCACTCTCACAGAAAAATGTGAAATAATCATGAAACAGAAAACTTTATATGAACATGAACATGAAATATGTCTCGTTTTCTTTTTCAAACACTACCCACCATGACTTCCAGCGTATTCTAGCAAGACGTCCTGTGTCTCATACACTTGATGTGTTTAGTGGAGATTCAGTGGCCTTGACACAATATTGCAATTGAATATGTTTTTACTTGTCTGTTTTATTTTCTAACCTTAATAAGTATACTGCAGAGTATAACCTTAGTTTGCAGTTTAAAACAACAACAAAATAGCAACTGAAGACCAAAGAAACAGTACCGGAATCCTTAAGGAAAGTTATTTCAAAATATCAGTGGCTGGGATGGGAGACTTTCTCTGCTTAATGGTCATTTCTGTAGCTCCATCCCCCAACCACTTCAACCTCCAACTGTGGCTTCTTAAATGTGATGCAACAGTCATTTAGATACATTGAATTTATACATAAAGATACTTTTGTGTTCAGTCACCCAAAAACAAAAAGAAATATCAATCATTATTAATGATAAGTGGTTTGCAATTTGTCCTTAAAAAAGACTGAGAAACTGGACAAAAAAAGAATTAAAAAACCGTGGCAGGCCTAAAATGCTATCTATAGATGAGCAGTATGTGAAAATGATCTAATTTGAAAAGAAAAACTACAACAATCAATCTGAGACCTGACACAGGACCAGATGCAGCTGAAACTTCGGTTGATCCATCTGTTTTTCACTAAAACCTCATCAAAAATGTTCTCAGTGTGGCTGTCAAGAAGCCACTCATAAGGAAGGGAATCAACTGGGAAAGTTTGAGATAGGCCAAATTGCACAAGAATTGGACAGGTCTGAGGGAGAGATGAATACTCCCTAAGGCCCAGACCTCAACATTACTTAAGCGGTGTGGGGTCATCTTGACAAAGAATGGAACAAAAGCCAACAAGTCCTTCAAAAAGCCTGGAGAACTATTCCTGAATTCTACTTGAAAGTGTTACAAGAAAACTTTTCTAAGAGAGCTCAGGTTGTGCTGAAGAATAATAAAGAGCATCAACCAAATATTGAATTTCAAGCTGGTTAGCATTGTATAAAGTCTGTTAAGGCTGCATATGCTGTACTGTATTAAAAGTTTTGTTATAATGCACCATTAGAACTGACAAAAAATAAATTGGTTTATATTACAGGTTATCCAGGCACTAAAACAGTAAGCATAGAGGTAGGACCTGGATTTCTGAATAGCAGTGATTGTCTCACACTGAAGGTATTAATTATTCACTGCAGCAGTTCTAGGATATTAAAAAAAATGTTTATGTTCATGTCTGCCAGCTACACCAACCAACTCAGTCAGTCAGAGCTATTTTTGACTAAGCTATATTCTGCAGACACAGACCCTAAATTGTATTTTGGATTATTCTTGCTCTGTCAATGTCACTATGGTAACCAGAAATGTAGCAGAGTATAAGTAAAGAGTCAGATGAAGTGAAAAACAACATGAATTAATTAAAGTACTTGAAGGTATACTTGTAACCATAACTGTTTATTGGTGGTGCCACAAAGTCGAAAGTTCTGCATTTCCATCAAAATTTTAATCTTAGTCCACACCCCAGCATGTTGTATTTGCACGTATGCCTCACCAGTCCTATTATGACTAAGCCTATTATCCTGTTTCAAAAGGAAATGCAATGGTATTCAAAATTAATAGTTCTGAAAATTGTGTGTTTCATGGAAATGGACAGTATGTCAGAGTTAGAGTAAATTTTTAGCACTAATAGCTTTCACTTCTTGAGTGTATAGCCTTCAGCAAAATATAATTTTTTTGTGATGCCCCAGATAAAAGCCTGGGAGAAGCCATTTGTAAGAAGAAGCTTCTGGACTCAGGGTAAAGTCATTTTAGGATAAGAAATGTGCACAATATTTCACACAATGGTGCTACGCTCTTTACAAAAATGGACACACTGGAAAATGATGGCATGATGATTCATCGTAAAATTAGATTAACAATTTGATTCTAAAGGGATGACTTCAGATGGTCAGAGGAAGCAGAGGAAGTCTGAAAAATAAAATAAAATAAATCTGAACCTTGAGTTGAGGACATTATGTGTGCAAATGTGAAGATCTGTGAGAAATATTGAAATGCTGGCACAGTGGATCTAAAAAAAGTATTTTCACTTGTAATTAAAACTTAAAGAAATCCCTTGTGTCCACTTGAACAATGTGTGTCAATGATGGAAGTCTTGGGACCCTGCTGAGCTTCCCCTCCTTCAAGCGCTGTCACATTGTCTTGTTTTATTGACCTGCTCACTTGAGAGATGATTAAGAGGAAACTCTTTGGTAATACATTGCATACTGCATAAATATTAGAAATGAAGTGGATAAACATTTTCAGAATGTTCTTGGGGTATGTTTAAGAGATGTACAGGATAAAGCCAAGCTTCCTTTTAAAACTGAATTAATCAAACAATTTTCCTCACAGTAGGAATTGCAGTTCATATGTGTTCTTCATTAGTCTCCAACTGCATAACTAAAACCATGGGGCACAGACTCATAATTATTAATTATACATGTAGCTATTCCATCTGTTTCCTTAATTTGGAAATGAGTCATGAATCCCAGTACTCTGTGGTGCTATTGATTAACAAATAATAATTAGCCATCCATCCATTTTCTGTACCGCTTAATCCATGCAGGGTCGCGGGTGGGCTGGAGCCTATCCCAGCAATTATCA
>JAOXYM010000017.1:17342876-17360081 GCA_028567055.1 Leptatherina wallacei
CTCCACCCGGGGCTCGAACCAGCGACCTTCTTGCTGTGAGGCTGCAGTGCTAACCACCACACCACCGTGCAGCCCATATATAATATATAATAATTAGCGATTCTCTATATATTAACTCCAGTGTGGGTTATTGCTAAAGCAAATATTTGTATTCATTCTTTCTTTCTTTCTCTTAATGCTGCTGGTTTTCTCTTTATTATACAAAAACTGTGTTGAATTATCCTTGAAACTCATATCTTAAAACAATTTGAAGATGGATGAAGGAATTTGTTATCTGTTACACAAAGGGCACACGGCAATGGATCTTTATGGAATAAATACAGTAGTTTGTTGTTTCTCAAAGTTGTTGTTTTTTCAAGTCAGAATCAATAATATTGTGTTTTTGTATGTAATTAAGAGATTTTACAGAAATCTTGACAGACATACTGCTGTACTGTTATACTACCGTATAAATAGATTATAGATAGTATATAATACACATATATTGGGCATAAAACCCAAATATAGCTGATTGTGTGTAATATAGCTGTTTATTTTTTTACATAGAGTCGGGAAATAGGATGTGATCACAAGTGGTCACTGCATTTATAGCTTTCCATTTGTTGTCTTATTGCTGTCCTGCCATGTTGTGCAGAGAGCAGACTACAGGCAAAACATTTTCTCATAATGGAAAAGACCAGTAATGGGACACGTGAATGGAAACCAACCATGCATTAGAAAAAGATATGCAACTCTTTTACTGTATCTTGGACTAAATATCACTCTCACCCTGCTCTGATCTGATGAGCGCAGATGTGTCTGATTACAGAAGTGGGTCTCACCTGACAGCAGAGTGACAGTTGGTGGATAGTTTCCGTAGCACTAAATGTGTGTCTTATCCCAGAGATTGTTTTTTTCCAAAGGTGAATGGGGATTTCACAAGTCCAGATACTGTTGTTTCCATGTAGAGACTATTCCATCTAAATGAAAGGCTTAATCCCAGTTCCTCCCCTTGGCCCTTACATTTGGCCCGACCTCTCAATTTTGCAGAGCTTTGTTACCCACTCTCTTTTGGAGATTAAGAGGTGGCCGTGCTGTTAACCATATTCTAACTAAAGGGCATGACCACTACCCCTTGATCACACAAAGAATACACCTTTCTGAAAAACAGAGAGTTGTTACCAAGTAGAGAAACTGGGAATGGGCCAAAGAACAAGTTGATTTGCTTGCTTCAGCAGATATCTTTGCAACTCAATATATAGACATCTTTGACACATTTTGTTTCTTCACATGCTTTTTATAATCTATGTTAATATTTAAAAGTTCTGAACACTTTTTAAACCAGCAACTTTACACCCCATACTTAATTTTATATGGTTTAGAGATGGGCATTTAAGGTGATTTTTGAAGTTGACTAGTCAGGCCTTTCAAAATGGATTAGTTCATTAGTCCATTAGTTGTGACGTCATCAATAATGAAATAAAAAAATCTAATCTATCAGGCTCTGGGGGCTTTTGGGGCCCTGGGTCCTGCACTCTGTCCACCATGGGTAGCCGGTGCCAAGCATGGTCGACAGCTGCCGATCTTGGCCTGCCGGGGCCTGTGCACTGTGGCAGCGGTGGGCTCTGGCCGCTGTCTCTTGGGCGGATGCATGGTTATCATCGTAGTGTGGTAGCTGGGATCCATGCTCCAGGGGGCTGCCGATCGCCCAGGTCTTGGGGTAACTCTGGCATGCGTCTGACCTTTGCACAGGTGCAGTCACATTTGCATGATCACATTCTTCTTCGAACACTCTTCACACCGTGTATATTCTGCATGCTGACACAGTCACTGTTGTCCTGTGGGTTTATATACTAATAGCTATTTTCAGTTGTTTATTTGAGTGTGAGAGTTTCTAGTACTCTACTTTTAGTTGTGATACATGTTTTTTGTTTTTTTTACGGCTTGTTTGTCTCTTATTGGTGCTCCTGATGATTGTCAGCTTTGTTTTGCTGTAAAAGCTGTATATTCTTTATGTTTCTGTACAGGTGTAGCAGGATGTCTGGTGTCTCTAGGTGGATTGAAAGGCCATTTTCTCTATCTTTCTATCCTTTTTTTCCCCCTACAGTCAGGAAAAGCAAAATTATGTTAATTCAGTAACAAACAATTATTCTAAATAGATAAATAAGATAAGAAAAAAAGAAATATATATATATATATATATATAGTATATTAGGAGTGCAACAATACAGAAAATTCTCGGTTCGGTACGATAATTTGGTGTCACGGTTTGATATTTTTTCAATACAAAAAAGAAATTTGAATGCCTTTTTTTAAACTTGTAATTTATTGAAATTAATTACAAATATTTGCTTAAACTCAAAAGTACCGTTTTTAAATCACATATTGCTGAAACAGCAAAATAATAAATAAAATGAATGTTTTCATGTAATGAGTAAATAGCTCTTTCCAAAATAAAGGTTATAACAAAGCTTCATTGTGAAGTAATTTTGACTTTGCAGCTCAGCTTGTAGCGGAGATAGTGGAGATCAGGCTGTTACTGGACAGACTTTTTAGACTTTTGCATCGGACAGACGACTTTTCATGGCTATTTTGATCTTCTGGAGGCTGAATCCACATTCTGCTACCTCGCTTGAGACTGGAACTACAAGCACTGCTCTAGCCAAAGCTTAGAAATTAGGGAACATTTAACTTATGAAGCGATCAGAACTCGATAAGACTCTCTGAACGAGGGGTTTCCTGATCCCGCAGCATGCAGCGAGAGGAAAACCTGCAGCATGCGCTCCTTCTGCACCAGTGGTTCAGTTGCGCCGGTGGACACAGATTCGCTCCAAAAAAATAAAAAATAAAAAAAAAATATATATATATATATAATTCAGATTATCAAACATGTTTTGCCTCTTGGCAAAACATGTTTATTCAACACAAACGCCAGATCATCATTCCGCTTGCTATAATGCTGTCCAAGACAAGTAAGAAAAAAAAAACATGTTAGATGTTATTTGTATAGTGTGTGTTCCATACACAAGTGTTTTTTGTTTTTACTTTGTTATACATTTAACATTGTATGGGCTCTAGTGTCCTTTATTGTACAATAGGTAGATGAGAAAGTGGGTCAGGGAGATATCAGGATTGAACCTGCTGGCTGCGTTTATGGGGCAGCTGTACCAGGTGAACTAAACACCGCGCCCACAGGAGCACTCAGCAACAACAAAACCAGTTATTTTCCTAGTTTTTCCATTTGGTCCTTTTGCTCCTGAAGCTCAACAATTCTGTGATGGTCAGACCTGTGCTTCAAACCAGCTGACTGCTGTGTGTCCCCCCAGCTCCACCTTAAAGCCCCAGTGCATAATAATTACTCCCATCTAGTGGTGCGCTAATTAAATCCAAACAACCGAGCGGTGCTCTCTGGCGCCTTGCCGTTTAAGCACACTATTACCACTACCGATGTCGCAAAGAGTCATAAATGTAAAACGTCAACGTCTTGCCCAAGTTGGAAAGTCCCGTCAGGTGATGAGGTACAAAACGATGCATAATTCTGTTTCGTTATTGATGAAAATCAGTTACAAGCATTTCCTCCATATATTTGGTACCACGCTACTGCTAATAGCTAACATCGTCATGTGAAATTGTTTTTTGTGACCTGTAGACTCAGAGATGATCGGATAAAGTAAGAGGGAGAGGAAGACGAAGACGAGGAGGGAGAGGTAGATGCAGTCAAAGCAGGGATAGTGGACCTGTTGGCGCTGCAAGAGGAAAATCCCGTGCTGTAACCGGAGCAATGGAGCTTTTCCACTGTAGGCTAACAGATTAGCCATCTGCCGTTTTATATAGCAAGTGACAGTAAATGATCCAACCAAACGGGAGGATAAAGTAGCTGCTGGACTATCCTGCCCTGTTTCTAACATAACGCTAAAATAAACCTCACTGTTAGACTGAATTAACTTACCTGTCCAGCAGAAAGTTGCATCAGTTTTCATGTCCTTCTCCCTCATGAATCTGGTAAACGCTACACCAATGTAAACTCTCATTTTCTCCCGGTTATTAATCCTTTTTCTTTTCTTGGTTATTTTTCCTCCCTCTCACGGGGCAAAGAGTATGGATTGTGCTCCATTTCAAAGGAAAACAGCAAGTTGAACGGTCCGCGGTCAGCTGCTTGTTTCTCCTACTCCTCCTCCCACACTGGGATTTACTAAACAGGTAGGACTAACAAGTTTGTCCCATTCCAGCTACTGTTTTCAAAGATGGCGATGCAACATGGCAGCTTTTAGTTGTGTACTCTGCCACCTGTATTTATAAATAACTCATTCTAAGCTACGGGATCACTTTCATTTGGATACGATTGTGATTAGACTAAGATAAAATACATATTTATGAAAGCTTGATTTTTGCAAATAAAGCCATATTAGTTACACAATGTCCCTTTAAGGACCTGTTCTTTTAACACAGCACTGTTAACAGCACCACGTCTCTGCACAATGAAACATAACTCTCATCCAAATATTAACTGCTGACTTCTTAAAAAAAGCTGTTGACTTTGAGCACCGTTTTGACTAATTGACTAGTCGAGCACATCCTTAATATGGTTATTTTGTGTGGCTTTTAATCTATATTATCATTGTGTGATGTCATGTAAATCACTTTGTTCAACTGTGTTTATTTTAAATGTGCTTTATAAATAAACTTGACTTAATTTGACTACCTTTTTGATTTATTTTATACTCTTCAACAAAAAAATGGCTGAGCATAAAACTGACATTTATCTGTCCCCTCCCAGGAGGAAAGATACATCTTGCTTTGCTAAAGACCAATTTTTTTGTAATACTTGAAGTATAAAAAAATGCTTAAAAGTTCATCTAGAAGTGTATTAGGCTGCCAGTGGTAGGCTGCTGACTTTAGCAGCCTGTTAGTACAGAATAATATGTGGGAAAAATCTTCTCATGTGTCTTCCTTCTTTTTCTGCTCCCAATTCCCTCCAATACTGAAATTCATCTAAATTGAGCTTAGGCTACATACTGTATCTTAACAGCTTAGCCTTAGAAGCAAATCATCATTCTCATATTTCGCCTTGCAAAGCAGGTGTTGCTGGATCCTCTTTCCCTGATTTAATTAGTTGTGGATAGACGCATATGAGAAGAAGAGAAGGTCATTTTTGTTGTTTAGGTTTCAGATAAAGACTGCACATCACTAGTAACCACTAATGAGGTCATCGTAGCTTTTTCTGTTCTAAAGGCCATGGCAAACTTAAAAACACTGAGCTCTGCACAATAATAAGGCAGCCAGGAGGGGTGGGAACTCCCACACAGCACATCAGTAATTCACAAAGTAAAATATTTCATCCTGCAGAAGGCCCCTCTTATTTTCAGGAATGTCATTTTTGAGTCATATGAAGTAGTTGGAGAGAGACATCTTTCTAGACATTAATTATTAACCAAAGCTTATATCACAACCGCACAGATCAAAACAGCAAGCTTGTAAGACACCATAGGGCATCTCATATATTTTAGTGCTGCCAGAGAAACACAATCCTAAAACAGAAAGGTTAGGCATTGAAATCTGACTCTGAGCTCACAAGTCTTTGTAATTTCCCTGACAGGTACACGATATGGCAGAGGAACACTGTAGGGTATGTGAGGCTATCTTTGTACTCTTCCATCAGAGGCAGATGATTTTGCACCACAACAGAACAGGGTTCCTGTGAAAATTAATATTTTATGACATTGCTACCAGGCTATGATTTGTAGCATAAGAGTAGATTTGCATTATAAACTGCCTCTTGTACAGAAAAAAAAAAAAATCATTGTAACCTTAGATATGTCTTAATGTACACCTAGCCATCCAAAAACATGTATTGTGAGTTCTCTGTTAACTCTCCTGAGGTTTAAAACCACAAGGTAGGTAAAAATATTTGCCTTAGGTTAAAAGCTCACAACTACTTGACTCAGTAGTGTCACATTTAGCATAGGGAAAGCTGGATTTATGCTTCTGCCCCTTCTCCCTCCTCTACTACTTGTTATAAAAAAGATGAAAATATAAAGAAATAGAAGTAAAGAAAAACTTTCCTCTCTTAGTGGATTCTTCAGCAAGGCTATCTTTATTGTACATTTATATTTGAAGAAACAAGTCTACACTGCTTGCCTGTAAAATAAAAAAATCACCACTTAGAAAAAATATCTGTGGTTGAGATTCAGCAACACAGAGTACCCCAAAAGATTAGATCAGCTGACTTCCAAAATATACTGAATGACCAAGTTTTTCCAGCAACAGAAATGTTTTATTTCATGGCTCAAACTGACTAAGTGACTTATTTCCATATGTACACTGGTCACCTCAGAGCTCAGACTTTAACATCATTGAAAATCTTTGAACTGTGTGGGTAAAGATTTTACCCAGCTGTCCAACTCTGTCATCATCAGTGAAAGCTCTTAGTGAAAAATTAATGCAATCTGGATGTAGGGCAATGCTGCTGCCCAAATGATGCCACAGCAAATGTGTGCCATAATTAAAGCTGGTCCAACAAGAAATTAGTGTATGTTTTTTTTTTTGTTTTTTTTTTTTGGCCATGGGGCATTTTTCGATGATTTGATGCACAAAGTAAATTTCTCCTGTATAGTGTTTTTGACAATCTAAAGTCAGGTTAGTGGTCCTGTTCTGCTTTGACAACTGTAGTTAGACAAAACATCAGAGCTGAAATGAGTAATAGAGAGCCATTTCTCAGTAAGAAGTCTTTACATGTGCCCCAAGTGGAGGCTGTGTCATTTGGTAATACCTTGTAACCTGTATGAGTGTTTTAACAGCTTGTGGGGGGGGGTACAACTTTCTAATACAACAGGCTGGCACAGTTAAAACAGATCAGTCACCCATGTCCTTGTGCTATGATGTGTGAATGTGATACAGTGTGTTTATCAAAACAGTATACCTCTGATGTTAGTTGAAATTTATTTTTTGTTTTTTGGTTGCAGTCCCAGATATATAAATTGCTTTGTAGCAGAATGTGGGGGAAGCCTATGAACCCAAAAAAAAAAAGCAAAAGTGGCCTTGTGCCTCTGCTTTTCTCAACCTACTCCATCTTTATCTAGAGAGCCTGTCACTCTCCACCTTATGACATAAACTGGAACCAACTTAGGTAGTGGATGCTGATTTGCATTTTGTATCAAGTTCGTTGGTCCAGTGCCAGCATGAGCATAAAAAAATCTCTGCCTGCCAGATATGGAGGACCCTGATTGAAACTGTAGGCAGAGTGGATTCTCTCTCTATGTGCTCTCTATATAGGGAGCTCATTAGCTGGAGAGACCTGTGTGCATTGTTCCAAGTCTGCAGAGTCAGCGAGAGAACCACTCATCACTCTGCAGAATCCCAGCTCCTGCACATCTGGCCTGGCAGCTTCAGGGTGACCTGTGTGCACCCACAGAAACACAGACATGCACATGCAAATTCTAGCATAGAAGCAAACATAAACATTCACCAGAGCACAAAGAGTATCCTGATGCCTGAATGCGCATAATCTCCTGGCTGATCATGCATGCATTGTGCAGGCAGAGCTCTGAGGATGAACAGCAATAAAATACAAAAGACTACACACATTGTCCGAGGCACACACTACCACGAAAGTACTGTCAAGTTTTTTCTCATGATTTACTGGCCATTTTACACCAAGTCCAGGTGGCCACCTCTAGAGATGACCCTGCACTTAGGGCTGCTGGTACAGCACTTTGCAGCTTATCCCTAAGAATCTCCAAACACAGAAGGCAACTGAGCACTCAATCTCCCCTTATGAAAGTGTTGATTTAACAAGGATCTTAAATCTACAGCTTCTTTAATTTAAGTGAGTCATTTCATTTTCATTCAGTGGTAGAACAAGCTGATCCATACTGTAGCACAGCACACTGAGCTCTACCACTACATCTGTTTATATCTTCAGCCACTTTCCCAAAAATCTATAGGAGAAAGTCAGCAGCATACAGGTAACTCCCAAGAATGGCACTAGAATAAAGATAAAAAAAAAGGGTATATTCTCGAGGGGAAAGCATGCCTCATTTGGGAGCATATCAGTGTGCATTCTATGGGCAAACTTTTTATTGGACTACGTCATTTCCAAGATACAGTGAGCTTTGAAAGGAAGAAGAGGTTGAGTGAAAAAGGGAGCAGTAGGCCACATATTGACTCCTGTTTCACTATAAAATGATTAAACTTAGTGGACCCAAGGCTTCCATTTAAAAAGACAAAATTAATCAGTTGAGTCCATTGGAGCAGCTTTCAGATAATAGTACTCACAAAGAGTTGTCATTTAAAATAAAACCACCTTTAAAAATCAATACTCGAATTGTTTCCAAATGCATTGGTAAGCTGTGATAGAAACTGCTTCACAGTTTGGCCTGGGAGGTACAAAAGACTGCCACCATGATACAGATGTGGCATGAGAAAATATCAATATTATCAATTTTGTTCCTGCCCTCATGATACACAAGATTGCACCAATTATGTGTATAGTGTTATGTGTAATTTGCAGATTTTACTTTCTCATCTTTCTTCATGGAGGGAGTCTGGGGGGAGCAAATAAATACAGAATACCTGAAACACTAAAATAAGATTGCACTGCTGTTGTCAATGACTAAAAGAAGGGATGGATGACCAAAGAGTTCTAAAATAACATGCAGCAGCTCACTCAGTAAGCCTTACTTTATTGATTCTGTTGCTTCTGAAAGTATAACAATGAAGAATTTGAAAGACTCAGAAACTTTTAGACAAAGTTAGACATTTTATTAAAGGAGATTTACTAGAATCTTGAGCCAAGCAGTACAGTACCACTTTACTCCCACTTTGTTAGTACTGTGTGAGTTCCAACATCTTGATCACAATGTACTCTTTGAGAAGTCTGACATTTGGGGAAGTAAGCATAGTTGCTTCTGCTTTGTCTCCTTTTTTTTTCTTTTTTGCTTATGTATGTTTAATACAGGCAGTAAGGTATTTAAAAAATTGGCAATGATGGATCTGTTGTAATTTAGCTTTTTTTTGTAAAAAGACTAAAAATCAACATAGGGTTAAGGCCCAAAGCTAATTAAATTTATGTACAGGGGTGTTCGATGTTTCATTTTATGCTTAAGTCTACATACCAACAATGTATTGTCTTAGAAATTTTGCTTCTATGTTGGTTCTGGCTGGATAAAACAAACTGTTGCAAAATTATTGCAAAATATGTGAAAATATTTGGGTAAGAAAAGAAGTTAAAAAATGTTCAGACATTAACATGATTGGCTAAAAAGAAAAAAACTATTTAAAACTGTCAGTTTTGGATAATTATGTGACGTAAATATAAGTATAAATACTTGAACTAATTTAGTCTTACAGCAATTTCTTTGAAAAAGATGAGTTGTTGATAAAAAGGTGTAATGGTCAGATAAAACTACAGACAAGAACTTATGTATTGTATGAATGCTGTAAAATAAACAAATGAATAAATAATCATCAGTCGATCAAATTTTATTTGTATTTTCATACAAAAAAGCATCACAAAGGGCTTTACACAACAGCTTTACTACACAAAAACATTTTCAACAATAAATCAAAAACTAAAAAGATAAGCCTTCCCAAGCATACAACCCAACCAAATCAAAAATACACCCAGTCACTATCTCTCACAGACTCACACAGGTAAAGCACACAAAAGGCTCAATTAGAATTAAGAACAATGAGAATAATAATAGTGTGTAGACAATTAATTTTATATATCTATGATATGGTGTAAACTTGCCAAATTCCGAATTTAGATGAAACGCTAATATCATTTCAATTAGTTTTCCTGTAGCCTAAGTGCCAAAAAATATTACAAGCTATCACTTTATGTTTTTATTATGTCATTAGTACCAAATTTCTATTCCACAAACAATATTAATACTTCATAAAAACAAATCAATTTTGAAGTCAGTGTTAATCAAATTCCAAGGTTCGCATCAAAACACTTTTTTATGTAAGAATATAATTGCTGAAAACATTTGAGAAAATGTAACTATGTTGTAAAAAAATTTGGAGTTCAATTGCTAGACTGTTTTTTATTATTTTCATCAAAAGCAATCGATTACAAATCAAAGCTATACTTAACATGATGCTAAGCCCAACATTATGATTACTGGAGCATATTCAGTTCTAAACAGCTAAATATGCTGGCTTTCAAAACTTTCTTGGCAAATGGTGAGATGAAGATGAAATAGGTTAATTATGTGAAGAACAAAATGACAGACTGCACTGCAGATGTAATGGGGACAATACATGTTCACATACAATTAGAGTTACTGCTGGAGTGAAAGCTCTGCATATTTAAGCGCCATGTTAATAAAAAAGATGCGGCTCACTGTCTGTATCCACACTGACCATTTTGAACCTGTCAATTTTATCATTTTTAATCAAGAAAACTGGGATTAATAGACAAACTACAATTTCTTGAATATAGCCATATGGACTTTCTTCCTTCTTCTTCAAATCCCTTGTAGGCTTAGGTTTTTTTATGGTTAGTAAAATTGTACTTATCTGCAAAATGATGAAAATATGTTGCATCCTTTTGGTGTTTTTGTGCAATTTGAGCTGCTGTGAGTGCTGTCAATTACCACAGTAGATATACCCCCTACCTTCTCCTTCATGTTTGGCTTCATGATTAATAACACTTTTTTCTGCTACATCACATGCTCACAACACAAGCTCATTATTAGAACTGTAAGTTAACTAATATACCCTGAGGGAAATTACAAAACTTAATTACATGTACACATGACACAAATATATTAGTCATTATGTGTACGTTATCAAATTTATACTTTTGTTTTGCTAATGTAGATCAATTTAATTTTGCATCTGTTACCGAGCTGCATAAAAAAGAACTTGAAATAAGCAATTACCAAGAATCTAATTTGTTTTTATCTTTGCTACTGTCTCTCTCTTCACTGGAGCATGCTAATGTTTATGTGGTTAGTTTTTAAAGACGCACTCCGTAACTTTTCAAACTTAAAACTCTGAATTCCAGACTCGTTTGATGGCACAGTGACATCTATTGTGTGCATTTCTGGAGCAATTGCTGCCCCAGAGCGCCCCGCAGAGAAACCGCACTATACAACTTTACATACAACTATACATACATCTAAAGATCCATCAAAGATAAAAGAAAAATGCATTTGTTCACAGGCCTTTACATTTTCAACTCATTTAAATTCATATTTGTTTTTTTAACATACTTAGAAAATACATTTTCTTTAATTGGTTTACATATTCAGATATGGCATAACACAGCTATAGTTGATATGGCCATATCCTATAAAGATTATGTGATATTATATGATAGACTTTGGGGTATATATAAGTCAAAAGAGGTTGGAAATCTCTGCTTTCATGGTGTTCCTGCATCATTTATTTCCCAGAGACAGAAACTGGCCAACAGATGTTCATCAATGGAAGAGACAGCTGGTCCGTTAAAGACATCATAGGCCAAAGAATGCGGTGAATAGAGTTAGTTTGTTAGATAACTACGATCAGCATATTTTTAGAGAAAAAGAAAAAAAAACTCCTTACAAAAAGTCTGTTGGCTTTGTGAAATGACTTCATTCTTTTTTTCATCCACACTTTGCGCACTGTCTCCTGTCAGATAATAATAAATGAACTCGCAGTACCTCCAGCAAGCATCAGCAACAATCTCGTGTTTCCTTTCTTTTTCGCTTTTGACTAAGTGGTGCAGGTCTCTCACCAGCTTACAATAGGTGTGATTTGTGACTAGTCTACACTATCTGGCAGCAAACAGCAATTTTCGCAGGTGAGAATAAGCAGCTTGGGCAGATGAGCAGTTGGGATTAGACCAACTTTCATCCAAACATTTCCAATTAATTATCACAATACATTAACTGAAATAGTTTTTCTGGATTGTCATCAAGCATAATTTTTATCTTTGTTAAATTCTCACAGTGACTGTAGATAAGGTTGAACAACTGTAAATTGTATTCCCAGAGTGTGACAACACCTCTTCAGAACCCTGCTAATTGGACAGACTATTCTCAGTAACCAAGGAAAAGGGAAAAAAAGAAAAAAGAAGAAATGTGCAAGACTCCAATGTCTCAGGCTCGACTGTCATAGCACAACATATCGCTGCTCCTCTGAGATTTGCCTCAGTGAAAAAGCACACACAAAGACTTGCAGAATCCTCATTCGAGTTGTATGAGAGGTGCGAAAAGAGAGTTGTCAAGGCTATCAGAAATGTATTCACAAATCTCATGTGGGTTCACATCAATGTGTGAAGCGTTGCACTGTGACGTTAATCGACTCTATTTATGGATGCATCGAAATTCAGTGTTAATGTGACGATACTAATGCTTTATATACCTGTATGACCTCATCATTATCTGGCTTCTGTTCTTTGTTGTGAAAGCCTGAAATAAGAAGCACAAATGAGGTACAAGCAACTCACATGGGAGACCATCAGAGTTCAGAAGCAGCTCAGAACATTTTTGATGTGACAGCATTGGAAATATTGCTGAAATCAAAGCAACAAATTTTGTGTCAAACTTTTCCTAATAATAAATTTCAGAGTTATTATGCCACCATAAATCTTAATAGTTATGGACAGATAAGTCCTAAAGAGGCTCATACAGCTCTAGAAAATATATATGTTAAAGTGTATTTCCGAGAAAGAAATACATAAAAATGTCCCCATATTGGTTGGGCTTTTAATTCACAGAAGTATGATATCACCTGAGATCTATTCTTCACCCTCAGAGACCCGTTATTCCCACATTTCTGTAAAAGAAAGCTGCACTAACTGTAGAAGAGCATGACTTGAAAATAGCCATTTGCTCCTGCAGGGAACACACTTTTCTTCTTTGTTCGTTAAGTCTATATGTGGTCTATGGCCGTTGTTATCATGTAATAAGCTAGCTGTTCTATTATCAAAGCATGAGAGGGGCAGTCAGATATGGTAGCTGGACAACTGCCATATTCCCCATATGTTTTATTAATAGAGATGGAGGGCTCAGTTTGGGCTGCCCCCAGGACGCACAAAATAACGTTCCTGTTTTTTGGACATGCTGCAAATGTTTTTTAGACTTTCAATGTGAAATGAAATAATTAAAGACAACATAGTCAGAACTTTCTGCTCTGAAAGGAGCTGAAACTTTAATAAGCGCCATCCACTTTTTTAAAGCCTGACGTAAGAAACCCAGCCTTCTCTGTGGCACACTTTTCAGGCTTCATAAATAAAAAATGACTTTCACATGGGTGTGCTTAAGCAACAAAAAGAAATGTTGTCTGGTTTGTTCTACAATGATTTCAAACAGATCCTTTTTGAAGAAGAAAAAATAGACATACAAAGTCATTGTCTTATTCACAGCATGTAGCTTGTTTCATGATCAAAGTATCTGTCAGTGTATTGTCCTGACGTAAAGAAATAAAACATAAGAGAAGTTTCTCATGGTTTCATTATTTTTCTTATTCAGATTTTATTAGAACACTAACAGTGGCGTAACTACATTGTGAACTTCGTCAGATTCCAGGTAGTTTTGCCAAAATGAAATTAGGTTTAGGACTTTCCATTTTTATTGGGAAAATATGAGGAATTTATTTAAGGTTGGTGCATAAAATGTATAAAAACGCATATAATAAATTTCTTCATGACAAAATGCAACAGAATTCTTTTTTTTAAAGATGTCTCTTTTTTATGTTTAAGCAGAATTATCCTGGAAACTAGCAAAACAAAAATAAAGGTCATCATATTAATGTTAGTAATTAGCGGGATTTGAAATCTTTTTGTTAAGTACCCTGCTCACAGTCCTTTTTAACCAGACAAAATTTCCTCAAGACCTTATAAAATTTCTGTGACATGCTGTGGTCCAAATGCCAGAGAGACAGTTAACACTTCCCTTTTAACCAGAAGACAACCACCAGAACTGACCGTGGTCCCGGATCATCTGACTGGGCTCCAGTTTACCAGTGCAGCGCTGGATCATTTCCTGCAGAAGACCACTGCTGCTTTGCTTTGGGATGGCTTTGCTTTGGAGTGTCTGCTTTGGATAAGCCTTGCTTTGTTTTACGGACTGTTGATTATTTATGTTGACGCAGATACGGTCGCTTGATTGTCAGTGTGATTTCTGCTAAAGATGGCAACCTGCCATATCTTAAATGTGTGTCTAACAGTGGGGAATTTTAATGGTTGATATATTTTGTTATAATCAGTCCTGCTTTCTACATTCTAGGTTATTTGATTTTGTATCATTTTACTTTGTTTCCATTTTTCCTTCAGGTGTCGATCCAAATGTTGGTGGATTGGTGTCCCTGGTGGTGGTACCCCCTTCATGTGTGGTGTTTTTGTTTTCTGAATTTAAGTTGATTTGGTTTGTTTAATGTCACGTATTGTGTTCCTGGGACAACCCCTTTTCCTCTTTTGTTTGGACCCCTCTCTATGCAACTTTTTGTAAAAACATCTGAGTGTAAGTTTAAACTGATCTCGTGGAATTACCAGAAAGTAAAGTGAATTTTTTTCTGATGGCTAAACACATAAAAAATTGTGACAAAATAGCAGCCCATGAAGACCACATGGCAACTGTCAGTCACTTACACAGACTTCCAGACTGCTAATAAAACGGTTGTTTTATAACCTCAGAATTTTCTGACAAATCACCAGTCATGTAACTTTTAATGTTAGAAGCAGCAGAATATTGTCCATTTTCTTCCACAGTCCACAGCATTGCAGCAATAATATTATCCTCCTCCTTCACAGGCAAACTGCGACAAGTGATCCAGTTATATGTCTAGTTTGGTCGATCTATAACCATAGCTTGACTCAACTGTGCGTGTTTCCACGGTTTCTAACTAGATCCTCAAAGAGCTGATAGTATGGCTGTTAAAGGGCCAGCAGGCACTGTCAAAACTGTTCGATGGTTGAATAGTTCTGGAAAACCCTTTCATTACTTCTTGCAACTTTTTGAAACTAACGATCTGACATTCAGATCCACTTAATGCTGTGACCCTGCAATGTGCAAGGTTTGATCACTGCAGCATTTGAACAGTTTGTCACTTTTTATGTGAACAGCTGAGTCTGACACTATAAGTGCTATCTACTCAAAGTGTCTTTCCAAACACAGTTTTTTTTATTTTACTCTTTTAATTATCCATATTTATGATTTCAAGCAGAGGTTTCACATCGCCTCATAGAAACCACTTCTGACTGAATGTACCCATGCACTTGCCTTGAAATTGTTATGACTTGCTCGATGGTGACTTGGAGCTAGAGACAAGACAGCTTCACATCATTTAATTAAAACTATTATCTCTTGTTGGTTAAATTTGCATGCAGACCTTGTCTTCACTTCCCTCCCTCACTGGAAATCTGTGGCATATGAACACAGTCCATGTAGGTAGTTATAACCTCTCTTAGAAAATATATATGTCAGAAAAAAAAGTAATACACATATATAAATGTAATAACTGGGAGGCTTAATTTTTACAACCTTATAGACTGTGTTGATTTTTTGTAACCAGTGAAGGTCTCCACAGAAGATAATTACCATCTTGAAGATCAGGGTATTGCAATGTTAATACCAGAGTAGATCCTCCTACTGGTTTTTTAAGAGTTTTTCCCCACCGTTTGATCTGTGAGTACCACTGGGGATCGAATGTGTCATTTTTTGATTGCGTCTGAGAAGCAAGGAGGATACCTGCCTCGTTAAAAATGAATGCATCAAGTGAAGAAAATCAATGCTTACAACAATATATTATATATTTAGTGTGGACCCAGCAGTGACATCAGCAACATCTCATTCAGTGATGATGAGTTGAACTCATTAAAATGATTGAGGTTGGTCTTCAAAGAGCTACAGTTCAAATCCCAGGACAGCAGGCTGACATGAATCAGAGCCAAGACACTGAAGTCATGACCCTAATTCTTTTATTTAACAGTGCTCCTCTTTAACAATGACAGTGACAAGCAAAAGCACCTGGAATGACACCCAAACTGGACCTATAATTCATGAGCCAATAGGGCTTACATTTACATTATTACATTAATTATTGTGAATCACAGGTAAAGAACGCCCTCAGGTTTCAATTGTTCTCGAGCAAAAGAAAAATGGTGCAGAGCAAGACAGGGAGAAAGGTGGGGTAAATAAGAGGTTTCATTCATTTCTAAGGCAGTTTTCAAGGGTTAGTCAATGGAAATACAGACACACTACAGTTTTCATGAAAACAGAAGCATAACATTGGGGTGAAAAAAAGCATTAAAAAGTACATTATAAACAGACTTTTAAATGAAATAAAAGATAGAAAAAATACAGATACAGAGAAAGAGATAGGCACATACAGAGATAGATACAATGCCAATGAAAGCCAAGTCTATAAAAGCAGCCTTTCAAATATCGATTGAAGCCATTTACACTGAATTCCAAAATCGATACGAAGGCTTGCCCCTGGTCTTGAATTTTCTGTTTCTTCAACTTTAGTTTTACCATCCTGTAATATCCTTTGCAACATCACACACAACATAACTTAGGTATTTTTTGGAGGTGGCAACATTAAAGATAAAACTAGTTCTTAAAAGACAAAGTGGTTTATCAAACAACATAAATTAAAAGAAGAATTAAAAGTAACGGAACACATTCTGGAAACAAAGACAAAAACAAACAAATCCAAACAACTCTAACAAAAGGGCTATACTAGTGGTTTCTAACAAACAGGAGTGGGTTTTAACAGTCACATCTAAGACTGTTCACAAAAACAAATGACAGCAACCAACAAATAAACACCTCAAAGCAGCCCAATTAAGGCTTTTCACAATCTTCTAAAAGTTTAGTAAAAGGGATGCTGAGGGATGCAGACAGACGGCCAATCACCTGGTTGCAACCAAATACAAACATTTGAAGACATACACAAAAGCCAAGGCCTGGGGCTGTAATACTCTAGAAGATGCATATTCTCAAACAGTGGTTTGTGCGCCATAGGTGACGGTGGCACGGTCTCTCGCTCCTGTAACGCTATGCACTTTTGCGCTTTTCTTTGGATTTTTGTTGTAATTTTTGTAAATATTTGTACAGAAAGATGTGTGCCACACACAAGAACCCTATCATCAAGTATGATAGAGAACAACTTTTGCACATTAGAACACAGTTGGGGAACATCCCTCCGCTCGACGATCTACCATTACCTGAACCACGGAGACAAAGGAAGCGGCGCGGCAAACGAGCTGGTGTGCTGGTCCGTCTGAGG
>JAOXYM010000017.1:17360181-17385215 GCA_028567055.1 Leptatherina wallacei
TTAGCGTTGGGTGTCGAAGAGACACAAGAATTTCATTGCATACTTTTGCCTCTGTAATAGTTACGCATATGACAATAAAAAACAATAAAAAAAAACCTTGGTATTCAGTCATTTTGTTCGGCACAAACGAGACACATCAAGTCATATTTGGGAGGAGGACAGTTTCTCACGTACTTATTATTAATCTAGAATCTTCAATTAACCAAACATTTTTGTCTTGGAGCCCCGTCAGAAACTGGATCAGAGAAAACCTAAAAAGACAAAGTGAAAACGTACAAGTTCCACACAGAAATGCTTCATGCAGTTGAGATTTAAAACAAGAACCATGTTACTATGTGGTGACAGCGCTAAGAACTCTAAGATAAAACCATCTACATCAAATACCGGCAGATCATTTACTTCAGCTCTCAAGTACTGCTTTGATAACCCATCAGTTATTTCACTCAGAGTTGAAGCAAAGAAAAGACCCGACAGATGAAGTTGTGTGTTGCTGTGTGAAGTGGGCAGCAGTGTTTTTATTAGGCTGTGACATTTGAAGACCTTTGTCCAGTGTATAGCTGGTAGTTTTGTCGAATGTATGAATGCTTTATATCCCTAAAATAAATAACATGTTTGTAGAGATTATTCATACATGGGCCAATGTTACATGCAGATGCGTTAGAATTTTATTTGAAATGAAATGTTGAAAACATTTTTGGGTTTTCTTCGCTGGTGTCATTTTGAAGCACATCAAAAACCTTTATATACAGCAGAAGTTCCAGAAGGCAAATGGATGCTGTTGAAATGCTTCACAACAATACTTTGCCAGCAAAAATAAACGTGTCTCCAGTTCTTTATTTTCTGTGTGTGAAAAAGAAGTTATTTTACATCAGCAACTGTTTTGTGAATAATGGAAATCTTCTGATGTTGAATAGTTTCCACATTTGGTTTAACAAGTCTTTCTGCAGAAAAATCAAAAAACCTTTTCTTTCATTTCCACACAAGTGTGCTGCGACAGAAGCGATGAATTGTATCTGAGAATCTGAAGTGTCAGCTGCTGCCAAAGTTAAGTACAGTTTGAATTCAGGGGACTATGTTTGCCGCAGTCTGCATTCATGGTCTGATTCTCTACACTAAAAAGTATGCAACTCTCTTTCGACTTTTATCATTAAAGTTGCATAAACAGCAGTACACAAATCAGTCAAATTGAATTTAGCTGAAGAGGCTTGTAAGCACTTTCTATCTGCCAGCAAAGATTTTGTTTACATGCAAACAAAAAGAAAATCTTTGAAATATAATGACAATAATGAAATAAAACCAATGAATATAAACAATAATAGTAATAATATAATTTGTGAAAGACATTTTAACAAAGGATTTTCTTCATACAGACGCTGATGTTAAATTTGGGATTAAGCCATAAATTTGGGTGTAATTAAGTCACATTCCCTGCAGACATGAGCTATGCACAAACTGTTGACTTATTTAAATCAGGGCTAAAACATTATCATTACCACTGCTGTTGTTTCTGAAAAACAAATCTACCTACAGGAATTAATGAAATAACCTTGAACCTTTGCCTTACCTATAATGTGATGTATTGTATGTGAGTACAAAGACAAAAAACAAGCAAAAAAAAAAAGAAAAGAAAAAAGCTCCAAATTTTCTGTGATGGTTTACCTTTTCTGATTTTCATTTTTAAACCATGTAAATGTGGGGATATGTGATTCAAATGCATGCATAATGTTATTCACCTTCTATATGTAACACATTCCAAAATAACAAATAACTTTATGAAAAGTTAAAAACTTGTAAGACTTTAGCATCATTGCAAAAAAGCTGACCAACCATCTTTACATGGGAAGAACTTATTTACCAGTGAGTGTGAAACGGCACTGAGGCTTCATTTGTGCGGCAGAGGATGACAAGGTTGTACACTAGCTATATTATGTTTCAATCTCTGGTAAGTTTCAAAACACAAATAAACACACTGCAGTTGCAGTATTTAGTATTTTCCATTAGCTGATTACCCGGAGTATACATAAACATGTTTCAAAAGTTTAATGCCATGATTATAAACCCACACATTAACTAATATACTGGCAGAGCCAAGCAAAGCAAACATAACCCACAGGCAAGCTAATCAATTTGTACTTACCAATCTTAACAGGAAAGCTAACTCTAAATCAATCTATCATCCTGTTTTTCTCCAAGTTCCAGTGTTTATGCTTCCCATCTCTTGCAAGAACACTGTCTTTTTCCTCACTTCCTCCCACAGTGTGTTTTTTGCAGTTTTATTTTTAGCTTTATAGCTATATAGCTTTTATAGTCAAACATACCTTGTGAGCCACAACGTGCCCCCAAACACAGGATAAACATTTCTAAACCCATAAAGTTAGCTTTACTAAATGTTAGGTCTTTAGCAGGGAAAACATTTCTAATTAAAGATTTTTGTTATTGAGCAAAGCCTTGATTTTACGTTTTTAACTGAAACTTGGTTAGACCAAGTTAACAGTGCAGCAGTTTTATAGAGACAACCCCTCCCAACTTCAGTTTTATCAGTGAGGTCAGAGGGAACGGGAGAGGAGGGGGTGTTGCAGTTTTATTCAATATATTTCAATGTAAGTTATCTTTTGGAAGTTTTTCTTCTTTTGAACACATGGCTGTACAACTGAAGGCCTCATCCAGAGTCATGCTTCTAAATATTTACAGGCCCCTCTAAATACTGCACAGCTTTTTATGATGATTTTAGTGAACTGCTGTCCATAATCTGTGTTGATTTAGACAGCCAAAGATCTGAGAAACAGTCTGGATAACTTTAGGTTGACTCAGCATGTTAAAAAAAAAAAGCCCATAATTAGGGGCACATTACAGATTTACTGATTTCAAAGGGTTTAGACATTTCTAAGGTTACTGTGTGTGATGGGGGCCTGTCTGATCATTACAGTGTCTTCCAGTGACTGTAAAAAAAATATGGACACACCTTCCGCCACGTGACCCTTAGGTTTCTTAAGAGCTGAAAGGAGGCTCGGTGGGAGGTTCCCACCTTTGCCATCTTGGCAACGTCACGAGTCTCGTCACTCCTGGAAGACACAAAAATGGGCGACAAGGAGGCGCTGAGAGGTGAAC
Organism: Leptatherina wallacei; assembly: GCA_028567055.1. Lineage (NCBI taxonomy): Eukaryota > Metazoa > Chordata > Actinopteri > Atheriniformes > Atherinidae > Leptatherina > Leptatherina wallacei. Next base: position 17,363,290 of record JAOXYM010000017.1, read on the forward strand.
TGTGAGAGTGGGGCGGGATGATTGACACCCATCAAACTCTGAGCTGGCTGTAGCTACGAACTAGGAGCTAATGGGAGCTAATTGAGAAGGGATCTGCAATTTTTGGCACTTCCGCATAGGCTTCTCATTTCTCAACTGGAAGTTGCCACTTAGTGTCTTCTATGAGAGTCTGATTTCTGTTCACACAAATATGTCAATGGAGATTATCACAGAACGGTGAATAACTGAAAATACGAGTGAGATGTTTAACCAGGTCTTCTCTTTAACACCTGCCCTGTCAGGGGGTTTAATCAATGAGCTTGTCACTAGTTTCAATGCTAAATGTCAAGTGTTATGGATGCTACTGCTCCTACAAAGTTGATGGATGTTTCTGAAAGGAAAAGAAGTCTCCATGGGGAATTTTACACCAGTGAAAAATGAAAAAAAGAGTGTCGGAAGGCCGAGCGCAGATTGAGAAAAACAAATGTACAGGTTCTTTATGACATGTATAAAAAGAAATTTCACTCTTATAATTTAGAACACGGGGAAAGCAAGGAATACTAACAAACCATCTTGTGTCAGTAGCACTTAAACTTTACCTGCAATGACTTGGTAAATTCTTCACAGACAAAATTCAGAACATCAGACAAGCAAGTTGGTTTATCAACTGCAGATTTAGGAAATATACTGTGTCCACATGACACAGTTTTATCCCATTAACACCAAAGATCTGGAGGACATCTTACGTCAGCTGAACTCCTCCTCTTGCTGTTTGGACATCCTGCCTACAGGTTTTTTCAAAAAGGTCTCAAAGAATATGGAGCCAGATCTGTTACAGGTTGTGAACGTGTCTCTAATTCCCACAGCAGCTGAAAACAGCTGTAATCAAGCTTCTGCTAAAAAGGGACAATTTAGACAGCCCACAAATGAACAGCTACAGGTTGATCTCAAAATCTTCTGTTTTTAAGTAAGATCATAGAAGAAGCCATTTTTTATCAGCTGAATTACTTTTTAATACAAAACAACTGCTATGATGTCTTCCAGTCAGGTTTAAGACAGAACCACAGCACTGAGACTGCACTGATCAAAGTGATTAATGATGATGTTTGAATACAGACAGTGGAAAAACGTCAGTTTTTGTTTTACTGGACCTCAGTGCTGCATTTGATACAGTTGATCACCATATTACTCAGATGACTAGAGACCTGGGTGGGCCTCTCTGGCCCTGTACTAAGCTGGTTCAAAACATACTTAGATAGTAGGAAGTTCTTTGTGTCAATAGGTAACTTCTGAGCAGACAAGAATTACATGTGGAGTTCCCCAAGGTTCCATCCTGGGGCCTCTTCTGTTTAACATCTACATGCTCCCACTGGCACAGGTAATAAATAACAACAAAGTTAGTTACCATAGCAATGCAGACGACACAGATTTATATTGCAATGTCTCCAGGAGACCAAGGCCCAGTACGGGTCTTGGTAAATGAATTGAGGAGATTGATGAGCCTAAACTTTCTTCAGTAAAACAAAAACAAAACTGAGGTGATTTGTCTTTGGAGCCAAAGAGAAACAATTAAAGGACACCATTAAGCTTTATTCCATATACCTTAAAACCCCCAACCAGGCCAGAAATCTGGGTGTAGTGATGGGCTCAGACCTAAATTTCGAGAAACACATTAAGGGAATCACAAAGTCAGCCTACTATCACCTTAAGAATTAATCAAGGTTAAAAGATCTGATGTCTCAGCAAGACCTGGAAAAACTAGTCCATGCTTTCATCTTTAGTCTGCTTGATTATTGTAACAGCATCTTTACAAGTTTAAGAAATCAATTAGACAACTGCAGCTTATTCAGAACTCTGCTGCTCGATACTTCACTAAGACCAAGAAGGTGGACCACATTGGTCCAGCTCTGAGGTTTTTACACTGGCTCCCTGTCCATCAGCTGATAGACTTTAAAAGTTTGCAGCTGGTCTATAAAGCTCTGAATGGTTTAGGACCAACATACATCAGTGATCTCTTGACCTAGTACCTATCAAACCCCTCAGGTCATCTGGATCCGGCCCTTTCTTTCTCCATTTCTTTTGTTTTGAAATTTTACCTCTGCACACCACTGTAATGCTTTTCATGTCCTCGAATAATACAAATAAACTTGCCTTACATTATTTTGAAGCACGACTATTCCAGCGTCAGAATCACAGGTGCTAAACTCAAAAGCCAGCACCAGAAAATTTCAGAGCTGAAAGATGAAAAAACCTCTCTCCGAACCCAATTGGAAGCAGCTCAGAGGGAAAACCAAACAAAACTAATCTGAGTTGATCAGGCTGACTGCCGAGTTAGACACGGCTACCAGAGAGAACTATAATTTGAAGGCAGGTGAGAAAGATCTTGATCAGCAGTTACAGGCAACACAAAAACCATTTGGAAGAAGTCAGAAAAGCTCTTGAAGATTCAGTGCACCCACTCCAGGATGCTTTAGATCAGGCCAAAGATTTAAATCTTGATGTGGAGGCTTTTGATAAACAGCTAGATGCTGACCAAAAACAAATACAATATCTAAATCAAGTAACACAGGTTAAGGACTGCCTTAGCGATGCTCGGAGATGGAATGAACATTTAGCTGCGAACTAGTAAATGTGAAAGATGAGCTGTGTCGGTCTCGTGAGCCTCATGCACCAAAATTAGAAGGGTTTTCCCCTGAAGAAGACAAAGATGATTTTCCTGATCAAGGAGCTCAGGGTGGTTTTCCTTTGTCTTCTGAGACACCAGGTCCATCCAATCCTGTCAGGACTGACAGAAGAACACCTAATCCAGTCGGGTTGGATCCATCAATTCCTTCTTTGGCCCGACAGTCTTCACAGGGCCCGTCTGATAGAGAACTTGACAGAATCTCACGAAACATCCTCCAATTTGAACCAAAACCTAGTGGATCACATGACAACAGATCTGGACACTGAGTTCTTCACACTTGCTTCTTTCAGTGACAGAATTTATCTGATTAGACAGACCTCCAGTCATGAAGTGAGCCAGTTCTAGAAAGACTGCCCGGTAGTATCTGAGCAATGGAAAAAGAGTTTTCTGATGATTTACCTCAAACAGGGCTGAGTGCAGCAATGCTAGCAAGATCAAATTAATTTCCACAACAGTACTATTACTGTCTTCTGAAAGCTTTCTTTGGTTCTAAGAACTATCCCAGCTTAGGGTCTCGCATTTAAAACTCTTTTTGTGCAGAATCTCCTTCCAGGTACAAGTCATCCCCTCTTTTTGATTCAACCGCACACACACTCGTCACAAGATCAAACCACACAAAACCCCCATGGGACTAGTAGGGGACAACCACGTCTCTGTGAGCTCATAAATTTTGACATCAGCAAAAAGGTTGTGATTAGAGGCAACTAGCTTGACATTTAATTTGATTGAAAGTTGGTTGTTTTTTATGAGTTTTTCTCTTGCTTTCTTCAGTCAGATCTGTTATTTGAATTGTGATTAGGAATTATTCGGCAGAAACTAATGCCAATCCCAAGTGGGGTGTTAACTAAACAATTATTGAAATCTGTACAAGAAATTAATTTGAGTTGAAAATGTTTGTCTATCCTCGTGAATCTGTCTCCTGCCAGGATGATGCTGTTTCTGATTTTAGTGACAACTAGAAAGATTCTCAGTTCCACGCAATTTGAGATAATTGAATCTGGACCTGAATCTGGGATTTGGGTTGTTCTGAAGGAAGCCTCCTGCAGTGTACACACAAAGAAGGTGTTTGTCAGAATTGCTAGAACAACAGCAAAATTGACTTCCTGGGCTGGCTCACGCTGGAGCCAAGAAGTCATTCTGCATGCAGAGGCTGACATTACACGTTACAGCAACTCCAAAAGTTCACTGAAACCCAAGCTGAACTGAGTGGAGTTCCAGGAGGAAAAAACAATTCATTGGAGGATCGTTAACAGCTGCTGCTGCTCTGGGTTCTCTGTTCAGTCTTGGTGTCTTATCTGTGAATGACATTAATGTAATATAAACTGCTGCAGTTAATATTGTTATCTGTCCTAAAGGTTGACTATGCCTACACCCAGGTGTTAATCAAGTTCTTGTCAGATTTCAACCATTCAAATTCAAATTCAAAAAACTTTATTTTCCCTGGAGGGCAATTTAAAAACAGTTGTAGCAGCAGACAGATCACAAAGAGAGCAGGTGCAAATTGGTAATCACGTAAACATATACACATATAAGCAACAGAGTTTGTGTGAGGGACCCAGAATTTAAATCAACTATTTAAAAAGAAAAACTAAAAATATAAATAAATAAATAGGTGGGCATTGCATAATTTAAGAAAGCAGTACTGATTGTAGGTGCGGTCACAGTATATTGGAGGGTAATAGTCTATGGTTTGGTGTCGTGGGGATAGTTGGGGGGGGGTTAGGATGAGTTGAGAAGGGAACAGCCATGGGGACAAACGTGACTTTCCTACTCTGTGTCCTGCAGCCAGGGCAGCGTGCCCTGAGGGAAGCCACTCAAATGCATGATGGAGAGCGTATGAGGGGTCCTGCATGATCCTATTAGCCAGCCTGAGAGTTTGCTGTTCATAGATGGAGGAGAGAGTTCTAGCTCCATGATACTAGCTCCTCACTCAACACTCTTGTCATGGGTCGAATTCTTCCCTTCTTGGTTTCTTTAGCTCTGGTTCAAGAACTCTTGAGACTCTACTGGAGATTTTGTGACTCCATTACAGGGTCATCTCGCCTATATACTCTGAGAAGTTCTGTGATAATTCCTGTTGACGCAAAAGCCCGCAAATTGGCCTTCATCATAAAGAGTCATATTTCCCATAGTGACAATTTTGTTGTCAATACAGTTTTTTGTTGTTGTTTTTTTACTTTTGGTTGAAAAGTACCTGTTATTTAGGACTTATCGTGGAGCACCACGCGATAAAAGTAGACACTTAGCCTTGTTAAATTATGAACAGATGTCCTTACTTTGACTTCTCGCTTTACACTCAGCAATGAGAAAGGCTGTAGTAATCATTGCTCCTTGAATAAGTACCAGTCTGATGAGGGGCCACAAAGCACAGCATTAAATTAAAGTTAGATAAGCTATATCTGTCTGTGCCCCCCCCCCTCCACACACACACACACGCACACACACGCACACACACAAAATGCAAACCTCAGCTGAATGGTGCTGCTCCTGAAATATAATTTCTTCTTGCACAGTGAAAAGCCTGAAATATTCCATGCCAATCACATCAAGGACCACCAAGGGAACAAGTTCAGGAGTAAGTTCGGCATGCACCTACAGAGCATGTGTGTAGCTTAACAGTCTATATTCCCTGCTCGAGGATTTTTGAGAGAAAATAGCCACAAGACAATTTCACTAAAGTTCTTCTTTCTTTTGTATTTTTGTGCGTTTCCTTCTGCCATAACATCTAATCTAAGAAGAATATATGTGTTTATTCAAATGTTGAGACATAAAGGGATTTTGTGCTTCTTCTTCTATCAGTCTAAAGCTCATTGAAAACAGCATTTGATCTCTGTGATGCAAGTCCAAATGACCGGGTGTTTTTATGTGGATAACACAGAGTGGAATCTAAGATCACAAATACGTTTATGTCTTTGGAAAAAAAAAAAACCCTGGTAGATCAAATGAATCGTTTTGTACTCTGGGGACAATACAAAGGTAACAAAATGACAGCGTCTGTGAGAAAGCCTGCTTCACAAATCGGAATATTAAACTGCTTTCTTGACATTGTTTTACATTTAAAAGTTCTAGTAATACTCAACATGTAACTTGAATCGCATATCAAAGAATTTTAGCTCTCAGAAGAACTATCATCCACATCATCATTAAAAGTCAGCGAAAGTAACTTTTAATGATATCTTCCCTTGTTATCCTACTAGAAATAAGTGGAATATTATAATGCTTTAAAAGCCAATGGTTGACACAATCCACTGACCTAGAAAATACTTAAAGATTTTCCGTAAATGTTAAATATTCAGCTCTAATCAGGTCTCTTATTACTTGCATTAACACAGCCATATCTTTGCTTCTTCTTCCTATTATTTTGTTCTTCCCAAATTCTTAAAATGTACAAATGAATTTACATGAAGTTAGCTGGACAGGTAGGCCTTGAGCCAAAGAACAATTGATTATATTTTGGTAGTGCTCCAGGTCTGAGACTTCAACCATTAGACAATTATTGTTTGCAATCAATAACTATGAAGGCAGATTGAAGCTCTATTCCATATCTTGGGGGTATGTTAGCGGGATGAAGGAATAAAATTAACCTATAAATGGCCTGATAGGAAAGCTGTCTTTATAGTAGGCAGGTTTTGGCAGGGCTGTGTAGCCTTGAGTCCCTCTTAGTCTGATGCTTATGTGGTTCAGAGCTGTGGTCAGGTATGAACACCAGTTAGACAAAAATAAAAAAGAAGATGGGACATGCTTTTAATGCTTTTCATTCTAATGAAGTTCACCTTTCTTTTTCTTAACCTCTTCCTCCTGCTTCTTTGTAGAAGCAATAATTGTCTTACAGGGCTTCTGATGCAACATAACACTCATTGAGGTGCTGTCTCAGATATTCATTTATCCCTCCTCTACTGGGGTAATTAAGCTTTGCAGTCACCTCAGAAGATATCGCAGCTCCTCATACTAGCTGGCTTTGGCAATTTGTGGAACAGAGATGGAGTTTATCTATGATACTGTATTTATTCTTATAAGCATATTTCTGTATAGAGTCATACAGTGATGGAAACATTGATAGACACATATATCTACATCTATATAGCCTATCTATACTGAACCATTAGTCTTGTCATAAAAGTCCTGTTGTCTAGGAAATGAATGCAAAAGTAATGAAAGAAGGTAATGAATCATGTTACAAGTCATTGAAACAGGATTTCTTTTTTCTAAGTACAGCATTGAGAGGCTAATTATCTTTGGGAAAAAGGCAGGGAATTGTGCCATATGATACAATTAAGGAACTGCAAAGTCCATCTATAATTAAAAAAGCAGCTCATCCCAGTCGGTTACATTCTAACCACCACACACCAGATAATTGCTTTGTGCCTGTGATAGCTTCGTTATGTACTTGGGAATAAGGTTTGACAGCACCCTGTCCTTCCTCCAACATGAAGTAAATCCCAGTCAGAGCTTTGCCCTAAAGATCAGAGTCATTCCTCTTTGCCACAGAGCTGAGTGACTCCAGCTCAGAGCTTTGGTAAGGAGTTTCAGGGAGTTGAGAGTAGTCCAGCCACCCATTGAGGGGTAGTCTGCTGAACATTTTCATCCTGCAACATGCATGCTGTTCCACAAAAGCAGCTGGTGATCAAAGTCAGTAATTACCTACCTATTTTCCGTGAGGACCCCCTTCATGCAAATTCTAAAAAGCTGTGGACCCCCTGCGCCACCCTGAGCTGAAACCATTCGTTTTACGCTTTCATTAGCTAGATTCTCACCATAAATACTGGATTCTGGCAGACTTTTGTCCTTTCTTTCCATGAAGCCAAAGTTAAATTGACAACATGTAGCCTTACTTTTTTTTTTTTTAAATACAGACAAATAATCTGCACTGTAGTATTTGTCAGGAAGAATCAAGGTTACCAGGATAGACATGAAGTGCTAATGTAGTTCCACCTGCTCACTGACCTTCAAACTTCTGTACATAAAAATTGATTGGATGCACAAGTTGAAGCCTTGTAAGTGATTTTTTTTTAAACCAATGATACATGTGTTACCCCATTTATTCACTTGGGATCTGGTTTAAAAAGTTTGTGTCTTCAGGCTCCTAAAATACCAGTTCCATGTGAAGGAAATGTCCAGATGATAAAGAAAAACCAGAGCAGATAGACTTCAACTTATCTTATCTCTTATCTCTGTGTGGACATGGTCTTATTTTTTTTTTGTTTTTTTTTTTTGTTTTTTGTTGTTTTTTTGTCATGGTCTTATTTTTAATCACAATGGCTTTCAATGGTCAAAGCCTCAAGGACCCCCTGTGCTCTGACCCCCTTGGAAGGGTCCCGGACCCCAGGTTGGGAACCACTGATCAAAGTGACCAAAACAAACATCTTTGCAAGGGCTCAAATGACAAGAGCACAACACTAAAATGCTATGATGCAAAGACTCTTGAATGCAAAGTCCATACATGCAGCCCTGAGAGAGAGGCTTTGACTTGACTACACGTGTTCGGTTCTGTGTTAAGTCACAGTAACAGAGCCAAAAACTAATCTTCCTTGTTCATGTTGTTGCCCGGATGAAAACTGCTCAAGAAAAAAAACAGACTACATCTTCAGCGTGACATGAAGCAGCTCATTTTTCCCAGCCAATCTCTGCCACTGCTGTCAGATCTTCACCCTTTCCTAGCTAGATTAAGGTGATGCACCACACACATTAGGCTTTCAAAGGTGTGTGATAGATTAGATGTTTTGAAGAAATGCTCAGGTTTGATGGCAGTGTTTTGACAAGTCAGTCAGTAGCACAAAGGCTTTCCCCTGTAGAATTTTGACTTGCAATGCTCTTTTGCTTCCACTTTTTAGTTACAGCAAGTTTCAATACATTATTTTATATTCAGTCAGTATTTATATCTCTTTGGAGAATTGAAATGGCATCTTCTGAAGCTGAAAAAAAAAGCTTTTTATTTTTGCTTTGGGTTTAGACAATTTCATTTCAGACCTATCTGAATGATGTCTAGCTGAAACATTCAGCCACTTGCTGGGAAAATATATTGCAGAATTAAATTTAATTCAAATATCTAAAGGTTATTTGTGAAGCTTCTAAAAGACTCAATGCCAGATGAGAACAAGATATATTTGTTGTTTTTATCACATCCTTTATGCCAACATTCCTGACATATTCCCTGCCATGCTGCTCAGTTTCCTCTTGTAGCCAATTTATGTGTTAATGTCCCCACTTTTCTCTGTTATACAAAGAAGATCCTTCAAATATCAAAGTCTTGCTTTCGCAGTGGAGAAACACTGTATGCTATCTAAAAGGTTGCAATGAAAATAATTCCTGGTTACATTTTAAGATGTTTTGGAATTTCCAAGCAAAGTGTTGCTTGTATAATTTTCTAAACATAAACTATAAATTTGAATAAAGTCTCAATCCTGTTTTTTCATTTGAATTATTAATGATTATAAAAAATAATAATGTAATCATTTTAATTACGAGATTTCAACCCTTGCAATTATAGTTTGACTGTCAATGTAATATCAATGTGATCTTACTGACTGTTTTAACTGAAATAAACAGAGATCTGAAAAACTAAACTTGCAGCTTTGAGTCAAGAGGTAGGATCTTTTTTCATCATTGTGTTTGCCAAGTCCCCACTAGATGGCAGTGTAGTGTAGGAATATTGCTCAACAAGTTTCACCACATAGCATCAATCCAGAAACTTTCTAAGGCTTTCTCTTCTTGATTTCCCTTTGTGGATGTGCAGGAATTAAAAAAAAATGCTTACATGGAAGTTTCTGAGACTCAACATATGGATGTTTATTTTAAAAACTTGCCTTCATCACACTTTGACCTCCATGGGTTTGTTCTTTGAATGAGGCCGTCCTGTGGGTGTGGTAACAGCGATTGCAGAAAGCTCAGGAAATGAATGTTTTATCAGCCTGAGTAAAAGCAACAACAACAGCAGCGTAGTGGGTGGGAAAAAAGAGAAAAATCTAAATTTAGCTCATCAGCAAGAGCCAAGTCAAATACAACTATCAGTGGACAGCTTCCTGTTGGTTCCACATCCAAAACATCTAACATTTCATTGGATAGATAATACCTATGTTTACTCAGAGCGTAAATGCTATATAATGGCTGGTACAGCAGCAGCTTGTTGGTATAATATGAGCTGGATTCTGCACTTGAAATGAGCATATTTCACATTGCTTGTGTTTCTTGGTGGCTTCTTATTCGGGGAACTGCACACAAACCCCTAACTTGCTGGTGTGTATGGTTTTCTGTCTTCCATATACATTGTTTGATCATTTTTCATCACTCTGCACTTGCTGCTACAGCATAAGCCACAGTCTACAGCATGTAATTACCTTGTATTTCTACCTTCTTTCCTCAGATGTCTGCTGTATTCAGGTGGTGCAGTGAATAGAGAGCGCAGCTCATCCTACTCATTCACTGTAAAGAGACTATGTGGGAGGAGGTGAAAGCAGGCAGGCATTCACTATGTTCAATACCCTCCTTGAGAGCAAATTTTAGAACATGAGATACACTCAATATGCAGTGAAAAAATATGCTTAACGGGAGATAGCTGCAGTTTCCTGCATTTATTGTTAGACACAAATGTAGCTAGTAATTCTTGGTTAGTAAAATCATTGAATCTCTCTTTTGAAAAAAGGAAATTAAGTAAATTATATCTAACTGAGGGAAGTTATTTAGCATTGGATATATATGTAAGCTGTGGATAGGTGGTTTTTCAAGCCATTTTTACACTCCAGTCCAGTCTCATCTAAAAGCTTAGTCTCCACACCCTCTTCTGTCTGGTTTTCTTTCTTTCCTATGAGAATACACAGCCGCCCGCCATCACAGGGAGTTCAGCAGATCAGAGGCAAAGCAGCATTTGCCTCTTTTCTGGGAAACCAGATGACCCTCCTCAAAGTGATAATGTAAACAGCTATCTAGCAATGGCTGGAACCGTGGGAGTTTGAAATAAAACATGAAAAGTTCTCCTGCAGGATACGTGTAAAAACAACCAGCTCAGTAAGTTGTAATATCTTTTATCCTGGGAAGCATAAAGCTAAGATCAAAGCAAGTAAGTTACACAGCATGTTGAAATTTTGTGATAACTGAGGTTTCATGCTTGTGGAGTGTATGAGGCTATTTTTAATGCACTGATAAAAGAAAATGGAAATTGTATAAGCCGTGAGAATGGAAGTGCTTGTCAAAAAATTATCAGACATGCTTTTTGTGTAATTATTTCTGTGCAAACAGCATATAAAACACTTGAAAGAGATCTGTATTTCTGCTTTGTGCTGTAAGTGATTCTAATGCATTTCTAGATCTAACATTGTAGTAGATCTCCACAGCCTAACTGGGGTGTCTGCAGCTGCGCTGTCGGCTCCAGCTGCAGAGGCTTCAAACAGCTGTTTTCAATTAACGTCACCCTCCAGAAACATTACTCTGAACAAGCATTTGTTGACTTTAGATGTGGAGCTGGGGGAGCACAGGGTTTCATAATATGTGCGTCTGGTGATGTGAGTTATAGACTGCCATAAAACCAAATAGTCAGGTCATGACCCAAACCCTTTCACCCGTGCAATCGATTGTTCCTGTGACAGTTTACATCTCTACATGCTTTACATTCTATGAATTTTCAGGTAAGATTAAGTTGTCATCATCTCATTGATAAAGTCCTTTCAGAATTAACTATAGTTAATATTAATACAGATATTATTTTCACCTCCACATTTTTGAGAATATAATAAATGTCTGTTTTTTAACTTCTTCAGTTTAAATGGCTTTGATATAAACGTGACAAAGTGTGATGGATCTCTTCGCCAGACCACCATCTCAGCCTAAAATTAAATTAAACCACGCTTTAACCACTGGCTCTCCAACATGGAAGCCATCCAAAGACAACCACAGCAGGGAATACAGCCAGCTCTTCCACTTCAGTAAACAAGTCTGTCTCTTTCTACACTGCTGTAATCTGTGTGTGATTACGGGCATGTGTGAGCTGACGCTGTTCTACAACCAAATGCCGCGAAGGCAGTGATCCAACTGTAACAATGTCAATTATTCCAGGTTTAGTGTGCTCTGTTGTTGTTGCCATTTTTAGCAAAAAGAGGAGTTTCTGTGTGAATTTCAGTCAAGACAATGGGATTGTTTTTGACTGAGCAGGTTTGTCCGAGAGTCTAAAAAGAAAACTGTAGGCTACTGGAGAGTTATTCATTTCTGCTTTGGGAAATGGAATTTTACCTCTGTGTATGCTGTAACCTTGATTTTGTTTCATATAGTACATTTACAGTGTTTGATGGTGTGGAAATTTAAATAATGTACTGATAAGTCATTTGATTCAAACAGACATCTGAACAGAAATAAACTCAGTTATGTATAAGTAGAATGACAATGCTGAGATAACTGATCTAACATTTTGACTGTGGTGATGTTACACTTAGTCAAACTCTTTGCGATTGCTTATCAAAGTGAGTTTTATTGAGGCTGTGCTGCTTCACCTCTAGATATATAAAATGAAAACAAAAATGAAACTTCTCAGACTACTTCGCTGTCAAAAACCAACAAGCAGCCAGTATCATTTAACTTGCCCTCAGCGTTAGGGGCGATTAAGCTGATAAAAAAGCTGCCTTGCTGAAATGGATATCTGGGAGGGGGAATGGCTGGCTAAGGATGCTGAAGGGGTTATGGACAATATTTCAAATATTTCAGTATTTGAGGGGAAACAGTTGTGATTTCAGCCTTGATGGAAATCAAGATAGAAGCCTTTGGTGAACTAGAATATACACACGTTACTTTCTGTTTTAGTTACAAGGGAGAACAGCCAGTCGAGGAGGCAGCATAATCGGTGTCAGTGTTATATTTGCTTGTTAGATGAAAAGATTCTCTTCAAAGTATCTCCATTAGCTGGTAGAGCTCTGATGGAGCTCTTCCTTTTTCTCTTTCATGTGCAGAGTACCCTCCAGTCTGTAAAAGTGCACGGTATCTGGCACTCATTTACTCTTGTCCTACTAATTTCGTCTCAGACAGTACAAGCATTGGTTACCATGACAACCACGGACAAATTTATCTATTTTTTCCCTCCCACTTTAAATTAATCATCACAAGTATGTTCAGCTCTGAATGCAGAAGAATACCGATGAACCTCGATGACGAATGTAGGGAGACATCTGCAACTAACATTCTATTCTTAAGTGTTGTCAGTAATGTCAGTTCACTCCTCTTCAGTGTATTCTTTGGTACTGCAGTGCTTGTGTTGGCATACAGGGTAAGTATTGACCAGCAGTTTTCCTCCTGACAGCTTGAACAGCAGTGGGAGGATTCTGCAGAGACAAACTTTTTATTCCACAAGACTTTACCAGAGATATTTACGGCATGCAATGAACCAAACAGCAGCACTTAGGATTCATTTGATAAAATTACTCTGTCAGCATCAATGTGTCACCTGATTTAACAAGATCACTGTTGCAGCTGTTGTTGAGAGTATTTACTCTGATTGGCCGTTAAGAGTATAGAATACATGCACGAGAAGGTACGCAGCAGTGACGGCAGAAGGCTAAGAGAAAACTTAACATGTCATACACAATCCCTTCTCATTGCGTATCTTCATTTCTTCGAAACAAGCAGCGCTTTTCACATCAACATGGCCATGTTGACTGAAGAAACATTAGACCAAGTCAAGACTCAAAAGAGACCAGCTATGTATGACATTACTAATAAACACAAAAGACACACTGCTATGTTGTTGTTGTTTTATCTACATGATCTTCCATTTTGCTTTACTGAATAAAGTAAATTCTATCACCCCTTCATCCACTGCCGAACTGTGCTATTTTTGTTAAGACGCTGGTGATGTAAGGAGACCCAGCAGACGGCCTCTTGTTGCTGCTGGTTCTTCCCCTCTGTTTGGTGTACTATAAGAGGCCTCAAATAGACAATAGCTATAACAGTGTTTCAGAAAGAAGGTGACAGAGGATTTTTTTTCCGTCTATGATTCTTTTTCTACACTCCTGAAATAAAAATCTGGGACACATAAATTTGCATAGTATAGAGTCCTTTAAAGCTAATGAAGTGCTGAATGGGTTTTTCCAAAGTTACAAATACTATTCTGATGATATTCAGTACTTATTGGAGCTTGGCCAACAGACAGGACTAAAAGTCAATATATCTTTAACTAGATCAGTTTTTCCTTTTGATCTGTCTCTCATGAGTCCATTAACTTCACAAACACTGGTCTTAGATTAATATTCATAACAGAACTTATGGTTCTTTAAGAAATAATCAATTCAATGTCACTGAAAGAATCTCAATGACTTTGTGTTTCATTGGCGAATAATTTCAACATTTTGTAAAATTTGCACGTTCATTATTTTACTTAAACTCCTCTCACACATTGTTACATTGAAAAAATTCTGTTGCTGTATTCAAAATGATTTAAACCCAATCTGAATCACTGCTGAAGACATGTGTAAACCACTTTATTTCAGTTGCTGAATAACAAAATACTGCACACTTCATCGTACATTCTCCCATTGCTGAACAAAAATCTCTCCCTCATCAAAGAAACCAGATTCAGCACCAGGTTCATAAACCTCCTCAAACCCATCAGCACAGCAGATAAGACCAAACACTGTGAGAGTGGCAATCCACGGGTCAAAAGGTGGATTCATGCATCCCACTTTTTTCAGCAATGTGCTCTGCCTGCCAGACTTCTTTATCAAGCTCAGCTAAAGTTCAACCATGACATGGCACTGATTGTCATCCCTTGTGCCGTTGACTATTAGGATTCGCTCTGGGCTGCTCACATCGGCGCCTCATCTGGCACGACAGGTCGACAGCTTTCACTTTCATCTGAACCCTGATAAAGAAAGTCACCTCACTTTTTTCTCATCATATTTTTGCAGCTTCTTGAGCTGACTGTTCAAAATCAAATGCAGTTTGCTGTCTGGATTGTTTCGTGTGTGTGTGTGTGTGTGTGTGCGTGTGTGTCCGTTTTTAAACATGGCTAATTATTTCGAAGAGCAACATTTCAGGCACTGTATTATCATTGTCTTGCATTTCTTGTATACCCATCAGGAATTATGTGATAGAACATTCCCCACTGTTTCCAACGTTTGACTGAACTTTGCATGCTTCTGTGAAGCTTTTGATGCATTTGAAACATTTGCATGTCAGTGAAGCTTGTGGTGAGAAGACAAAGGTGAGCCTTTACTTGTGGACATCATTATCCTTAACAAGGTGCTGAATTACACCGCCTGACATTTGCTCAGTGCTTTCCAGATAGGCTCCCTTCACTGAAAAGTTCAAATCAGAAAGAATGTGGGAGCTGGAAGGTGGGAGGATGTTGTGTGCAGGCATCTAAGCTTGCATGTGGTTTCTTCGGGAAGTTTGCCAGAACCAGGTTTTTTTTTCCAGGTTTTTTTAGGGGGTTGGGGGGTGTTGAGGGGGTCATGGTGCTCCAGAGTGAAAAAGCTCTGCTTTTCATTACATCAGCCCATACGTCCACATATCTGCCCCACCTCCCAGACTCCACTCTATTTCCTGGAATTGTTATGTCAGTCAGTGATCCAGTCTTTCACCCTTTTACTCCCCAAATCTAGATGTATGTGTTAGCATGTCTGATTGTGTGTGATTAAAGGGGTAATAACTCTAAAGGATGGCGAAAGCAATGTGCTGAAAAAACGATGGATTCCAGGGTTGTTTTCATTTTAATATGGAGTGCATTTGAATATAACTACAAAGCTCTCAGCAGAGGCTGATCCACCAGCAAGACAGTAAAGAGTGGAAAGGTGGCAGGAAAAGGTGGGATCTCAGCTCTTTTTAACATAAACCTGCACAGCTTCACAAGCACTTTAATCTTAGTCTTTGCTACTGATAAGAGAGCAGATTACCTTGAAGGAAAAGCAGCATAAGGTTCATAACACAAGAAACTACATTAACAGATCTTATTATCACTATATTATCATATTATCCATAGCGAGGGATTTCCTAGAAGCCAGTACAGTCAATGATGAAAAGCAAAACAAAATATATATTTTATAAACTGACTTTTTTTTTTGCACATGCCAAGTGTTCAGCAATAGTCAAGTCTTAAAACATCTGTAATGCATTGCTTTGTGCAACATGGAAAACTTTTGGAGGTAAGAACTTGTTCAGAGTCGTTTTGTTTGGATATGTCTGGCCCTTAGAACTATGCTTGGAGAAAACAAGTTGTTATAGCAGGAGACTCCTGCTACTTCATATCCCTGCCAGGAGTTATCAAATCATAGAGAGAGAGATGGAGCTAAGAGTTAATACAACTTTGCAATTCTGTATGAAGTTCCCATGGGGATATTTAGGGCTCTGCGAGAAACGCAAACCCCCCAAAACAAACAAACTAAAAACTAAAACAAACAAAAACAAGAGACAAGCTCGCTCGAATATTACAGGAGAGCTGCAGCTTAAAGTTAAAGAATCAGTACTCCTGAGCCACCGCTCTTTTGTCCCGCTAAATACACGAGGCCCAGTGGGTGGATAAGTAAGTCACATGGTCACTTTTCCCTTTTCCCACACAAACACACCCACATCCTCCTCCATGCAACCACTCTTCACTCTTATACTCATTACTTACCCACAGCGGGCAGTCTGCTCTGTCTGGATACTGTAGCTACACAGCTTGCGCTTTGGGAGCTTCTTTTGTTTTTATTGTTTTTTTTCTTTTTTTCCCTCCTTCGCTATGTATTGGAATCGGGAATAACGTCCGTGTGCACCCACGTTTCTCTCGGAGGAATTCGACATCACCGTCCGGAGCCACTTTGGACTAGCCTACTTTGTTTCAGGTAATCTTCAGTTTTCATCAACAGTTTTACACTGTTGTAAACCCGAAAGCTCTCAAATTTTACCAACTTGTAGACTTGAGAATTGCTTTGATGTAGCCTACAAAGCATACAAGAAGATATTAGCAGATTGTTTCCAGGGGTTGTTTCAGACCAGAGAATGTGAGTATGAATGGAAGGGAAGCTGCATGTTGACCAAATCTAGAAGCAGAACAAATGTTAAAGCAAGACGTGTTTCAGTTTATGAAGTTAGTTTGTGCAAGGGATTTAAAAACAGAAATGAAACAATGTCAAATATTCAGGCTGCTCAAAGAATTGTTTAAACAAAAGATAGGCCTAATTGTTCAATTTAGATGGGTGGTACACGCTTGAATTGTTGCTTTACATGTGGACTATGTACTTGATGTTTATTATTGTATTATTTAAAGCTAAAGGGAACCGATTGAAACTTTTTTTAAAGGGTAGGTGAAATAAGCAATGGATTCTGCCCTGTGTCTCCCTCCACCCCCACATCCAGAGGTAACATGCACTACAAAGGTGCTAACTGCTTGAGCTCATTTACACGAGACCTACGTTTGTTTATTGTCGACCATCCTTTACAGCGTTTTCCTGAACAGTAGAAACAGGAAAGCTGCTCTAATCTCACAATATGAGTTGCCCTCCATTAGTCGGAGAAAAGAGTTTAACTTTGTTCCTGAAGCCCATTGAGTTATGGAAAATACATACTTGTGATGAGATTTGTTGAGTGTTTGAGATTGAACCTGTTCACATAGATGCTGTGTTATTACACAGCACTTATTTAAAAAATAAATCCTTATACATCATGTTTAAAGCAGCTGTGACTAAGTCATCATTTTAGCACATAAAAGCATCAATCATACAACAATGCTAGTCTTACATTTGTCTTCGTCTGTGTAATTACATGACTCACCATTGCAGCCATACAGTATATTCTCAGCTAAAACTATCTCCGTTGCCTTGACAGCCTGAGTTGTGAAGCAAGCTGTGATGCTTTCTCCTCTCTTCCAGAGGCAGAGTAGGAGGCCTTGCAGTGAGGACATGAGTTTGGTGGACGTGAGACAGACAGCAGGGTCTCTCACCCTGTCCCTGTCCTGCAACGACCCCAAGGAGCGCTACTTCGACCGGGTGGATGAGAGTGACCCCGAGTACCATCGTAGCAGGAACCTATCGCCGGACCTGAGGCAGGACTTCAACATGATGGAGCAGAAGAAGAGGGTCACCCAGATCCTGCAGAGTCCAGTATGTAGCCCGCAGCTCAGTACAAGTGCCCTCCTACGCAGAAGCTTTGTGTGTATGAGTAATGAACAGCGCTTTGAAAGCCAGAGGGACACTGAAATGCATTGTTTTGTTTCGTTTTTTTCCTGTTTATATAAGGTTGTTTGTTTTTTTGTTTTGCCTGCTACACTTAGATGTGGGTTCACTGACATGTTTCCCTGTGAAATGTCGCCAGTATTGCAGCTGTCCAAGCTTATGAGTGTTATTTTGGAGTTTCGTGTTAATCAGTAGAGAGGGCTGTAATAAAATGTGATACAATCACACTCAAACTTACCTCTCTTTGTGCACTTGATGACTTAAACTTAGAATACAAGTTGACCACAGCAAGTTAAAAGATACATAAAAGACATACGGACAAGCTAAGGAAACCCGAGTTAAGACTTATTTAAAATGTTGATTGCAGTTGGAATAAATGATTTCTTTACTATGTTTGTTCTTGCTAATGGTACCTTGTAACGGCAGCCAGATGGAAGGAACTGAAATGAACCGTGGAATGGATGTGATGAGTCTTTTGTCGATTGGTGGTGATTATTGAGATGCTGATTTTATCTGTTGCTGTTACATTACAGACTGAATGCATTAACTTTCAAAGGTAGTATGAATATCTGCTATTTTTTTGTACTACTCAACATTAAATTGAATGTATTTGGGTTTCACAAACGGTAATTTAATGGTAAGACAAAACAAATCTGCTTTTGTTGCCGTGTGCGAGTATAATGCAGGGAAAGAACTCTGTCCTTGAATAAAAAAGCAGTCGAAACAGATCCAGAGAGCATGCAATTTATGATGCTCTGTAACTGCGCTGCATTATGCAGAGATTTATGAACCTATGACAGATGGGCAAAATATTAGAAGTGGTCTTGTTAGATGAAGTACAAGGAGGTGTAATACACACATGCCATGCCAATGAAGTGCATGCTAATAAGACGAGCCCACACTCATATGATTGCATAACAGAGCCAACAAGTGGAACTCATCTCATCACCATGGGAACCACAGACGGATGTAGCAGAATGCCAGAGCTTAGCTGCAGCTCACATGAAAATAGTGTTGTTTCAAGATTCACAGGCTACTCTTGATACAAGAATAGATGGTCAAGTTAAATGCCCCCCCCCAACCCCCCTTCCTGCTCTTTAGCCCATTTTCACAGACATACAAAGAGCTTTCCATGTAGCCTTTAGAGATCTATATACAGTTGTAATAAGGAGCATATGAACTCACGCTGGGCTCCCTGACACATCCTCTGGAGGTGCTGGAATGACTTTGAGGTTCTGTGTGTATGGGTTGCTAGGAGAGCAGAGTTTTATGATTGTGGGGGCTTTTCTCTTTGTTTACAGGTGTTTAAAGATGAGCTGGAAGGCCTGATTCAAGACCAGCTGACAAAGGGCAACAACCTCTCAGGTCTCCTGGCGCTGAGACAGATTGCTGACCTGGTCATGGCCAGCACAGTGGGAGGGGCTGGCCCCTTGACTTCTCCCATCAGTAAGTGGCAGAGTGTGCATCAGTGCATCTATCCATCTCTCTTTGGGCCTGATTGTCATTCTGTGTTTACCCTCTGTCTGTGTGCATTATGCAGGCTGATAATCCTCATTGTTAGAGACTGAATTCTCAGACTCTTGTGACACTCAACAATCCTGAAACTGCAGAAAAAGCATAAAGTTGTTGACAGCAGTGTTCTTGTTAAGCAGCCCTTATGACCAGTATTAGTCATGAATTACAGCAATTTTGCTGAGGTGATTGTGTTAGTCTGGCCTGTTAAACTCGTGTTTTTGGGGAAAACATGGAGAAACTTTGGCTGTAAAGCTGTTGAGGCGAACTATTCTTTTAAAAAGCCGAAGTGGCTGTAAGAAATCTGGTTCTGGATCACCAGATGCCCTTATATGGTGTTACAGTCCAAAAATACCCTCTGGGTTTTATGATGGGAATTCAAGGAAAACACTTTTTTTAATCATCAGCTGTGGAGACTTAAGTTCCCTTGATGTTTATCTCTATATGCTTTGGAAACAAAGCATAAACATCTTTGTAAATGTTTTGAATTGAGAAGAACATACTGATGTTGTGTCTTGTGGCAGGCCTTGGGATGGTTACGCCAGTCAATGACTTGTATGGCATCGAATCTCCCTTCTTTGCCAAAGGGGAGAAACATAGTCGCTGCAGGCTTGCTAGCCTCTACAGGCTTGTTGACCTCTTCAGCTGGGCTCGTTTTACAAGTTCCTACATTACTGTGAGTACAACTTCATTGCCACACTCCAGTACACACCTGCTTGTTTATGCAGCACAACCGTTGTGTTTCTTTATGTGAGTCTCACACTCCTGAAGGACTTACAATGCAATGTCTCTTTTATTTTCAGAAACCATAAATTATTCATGGTATTGAAGTATAAGGTTTGTGAATGAGAAAAAACTTCCACAAGACAGGAATTTACTGTGAAATATTTCATGAACATCTGAGATGCCAGGATGTGAAGCTCAGATTTTTCATAAACACAAAGCCATATTAATCAATTTAATCAAACTGCACATTATTAGAAGCTTGTGGTTTGAAAGATTAATTCAAATTTAAAACACAGTACACCCGGTTAACTATGAAGAGTCTGTGTCTCTCAGTCTGTGGAGTGAAATTATGGAATGAATTAGATATCCAATTTAAACATATTAAACACACAAAAAACATCTGATTGATAGGTATAAGGAGGAAGATTGGTTGCTTTAACACGGGATGAATATTGCACATATTGATTATTATTTTATTGTATTATATACATTTTTTGTTGATTAATTAGTATTGGAACCACAGATATTGTAATGAGCGTGACTAATGATTGTTATATATAATATTGTTTACTATATATTAAAATTCATTAGTTATTATTATATGTGTGTAGGCCTATACATGTATTTATGTAGTGTACTGTTGTAACATCTCTATAACAATCGGTTATAAATAAATTGCATATTTATTTCAATGAAGTTGATGATGTATATGGTATAATTGCATGCTATATATTGTTGCAGTTAAATGATTATATATCGATGCATATTGTATATTAAATCTATTTATCATATATAAGGGCATGTTATATAGGAATGAATTATTGGGTGATAAGGGGGTAGGTGTTAATAAGTTTATATTTCTTCCTGCTCCTTTTCGAATAAATCTTTGTACATATATTTTTTTCCCTTACTTTTTATTTTATTTTATATTTCTATTTTGTTCGAAATAAAATAAACATTTATTCATTGGTCAAGTGTTGGAAGCTGAATGGCATTTTGACCTTGGCAAAAATTATTTCCTCTTGGATTTTTCAGATTAACTCATGCAATTTATGTATTATTATTGCCTCTATAAGTGAGTTTACTAATGTGCACTTGTGTGTCTCAGGTGCGTGTCAGTAAAGAGCAGGACCACATTCTTATCAGCCCACAAGGTCTGTCCTTCGCTGAAGTGACAGCAGCAAATTTGGTAAGAACAATGGCTCCATGTGTTGTCCTTTTTTAGAGATAATAATACATTGTTATGGTGTTTCTTTCCATGTGCTCTTTAAATCAATTATAGTGTTTTGGCCAAAAGTACATTTAATGTCTGAATCCACTGAATGCATTACTGTGAAACTTAAAGTTAAAGTGTTATAGAAAAATTCATGGGCTTTATTTTTTTAATTAAATTGGCAAAACACCTAAATGATCATGTACATGATGTGTTCTAGATCAATGTCTTACATAATTCCAAATCAGTAACTGTATAAGCTACAATGCTCAACATTGTGAACTGTTATCGACCATTTTGCCTTACGTATGTCTAAGGATAACAAAAACTTCTATTGACTGGTTTCTTGTACGCAAGCATTATTGGATGTGCATTCATCCAGGAGACAAACTAGAAGTTAGCAATGAAAGGCTTGTAATCAGGTTTAAAAAATTTACATTTTCATCATGTCATTTATAAAAATCATTTTAAAACGTCAGAGTTTTAATGTAGATTTTAGTTTAGTTTAGATACTTTATTTCAAACATGTATTAAAGGACCATAGCGCAAGTTCTAGCTTTTTTCCAGAAGTCTGCCCCCTCTGGCGACAAGTGGAAGTGACGCCAATGTTGTGGGCCGCTTCGACTGCGTTGGTCTTTGTTTACCTGCACTGCACTCAGTCCGAGCCCAGAGTTAGATGCACAAACTA
>JAOXYM010000017.1:17386544-17402217 GCA_028567055.1 Leptatherina wallacei
TGTGTGTGTGTGTGTGTGTGTGTGTGTGTGTGTGTGTGTGTGTGTGTGTGTGTGTGTGTGTGTGCGTGTGTGTGTGCGTGCGTGTGCGTGTGTAAGTGTAAACCATTGCACATGCACATATATGGGTTACATTATCAAACCGTGTTAAAAAGTCAGGGGAGAAGAAAATTATCTACAAGAAGTTGGCGCACATGGATTCAATAAATATGAAATAGTACAAAGAATTCAGCTCTACCAAATGCTCACATGGAGTGAAACACATTCAACATGTTAGTTAGCCCCAAAAATTGAATATTAAGTGTATGAAAACACTCAGGGTACATCTGATGGTTTAGTCACAGTGCTTGAAGTTATGTGATTAATAGATAGAATTGCTTATGCTTATTAACTATCACTTCTTTACCACAGTGAATGCTGGAAACAGTACTGGGCTTTCATCACAACTCTAATTTTGCTGTGCTTTCTTTCATATGCAGGTGAAAGTAAATATAATAGGTGACGTTGTGGACCAGGGTTCCACTGAGCTGGGCATTGACCATTTTGGATTTGCTCCTCATTCTGCCATTTACTCGATGCGGCCTGATGTGAGATGCATCATCCATATACACACCCCAGCTACAGCCGCTGTAAGTACGCTGCAGGCAAATGTTGAATGAGCGTGGATATAATCACAGGATAAAAGCTGCTGCTCAATGCTTATGCTTCACCAGAGGGAAACGTCCGACATAAGGGCAGCCTCATGCATGCCTCGTTATTTTGGATGCAGACACCCCATAATGCATTTTTACCATCTCCTTTGAAGCATAGCTGTAAAATGCACAGCACACGATGAACGCCGCTGTACAACTGTGTTTTTATTTGTGCCCGAAAGCAAAAAATGTGCCTCTTAGTTGTTTTTATCCCACGCTAACAGGTGTCCTCGATGAAATGTGGAATCTTGCCCATTTCCCAGGAGGCTATGCTACTGGGAGACGTGAGCTGCTTTGGTTACCATGGCAGCCTGGATAATAAAGAGGAGAAGGTGGAGTTTCAGAAAGCTCTGGGACCGACTGCCAAGGTACTGTCAAGCTGAGGCACTCCATTAGTGGCAGGTTCACTTTCACATGAAACAGGGCAGACTCATTACATTATGCTGTTTACACGCAGGCTTCTAACAGGTGATTTTTGGACTTGTGCATTGGAAATGTTTTATTTTTGAATGAAAGATGACAAGATGCAGTACCAGTCTATATTATCTATGTGTTTATCTACATTTGCAGTCATGAAATGAGACAACGATTGGAGTATTTAGTGTTGGTGTCAAACAGCTAGTCTGCCAGTCCAAAAGTTTTTATATATTCAAATGTATTTGTGTGTATTTTTTTGACTGCTGGATGGATTATTTGTGGCCGGATGAGTCCTGTCGTCCTGGCATCACTGCCCCAGTCAAAAAAATAGCCTCACACATAATTTCCTGTACAACTACAAACTAACTTAGTTCTGTGCTTAATTTTGTGCATGAGTGAAAAAAATTTACATGATACTTAGTGACATGTATAAATGTGCAAAAGGGCAGATGTTATTACTGTTGGATAGAACCAGACCAACTGTTTTCCCTCTCACCAGTTTTATTCTAAGCTAAGCCAGAAGGCTGGTGGTTATAACGGACAGATATTAGTGAAGAATTGATCCTCTTAACTAAGGGTTTGTTTGGGGTTGCACGTAGCTGGCTGTCTGCATTGATCCACATTTATGTTGGGTTTTCAAATGTTGATTGGTTTAACTTCAATCGGAAGGAAAAAGTGGTGTCACATCGAGGATGAAGTGAAGGAAAAAAATAAGATATGAAGCCTTTTGGTTGAAAAGCTCAGACATTTTTGATTATCTTTAACACTTCGGGGTTTTTTTGTTTGTTTTTATGTCATAACTGACATGCATTTTGCTGTTGCTTTCTTTTTTCACATGTTCAGAATAAACCATCATTCATTCATTCATTCATTCATTCATTCATTCATGCATTAAGTCACACTCCACCATGAAGCATATTTTTGCCATTTTGCCATTTCAAATCAAATCATCAAATCAGACTTTATTTATATAGCACTTTTCACACATTGTGCATCACAAAGTGCTTCACAATCATAAAAAACAATTTAAAAAATAAGAATAAAACATCAAAATCATAGCACACACCTGATCAGACTCTTTTTCACTTTTCACACATTCATCATCACACACACATCATCATCACATTTGCGAAGCCTTGACCTTCACCATAAATTGCTCTCAATAATGTTAGGACTGCCACAGGTGTTCGCAAAATGTTTGTGGACCACCAACACAGCACCATGAATATATCCTAAATCTTCACCACAATAAGAAGTGGCACATTTCCCTAAAAATAGTTGGGCAGATTATTAGAAACACTTCTTAAAAAGTTGTGTCATAGATTTATATCATAACTTATTTCTGTTGACTCCCATCTGTTGAGTTTTTGGCTCTGATTTTGGCCTAGTTTGGTGAACCGTAATCTTCCCCACAAATTTACTCAAATTTATGATCACACAATTAGTAAAGCAAATTGTTGTCTGTCTGTAAAGCCTTTCACTTCATCCAGGCCCAACTTATAAATCTCTTCATTCTGTTTTTTCTTTATTGTAAAAGTTTTGCCATTCCCTCATCTGTCCTCATCTGTATAATGTTGTCTTCTGATTACCATATATGTAGTATGTCAAGTGAGCATTGCATTAATTGTCAAAATTGTTTCTATAACAACTATATAGTTTTGTTGGTGCCCCTATTTATTATTATTATTATTATTATTATTATTATTATCAGCTGGCAGAAATCTGGAAGGAACAGCTATGAAAGCATAGCCCTCCTTCTGCAGCTCTTCCTCACATGCATATGTTTTTCATCAGTTGTTAAGGCAAGTCAAGGCAAGTTTATTTGTATGGCACATTTCATGTACAAGACAATTCAAGGTGTTTACATAAAACATTAGAAACATTACAGCGGTGTGCAGAAGAAGCATTAAGAAGTACATTAAAAACAAACTTCTAAAAGAAATTAAATGAATGAAATAAAAACAGAAGAAAAAAGAAACCCTCAAAGAGGATAGGATAAATATTAGTTAGTTATCGGTTGTTTTGATAAGGATAATGATAATGGCTTAAACGTCCAAGAAAATGGTGGCAGACTTGAGAATCTAAGCAACAGGAAACAAAAGTTTATTGACTTTATTTTGGGACCCTCTTTTCAATAAGTCTAGCCTTTTGTATGTGTGTGTGTGTAGGTGTGTGGTTGTGTGTGAAGTGACTACACTGCAAATAGCACTTTTGCAGTAATTTTTGTTATTTAACCTGGTTTTTGCCCCTCTGAAGGTATGCATGTGCTTCAGCATTTACAGAAAGGACTGTAGGGACACCAGTATGAATGGGTTGCTTTTTCTAAAGCCTAAAAACAGAGTAAAGAGGAGGTGTAGGAGTCCTGTTTCCTGTAATACCATTCAAATTACTGTATGATGAAAGGTTATTAGGGAATTTGCCCAGTCACTCTTCCCAAATCAGTTTCCACCCCATTTGTTTTTTTCTCTGAAAAAGAGATCAAATAACAAAATTGTCCCTGGTATAAAATCATCAGACTGTAACTTTTTTCTGTTTATATAAACTGATTTCACAGCCAGAAATGATCAAAATAGCCCAGAGACTAGTACATCTTGCTCTCTGGTGTACTTCTGCTTAAGATGCCATATATATGTCATGCCAAGACAAGCGTGATGATGAGGGAACATTTGCTGAAACACATGACGTGTCTGGAAATGCTGATGAGCTTTTGCGCTAATGGATTTATTCAGTATATTAAATGATTAAAATGAGCCATCAAGTGTTGCGTCTGTTTTTCAGGTGATGATCCTGAGAAACCATGGCCTGCTTGCTTTAGGAGAAACAGTAGAAGAAGCTTTTCACTATGTGTACCACTCGCAGCAAGCCTGTGAAATCCAGGTATGAAAAAACTTGATTTTGTATTGTTCCCCCTTATACATGATAATGAAATGTAAATTTACCACTTGAGTCAAAGCAATTTGAGTGTGACCTTTGGACACTTGATGCTCACAAGTTAGCTTTATATCTGTAAATCAGTATTGTTTTCCATCATCCACTCGTAGAAATGTTTTTCATTTGCAGATGAGTCAGAATCTTTAGACAAAATGGTGCCTGAAATTGCTACCTGCAGGATGTTTGAGCAAACCTTAGTCAAATATATGATCAGTGAGCAATGTTTATGGGATGTATTTGTTTTTATATGCAGTTGATTTTTACATGAAATTACATAACATGATATTTATTCACGGCACTAGTGATTCATGAAGAATCGGCATTTTAATGTAAACATGTGGGAATCTATTTATTTGTGCAGAAAAATAATCCAGTCTGTGACCCAGTGCAAACCTAAATTTGGTTTTAATCAAATAACTTGTATAGGTGAATGCTTTGAGGTGTTCAGGCACCCTGGACAGCCTTGTGCTCCTGGACAGGGAGAAGTTTAAACCCCTGACACAGGGAGTAGCTGCTGCCGGGGTGGTGATGGACAATGAGGTCAAGTGGAAAGTGGGCGAGGCTGAGTTTGAGTCCTTCATGAGGATGCTGGACAACCTGGTGAGTGAACCCTGACCTGCGCCTTTTACCCATCATGCCTTGAATTTCCTGTCTCAGGGGTTTCCTCGGGAAGCGCCTGATTAGAGAACACAATGGAAATAGATGTGTGTTTGTTAATCATATCTGAAAGTGATTTGTGCAATTGAATTATATTGTTTAATGATTCCTGCCTCTGTGTGCGGACATTCTCTCGCTACAATAGGGATACACTTGTAATTGATTTTAGATTCTGAGGGCAGTGACTCACTCTTTGAGGCTTACATGCTTCTCTTTGCTCGTCTTATTCCAACAGTACACTACTTTATTCTAACCGCACTGATAATAACCTGGCCCTGGCGTGTTCTGTGGACAGAGAAAGTAGCAGATTGTCTGTTTGAGTGCTTTCTGCTAATAATTGTGGCCGTAGTTGGCTGCATCTGCATTTACTGTGTGCTCATAGCCACCCCCTCAATCATAGCTTCCAGATGGCGAGGCATTGTGTGGGAAGTAACAGCCACACAGACCTCACAATCACTTAGTGGAAAGACTCTGGTAAACTCAATTTGGACTTTGCATTCTCTT
Organism: Leptatherina wallacei; assembly: GCA_028567055.1. Lineage (NCBI taxonomy): Eukaryota > Metazoa > Chordata > Actinopteri > Atheriniformes > Atherinidae > Leptatherina > Leptatherina wallacei. The sequence continues at coordinate 17,391,743 of JAOXYM010000017.1, forward strand.
CACGAGTTTTGAGAACACTCCTGTATGCCACAGTAACTTCAGTCGCTCTAACTGGAAGTCTAACATGCCAGAAGTTGGAGTTTGTTATGATATACTATTTTATCAATCGTATAAAGAATAACTACTTTTGCAGCATAAAGAATAAATTATAGTTATTGGTGTTTAGTCCTTGATTATAAAACAATCATAGTGTAGTTATAGCTGTGGGCAGGAACGACTCCCCTGCACTGTTTCTTTGTTCCAGTGGAGCTGAAGAAGCTTCTACCTGAACACACTTCACATCACACATCACTATGTTGTGAAGAGGGTTTGCAGTGTTGGCCATTATGTGGAGCAGCTTTTGCTCTCCCTCCCGCAGCAGAATTCTAGAAAATATGCAACATGTAGGCCGGTTGCAAACATTAAAGGCTATAAGCTTCCTCGAGAACATCCCTTGTTGTAGACAGCCTCAGTGTTGCCTCTCCAATCTAGTTTGTGTCCACATTTACACAAAAATATCTGTATTCTTCTACCACTTCTCTCAGGATGGAAATAGATGATATGGTGTGTGGGGATGTCATGACATCTATAGTCTTAGCTGCAGGGCAGTATCTATTAATACATGAGAAAAAGATGGTTTAGGGCATTGCTTGTGTCATTTAAAGGCAAAATTAGTTAGTTGGAGTATTACTTTTCTAGATTAGGCAAAGAAACATGTTTTGGTTTTTCATTTAGTCTTAAGTATTTTAAGCCATTCATCCATTTACTGTATTTATAAGAAAATCATCGGCTCTGTACAATTGGTGGCTGGAAAGAAATAAACTTGTAGTGGTTCTTTCACTTTTAGTCTGTGCATAAGCCTATATTAATAATTCAGCAGCTGTATTCTATAAAAAATAAAATAAAATGCTGCAAGGAGTCATAACAGTACAGAGGCAATGCCTGCAATTATTTATTTAAAAAAAAAAGAAAAGAAAAAATCTGTATTCTGTGTTTCCTACATTTTAAATGTTTCAGTCACATTTAAACTGTTTGGAAACTTTGCTTTAGGCTCCAGTGAACAGTCCTGTGAAGTTGCAGAACCCATGCTGTGGCGATCAAAGCCCAGTGCAAGGCTTTGTTATTGTGGCAAACGTGTCATATTGCCTGTGCAATAGTGCCAGTCTTTATTATCTTTTTGAATGTGGTGTTGTACAGGCAGTTTCAGACTACGCTTTGCACTTCAAGTCCCCATCAGTTGTTTCTCTCTCAGTCTATCATGTATTGTTAACAAACCATGAAAAGTTTTTTTTTGTTCTGAAACTTGGCACATTTGCAAAAACACTGTTTGTGGGCACTGTTTTTTCTTTTGTTTTTCTTAGTATTTTGTAAATCTGATCTGGGGTGGCTTGTGAATTGTTTGCATTTAGATTTTTTTTCTATTATCATCTCTTCAGTACATATTGTTGCAATGACGTGTCCTATCTGTGTGACCTGTTAGGGTTACAGAACAGGCTACTCCTACCGGCACCCCATTGTCCGTGAGAAACCCCGCTCTAAAAATGATGTGGAAATTCCTGCCACGGTGTCAGCCGTGCCACCAGAGGACAGTGAGCTGGGTCTGCGCAGTCCCTTCAAGTTTATGGTTCAGAAACAGCAAAGAGAAAGAACCCGGTGGCTCAACTCACCCAATAGCTACTTGAAGGTCAATGTCCCTGAGCAGTCACCCAGTGGAGATGTCAGCCCAAGGACTAAAACAATGGTGCGTTGATTTTCATGCCAAAATTGTAACAGGAAATGTAATGCCTTACCTTCTTAGTGTTAGAGGAGCTACTATTCCTTTGTTTTAGGCTGCCCTCTTGTGGCACGTTTCATAAAAGCATGTTTAAAATGTTTATTTTGTTCTTGTTAATATAAATAATTTTTTTTGTTTGCTTTTTGCCCTATTAGTGGATGAAGTCTTCACAACCAGGCAACAGTGTTGGCACCCCAATAAAGATTGAGGACCCAAATCAGTTTGTCCCTCTCAACACTAATCCAAATGAAGTTTTGAACAAGAGGAACCGGGTCAGTGGAAAACGTATCACATTGCTTGAAAACATTGGATCCACGTCAGTGGAAACAAGTGTATGACCTTGTTTTTGTCTTTTAAATAATATACTATGTAGAACAACCATATTCTTCTGGAGTTATTGAAAAAAGAAATCTGGAACCAGTTCAACCTTTCTTTGAGAACAGACAAATAAAAAAAATATATGATTCATTTTTTTCAGTCAACAGTTAATCAAATAATGAGTCTACTGACAAGGAATCCCAACAGGTCACACACATGTTTCCACTGATGAAACACTTGTCCATAGAGGTCACAACTGCAAATTGCTCAGTTTTGACCAAGTAACATTTCATATCACCTCCACATGGCACACAAGTCTGAACTGCATGTATAACATAATTAAATGAATCGGCCACCAAAAGTAACAGAAGTAAGCTTGCGTTTTTGTTGTTTAGTTTATGCATGGCATAACACAACAAAGGAGACAGAATATATGTAAACCAAAATGACAGTTGTGTACAACTGTACATTGATCAGCCAGATCATTAAAACCACCCGCAGATAAAGAAACATTGTTCTGCTAGGACAACTTGCATCCTGGCATTCACATGGATGTTGTTTTCATACATTTAATCCATCTAAATATTTTTGCCGTTAGAGACCCCAGCAGCACTCTCTGTAATATTTTCGATAAATGTATCTATAATTGGACTATTTCTTGTCTTAATTTGTTATGTGATCTGATTTTCAGATCAACCTTATACTGCTTTTTTAAAGTTGAAATACAACCTCAATAAACACTCGAGTGCAGAACCTCATTCATTCCAGTGAACACCGGGCTTGAGTCCTATCACATCTCTTAATCACAGGAAAACGATAGCACTGTGGAAGACATTTTAGACAAAGAATGTGGTATATTAAATGGACAAAAATGTGAATGTTTGAATGCTTTGCACTAAAGGTGAGGGAATTTTATGCATACCTGTATGGTCAGCTTAGCTTGTACAAAACAAAACAGACAGTTTGGTTTACAATACGCCACTATTACACAGCTATAACCTCACCCATCGTTCTGGAGTAGCCGCTGTTCTGAGGTTGAAAATTTGGTATATTTAACCTTTTAATAAAGAAAAGTAAACTAATAGTGAATGTGATCAAAAAATATAATGTACAATATGTTATATATTATACAATAAATAATATACAATATTATACGCGCAATATTCTGTACTGTGATTATATTATACTGATTATTCTCTGCAGCATCTACAGTCTTTCAGCCCTGTGTGACTCACACAGCACTGACACAAAAACCATTATCTTAAAAGTCACCGGTGTCAGAGGGGCATGTCATCCTCAGATTGATGAAGCCATACTTTTTTTTGCACATCATGTCGGAAAGGAATGTTTTAAAGTTTCTGAATGTATCAGTTGGATTGCTCTTCTGTCATTTGCTGAGTTTCCGTGACTTCTTTATGAATTAAAAAATCACCTTTTAGCATGCGTAATGTAGAACTTGAATATTGCTGGTAGTGGAAAAGGAAAATCCAGAACTAGACTGAATATTGTTTCTTAAATATCTTTCCTCAGATAAAAGAACAGCACAGAGGTGACCAGATGACTGCAGGACCAAAATCTCAGTTACTAGCAGGCATTGTTGTTGACACAATCCCAGGACCAGTGAGTACATGTATTCTTTCTATGAAGTTACAGGTACACTCTTCACCCACAGGATTTCAAAAAAATTCTGATGTACATGTTCTGGAACACTTTAGTAGATTTAAAGAACTTCAGAGCAAATGGCACATCAATGCATATCATTCTTTTATCAATCCTCACTGCTTCATTCTCTCTGATAAGAGCTTTGCTTTGACTTTCATCTTTGCAGTAGTGCTGACAGCTCTCTCCTTTGCACTGCCTGACATTATGTTTGCAGTATTGGACAGAGTAGCAGAAACACTTAGCTTTCATCGCCAGTTAACAAACTACTGGATTACTGCAAAATGTAAACGTCAAAAAGTCAAAAGTTTGGACACAGTTTCCCATTAAGTGTGCGATTGCTGATCTTATAACTCGTTCATGCTTAGAATTGTTATGGTTTCACCTTTTACCATGTAAGTTACCTTATAACTTGCTATCAACTGATAGGTCCTCAACTTTTGTTTGCATCTGAAGTTTGTTCTGGTCCTGTTAAGATCCCACAGTGCTACATCACACAGACATACCTGTCAAGTTTGGACTTGAAAACAAGGGAAATTTTTCCGGTGCCCGCTTCGAACCGTCCCACCACCCCAACCAAGCTCCAGTATCCCTGACATTTTAAGACAGGTGTACAAGAAATCTATAATAACCCGTTGTCAACCACTTACTAACTACAATTAGGTGATCCGAATCTGATAGGCCGACCTTTGTTGGCATTGAAATGCTGTGAACATTCCTACGTTGTAATACTGCCTAAATGAAAACAGAAAAGGGTATATGAAGCAAATTTATTCATTTGACATATTTTCAGTTCATATAGGCTACAAGTCAACACATTACATATTAACTGTTTATTTCACATTGCTTGTCTAATAAATGCTCTGTTATAGCAGGGGGAACACATCCTGATGGGTAGATAATCCCCATCAAATACTCTTGCCCCTGTGTTTAGAAGTAAGGTTCACACAATTCAGGATATGTTCCCCTGCTGCAACAGACCATTTATTTACTAGAAGTAGATTTCATGAGTTATCTATTGGGAAATTAGCTATTAGTGAAACAATTTTATTTAGTTTTTATCATGACATATGTTTTATTGAGCAATTAATTTGTTGAGAAAACATTGACAAGCTCAGTACGTCGGGAACGGGTTTTCAATGGGAGCACTTTTCTCTCCGGTGCAGATGGGGAGAAGCTTTGGCGGAGCTGGAGGGGAAACTGTTGTCCAGACCGGGTTTGTTCCCGCTGTCAGCACTGACCTCGCAACAACTCCCACCCAGGCTACTTTAGGTGGCAGTTCTCACAAGGCTAGTGACAGAGTTCAGTTTGGAGAGGCAGAGGAATGTTTTTATATCATAATTGAGGAAATTTACAGGAAAATACTAATACGAGAGGATGGTGGGAAAGAGGGATAAAATACGATAGTTTCCCGAACAAAATGGGAGACTTGACCGCTATGAACACGGAGGAAGTAAGATGATTGATAAAATACTGTTGTGTTAGCAGATCTATGAAGACATGGCTTACTTTGGCTGTGGTTCTTCTGCTATAAGATCTACATGCATATCTAACCAAGAATAAATATAAGCCATTATAGTAAGACTTTGTGCCTACCTGTAAACCCCAAAACACTCACTGTACACAAGTAATATGGCTTTTTAGCTGACAGTTCATTTAGATGGCATGTTATCAAATGTTATGTAATAAATCCACATTGTAAAGCTTGACTTTACTGTCTGAGGCCTGACAAAATACTTAATATGATCAATACTGTCTAAATCTCATAGGAATTCAGTACAGTTTGTTAATGGGTGACGATTCATCTGTAATGTGCCTAAAAAATCTATTAACTACCAGGAACAACATCAGAGGCAATGAGTGACAGCTGTCACTCAAAAACTTCAGAGTTAAAGACAACAAATTGTCCAAAAATCCCTTCCACCTGAAACATTTGTAACAGAAGGGCAAACAAGGAGTTACACAGCGCAAAGAAGAGAACTATGGACATTAGTAAAGAGTAAAGCTCTGATCGGTGAGAATGGAACAGGAAACTCATAACAAGAGGACATACTGTCAAACAAATAAATGACTGGTACATTGCCCAATTACACAAATGATTTTCAGTTTTTTACTTTCGAAATTACAGTGTTTGTTTATTACTTCTGCAGAGGCGGAGGTCATGTATTCGGTGGCGTTGGTTTATCTGTCTGTCTGTTAACAACGTAACTCCAAAAGTTATGGACAGATTTTGACGGAAATCTCAGAAATGGAATAAGGAACAAGTGATTAGATTTTGGGCAGGAATTTTTTTTAAAGATTCTTTACTATGGAGAGTTATTGATCATTTTGCCATTAGAGCTTTTTGGCGGAGGTCTGCACTGTGAGTGCTTCTAGTTTTAGTTCAATTTATCTTCTCTTAAATTTGTCAATTTTATCTGACATGAAGACATTTTGATTGATTCCATGGACACAAATCTGGTTCCATACATATCATCCTGAAAAAGGACAACATTTAATTTCAGCATTCAAAAGTTGAAAACCCCAAGTATCATAGCTCTTTAATCTTTCATTTCACTGGGAAAGGTAAAAAAAACATTTAATGTGCTTCATCAAAGACAAAAAGGATCCAGACGGTCGGGGTGTTCCATTTATTATATGCTCAATGTTAAACTACCCCTCGGAAAGAAATCCACCCTTTTTGCTATGCCATCCTCAGTGTGATATATAAACACAATTCATAAATATAAGAAACGCAACAGCTAGATATCCATTTTTTTGAAAAAATTTAATCAGGTTAGACAAATGTTAATCACTCACTTGACTGGTACCGTATAAATATTTAAAGTTCTGAAAAAGTACTAACCAAGACAGGACTGTTAGATGTTTAAAGTATCTGTCCTTTGAATTGCATAGTCTAACATTGTAATTGAAACTGTGTTCTGTAGTTGAAGATAGCGAAGTGGATACAATTGATTTCTGTATTAAAGAAATCTCAGATTCAAATTCTGTTGTAGGTTATACCTTTAGACTTAAGAAGTACATTCAGGGTTGTGAAAAACGCTGAATTTAATTTGATATTTGCCAAATAAACTTTAAACATACACATTTTACCAGTTTTCCATCGTTTATGTTAGCAATTCTATAAGGTGACTATAACAACGGTGCATCCTTTCCCATCTGACAGGCTTTCATCATTGAAGATGAGGAGCAGACTCGCTCACTTCCCCCCAACCCCTTCAACAAACTCACAGAGAAGGTGCTGGAAGAATACAAGATCATGGTAGAACGAAAGCAACAAGGCCAAGAAGGTACTCATCTTTATCCTTTATGTATTAGGAAGACTTTGTATTCTGTTTGCCTTGTTTCTTTGTGATATCTGTGTCATTAGTTTGTAGTCCAGGCACTTTATTAGTCCAGCTTGAGTCTTTTCATCCTGTCTGGAGCAAATGTTGGAATGAAACAAGAACTTTCCTTCAAAAATGCCATAGGCGCAAAGCTGTCATTCCATGGTTTCTCTCCTCCTCTGCTCTGTGAAGTCAGCTCACAGGATGACGAGAGATGAGCTGCAAAGACATCAGTCTTGTCAAACTCTTCACATCTTGCTTATGACTGTTGACAAGGAAGAAATGCGTGTGTAGGAGAGAAACATCTCTGTGAACGTGCATCAGAGGAGTACCATTATTTTTCCCAATAATGTGTCAGTCCTGGAAGATGTCAGCTGAAAGAGATGAATGAACTTTGTTGAATCAGCCTATTGTTAAGTGAGTTTTGTTTGTAAAGTATTTGCTCTACAAAAAGTATCGGTGTAGGGACGGCTTTGTCACAGACTGAAATATCTCAACATCTGTTAAATGGAACGTCATGAAAGTCAGGGAAGACATTCAAGATGCAGAGAGGGTAACATCTTTCATGGATGACTGACCTTCATTACTTGAATCCTTTTTACAGAGGATGATGATGCCACTGATGCTGATGAGATGACCACATTTGATGGCTCTACTATCTCACTCTCTCTCTCTCCCCTGATGACACCAGCTAAACAAGGTAATTAGCGAGCCAACTGGTATTTCAATTTGTTTTAAAGGGTGAGATTTCCCTCAAATCATATGGATAGTTTCACTCATTACAGCTATGTGATTGCACTTCTTGTCTTATCCCCCGCCCTCTTCGCTGACTTGTTTTCACATGTTGACAGACACCATACCCAATGGGAAGGACTACTTGACAGAGATGGAGGAGGATCTGAGCATCGAGGTATCCAAGCTGAGCGTGAGCACTTCGGAAGCGGTGGAAATCTCCATAACAACGAAGGAGAAGACGGGGGAGGCTCAGACCCCGGAGAGCCAAACCAAGTCCCCAAAGAAGAAGAAAAACAAGTTCCGCACGCCTTCATTCTTGAAAAAGAGCAAGAAAAAGAAGGAAGAGAAAGAAAAAACAGAAGCTTGAATGCATTACTTTTTAAAGTAACGCGTTTTGTGTGAGAAAAAATATTTAAATGTCCTTCCTTATTTTGGCGGGGATTTAGGAAGTGAAATAAGAGATATGGTAAAAAGTCTGCAAGGACAGCCTTTTTATTTCCAAGTTCTTTGAAGATCTGCCAGTAGGTTGTAATAAGAACATTTTTTTCCCTGAGAATTTTTGATGGAACAGTGTAGGTTTAGTAGACTGAAAACAGATAAAAAAGAAAATGCAACACTATTGCTTTGGTTATTACCCATATTTTTAATGGGATTTAGATGTGAGTTTTACAGGAGACAAGATTATTAGTTTATATGAAATACAAAGGATTGGACCTGTTACATATTTGGGGTTTGGTGGGGTTTTTTGCACAAGTTACTGAATGTAAACTGACAGCTAGGACAATTTTTAAATTTAGCAGTCATACCAGTAGTGTAACCATGGCTGAAGATATTCAGACTTTATGTTTAATCTTAGAAGAAGTACGACCTTGTAACCCTGTAAGAGGTAATCTTACTTATACTTACTTGTAATAATATATTCTAGTTTATATTACAAGTATAACAATAGAGTTCTTGATAGTTATGTAAATGATTTGACATATTTACGTACTTTGTCTTAATCATACTGTGATTAATAATACACTAATAATTCATGTTGCTACATGTTTGTGATGTTTCCATGGTTGCTGCTTTATTATAATTGTGACAAGATATTGACTGTGGCTAACAGAAAGAGCTCAGCAAAGTGACAGGTGTCGCATATTGCCTATGAGTGACTGAGTTTCACTTTTTTAATCACCACTTCTTTGGATGTTGGCAATGAAAGTGATGAGGCCGAATCCCAGCAAGTTGAACGTGATGGATGCTTTAACCAGTTTTGTCCAAATAATCAGTGAAGGCAACATGCTTTGGAAAGCTTTTCTTTATAGCCGCTGTTAGAATTTGACATGAAGTATTCTAGAGGATCTTATATTTACATCCCAGTCAATAATGTGAATGATTTGTTTGAACTGAAAGGGAGTGAACTTTTTGTAAATAGTTTTGTTTTTTGTGAAGTTCTTTTATGCTAAACCAAATGTTAATGGAACATAGAAATGTGACAGTACAATCTATTTACAAGATTTTAACACTCTTTGTATAATACTGCTTTTTTTTACCCACTTTAATTAAGCTCCATATTTAGTAAACTGAACATGTGTTTACAAATTGTCTTTCTTATGTAATTCCTGTGCCTAATGCTTGCATTCCTCTGGTTGTTTACATTGCTATTTGTATCGCCTACTTTTTTCCATGGTGCTTTACATTACAGCCACCTTGCTTCAATGTCAGTTCTTTATAACTGCCTTCCACCTCGTGTAATAAATGCTGAGGTAGCTTCTTGCATATTAGCCACTTAATTTGATCGCTTCTTTATTCATAAACATGCTTTTTTTAAGTTCATGGAATTTTTTTACATTTATTCTTAAGGTGATTCTTCCCTCATGTGTTAAGAAACTTGTAACATCAGTTTTACTAAACAGAATGACACCATGAAATTAAATTAAGCTTTTTTTTAGAAAGCTGTGTTCTTTTTCTATAAAGCAGCAAGCTCCCCTCTAAGAAACACACCAAAAAGACAAAAAAAACAATGCACTCACTCTGTTCGGTGATAATTGACCATGTGAAGCTGCATAATTAGTCTTAGGCCATGATATGAATGGGCGTTGTCATGGCAATACACCAAAGATGGGGCTATGGAGACAGAGGGGGAGGGGGATTTGGTGTCTCCGACAGGTGTTCATGTTGGGGGAGTGTCGAGACTTGTACCTACACCACCCCCCAAACCACACACACATCTGATCTGAGATCATATTTGAACAGGAAGATGAGGTCTAAAGTTTTGGTTTTTTATCTTTAATTGAAACATCTAATATTACCTAAAATATATCAAAATAAACATTTAAAAGGAATCTCTTCAGTCATGGGAACTGTGAAACAACTTCTCAATGTTTTTCCTTGTTGTAACTCTAACTTACAACCAGTGCCATGTCCAACAGTTGTTAAAGGAACAGTCCCTGACAATATATGGTTGACAAAGGTTAAAGGTCTCTGTAGTGACTGAGCTAAGGAGAGTAAAGAGCAGGTGACACATGTGCTGTGACCTCAGGGTTAAGTGCAGCTATTGTCTTAAAACAACAGGAGACTGCTGCTGCACAACATATTGTCTGAGGCCATTATCGTAACAGATCACCAGATAGATAGATAGATAGATAGATAGATAGATAGATAGATAGATAGATAGATAGATAGATAGATAGATAGAT
>JAOXYM010000017.1:17431700-17448235 GCA_028567055.1 Leptatherina wallacei
TGACTCTTATCTCTTGCTCTTTCTATATCTCTCTTTTCCTCACTTCCTTCCATAAGGTCTTCTTGGGTTTCTTTGCTTGGTTCCCCCTAACGAAGGCTAATTCAGCATCTGTCTTGCATCCTGTCTCTTCTCTAAGCTCTATCTTAGCCAACAAAAGTCAGTCTGATGCTGACTCTTGCTGTCTCTCTGTCTTTCTTTTCTTTGCCTCCTCCAAAAATGTGGTCTCGCATTTCGTTGTGGGGTGCATTTATATCAAGTTATATTTTATTTTAATACATTTTATTTTTTTATTTTAATATTGGAATGATTAATGATGATATCCTGTGATCTCTTGCAATTAATGGCAGCATCATAATTAGTAAAAGACATTTAACTTGGGTGCTTAAGGTGCATGGTTTAAAACAACAAGTAAATGTGGACGTTGGGGATTAGTAACATGAGGCCGAAATTAATCTATTTTGCTCCAACTTGTTAGTGTGATAGTGTGGTCCTGTCACTATGCCTCCGATTGATCATGAGCCCTGGTTACATGGCCAGAGGGATATCCCTTTGGCTGATTGGTCAGCGCGCATGAGCAATCCGTGGTCACAACTTATTAATGTGTGGCCATGCGATAACATGTCCATCCCACTCATAAGTAACTAGTGACCGTGCCATAACATATATTTTCTTCCAGTGTAACCAGATGGGTTTGGTAAAAAAAACAGAGTATGTAGCCCAATCAGTAGAAGCTCAAAATTCACAATTCAACTGATATACTTGAGTATTTTCCTATTTGAATTTAGTATAATTAGTGAGCAAATTTTTTCACCTGACTCAGTTTAGAATATGACTTATCACTTGACATAGTCATGGCCTTAAAATCAATCAACACATTAAATATACATACACTTGAGTCTGGAAACAAGTTTCATTTTTCTTACTCATGATCACAATAGATGGCCATTGTGAAAACACCATCTAAAGTCTTGTTGTTTTTTTGTTAGTTTTTCTTTTTTCTTTTTTTAGAGAATCGTCCTTGATACCAAACTTAGCTCAGTCGGATCATCTGGTTCAGACACACACCATCATGTTTTCTTTTTAGCTGTTTGTAGACAAAAGTTGATTAAATTAAAATTCCAGTCTGCTATACCAGGCTGCAACTGGATGTTTACCTTGTGTTTGTGAGTGATCCCATTATCTCACATAGACACAAAGTAAACACCAACTTCTTTTGAATATCACTGTACTTTATCTGTCCTCCCCTGCCAGCTGTTCTAGACAATAATACATTCTCTGATGTGCTCTAAGGGCTCTAATAACTTCTGGTGTCACTTTTGTCTTACTGAATTTGAAAAGGCTCTTGGAGAACAAGGCAAACACTATTAGTATTAGATCATAAGTGACTATATTTGATGTTTTGAAGTGAAAAACATGACGTGACAACAAACAGCAAATTGAATATTAATACTTGAGGTGAAGGATGCCATAAAACTAAAATAATGCAAAGGGAATGAGCAACAAGCTGAATTTTGAATGAATTCAAAAGGGATGAGTAAACCTAAAACAATTCATTTTGCCTTTATTCTCAATAGTTTATGATATTGACCTTTGCTTTTGCTTTGGTTTCTTATACTTTGGTTCTTAACAAATTAGTGAAATTACTTTAGTGCTTCAGTTCTTTGGGTGTTTAACAATGCAGTATTTCTTGAGGATGAAAGCTAAGTCATGCTTTCCCTAGTTTGTTAGCATATTCCAATCCTGAAAATTAAAAGTTGTAAACTGCTTTATGACATCCTGATCTGGGTTCAGATCAGGGTGTGGTGGAAGTTATTAAACTTATTTCCCAAAAAGGTTTTTTCTCAGTGGGACAGTGTGCCATGTTGAGGTTTCCCCACCACTTTTTTGGGGGGTTTCTTTTAAAATGTCAGTGTGTCGTAACTGAATGATCATTTCATAATCAAATAGACTTACAGATAAAAAAAACGAACATGAAAATTAAAGTAATAGTTTAAATAAATAATTAAATAGATACAAAGGTTATTGAATTGGATGTTATTTTTCTTTCTTTTGTGATTTAGCTTTGCATTAAAATGATCTAGCAAGTGCTCAATATTCATATAAACCATTTTCTGCCAGGGAAAAGAACACATCCTGAATAATTAACTCCTCCTATTAGAGAAATAATTGCATTTTACAAAAATAATGAGTCACTCTGATTTTTATAGGGAAAAAAATGCCACCCAGAAATTTATATTAGCCTGTTCAAGAAATTGTAAACTCTAAATATGAGTGTTTAACCTTGTCAGAATACAGCATATTGTCCCATGTGCACTTAAAGAAGTCAGAATAAACAACAAGGAATTAATTTAATGGTAGATTATAGGGAACATTTGGACTTTGCTCAATAGGTCTAGAACAAAAGACATAACAAAATTGTACAAGAAAAGGAAAGACGTTTCAAGTTGTACTGTATTTAAAACAAAAATGGGCTTTGTTCTAAATAGACCATAGTCCATTATAGGCCAACACTTGATGGTAACATAATCAACTAATAATAAAAAATTCAACAATCAAAATGTAACAAAAAAACAAACAAACAAAAAAAGACATATGTGGCCAGAATGTCAAAGAAATGCAAGTAGCAATTTAGTGGATGCAGGTTCAGACCACTGTCTGTGTGAAAATGGTAACTTTTGAAGGGGTGTTACAGTTCATGGTGGGCCTGATGGAATGTTTGTCAGGGTGTCAGGTAAGAAACTTGACAGCTTGAGGTAAGTGAGTGTTGCAAAGCAAGTGGATGGCATGATACTCCAACACCTCCATTTAGATGTTAGGGAAAAAGTGACATAGCTGTGGCAGGTGATGAGGGAATGGGCAGATTACTAGCACATGCCCAATGACCATTCAGCTTATCCAAGATGATAAAAACATCAAATCAAAATCTCTCGCAAGACAAGATTAAAAACTTTGGAGACACACAGAGGCAAGAAAAAGAGGCATACAATTATAAACTTAGGGAGACATAAAACACCAATGTGATACCAAATGATCCAGATTAAATGCAAAATGGACAAAAAGAGCTGATGTCCACAAAAAGACACAAAAGGAGCAAAAATGTAATGAAAATTTGAAAAATGAAATGCATTACTCCAGTCATTACATGACAAAAAATATTACATCAAAAATGAATGCAAATATTTGATGGATGAATAGTTGGAGAAACAGTAAATGGAAATTGCCTTTTGTGGTTGTTTTTGTCTGTTAGTATGGGTGTCTTGTGTTTGCTACGTACACCTTGCATATTTGCCTGTTCTTTCATCATCTGTCTTATGGGGTGGTAAGTTCAAATGAAAATATTGCTATGAGCAAATCAAGAATGTGTGGATTCTGTGAAGAAGATGGGAGCCATTAACCATGGCTGCCATCTGCAGACAAGAGTGTGGAACTACTGTAAATCCTCCAAACTAAACCTAAATGTTACATTGGCTGACATGAGCCAAATGGATGCTGTTTAATCATCATTTTAACAAATGTTTGGCAACTACAGCTGTGGCTGTGCTTTACTAGAACTTTTAAGGAAACGTGTCAGTGAGTACGCGCATGCGCGTCTTTCTCTGACGTCAGATGCGAACTCTGTCTGCGTAAAGCGTACCCTTGTTTTTGAGCCAATCCCGTTTAAGGTAAACACAGTCTTGCGTCATTGTTATTGTTCCAGTTGAAGCTTCAGGACTTTATTAATATTTCGCCACCATTTCGCCAATGCTAAGGGCTCTAAAACTGTGAAACCGCAAAATTACCAGTACAATGTCGTCTGATGAGAGTTTGCAAGGTACGGTAAATATCAACAAGCAGGGAGTTTGTTGTTTCAAAAATACGAGGTTACTAACCTTAAATCACCTAACGTAACCCTGTTCTGCCTATTCAGTTTTATGAAACCATGTGTTACTTAATCAATATACTGTCTTTACGAAAACGCTAACTTCTGAGGCCTTTTTCGTGTCAAGGACGGCACCCGGGAGTTCTTGCTCTACTGTTTACTTGACCTACGTGATAGTTTCTTGTCGATACACTCGACTAGTAGTGCACAACAGTATTCATGTGCTATGACTGTGTTTTTAATTTAAGGTTCCTGGGTTGAGCTGCACTTCAGTGGGAATGGTTCGCAAGCTTCCACCCATCGAGGAAGTCAGGAGCAAATCTCTACGTCAAGCCAGGAGGGGGACTTGGAGAAAATGCTGCTAGAAGCCCAACATGAGTCTGGCAGGAACAGCTCAAGAGGAAGCTCCCAATGCAACAGGTTTGTGTGGAAAGGGGAAGAACTGTTTATGTTTATTACATTGTTGTGTAATGCCTATTATTTTAAAGTCTGTCTGTCTGTCTGTACAGCCCACTCAGATCACAGACCCCACTTCTTCTGTGGAAAGGCTCAGAGGGAAACAGCTCACAGGTACATAAGTTGGAGCAGCCAAGCTGTATTCAAATCTGTTTTTATTAGTCTGATTTTAGTTTTCGTAACACATCTCTTTTGCAACAGACGTTTTGACATGTCGTTGCAGGTGTATTAAGAACTACTGCATTCCACTAAGGGGAGTTCCCTCCTTTTATGAGATGCAATCAATCATTAATGACATTTTCACTCAAGTCTTCCCTTTCCTAATAGGACAGATAAAAATGTACAGTGTGCTGTGAAAAAAGGTTGTCGTATTTATTATGATTGTGAGAATAACATTGTTTTTATATGGTGATGGCCAAGCCGATGATCAGTTTGTTCTGATCATGCAAAATTGTGTTTCAGTCTGATGAAGACTTCCAAGAGAGGAGGCGGGAAGTTGAAAACCTGATGAAGAAAAACGCTGACTGGATCTGGGACTGGTCCAGTCGACCTGAGAACAATCCACCAAAGTAAAGACTTGTTTCTTTTTTACATAATTACTTCAAGGTTTAAGTCAGAATTATTGATAGCTATGAACTGGTACAATGACAAGGTAATATCTGCATGAACTATGGTATTGATTACACCCATGATAGAGGTAAGAATAAGAAATTAACTCCACTAATCTGGATTAGGCTAAGTATGAATACCCCATTACATGATTTGTAATTGCAAATGGAGTTCAGGGTGATATCTGTTTGAGAAGAGGTGCGAGTATGACATTAAACTGGAACTCGTTGATTTTTAATCTATTCTGAACAATGAAATATTAATGTGTTGCTCTGCAGGGAGTTCCTGCTGAAGTACCCTAAGCGCTCAGCCTCTCTCAGCATAAGGAACACCAGCGTCATGAAGAAGGGAGGCATTCTCTCCGCTGACTTTCTGAAGCTTTTCCTTCCTTCATTAATCATTTCTCACATACTTGCTGTTGGCTTAGGGTAAGCAACATCATTACCTTCTCACTCAGGGAATATTATATCTTTATAAAGTGAAAAAAACAAAAACAAACATTTGGCTGCATATAGTTGCTGTATTTGTGCATGAATTGATTTGTCATACAGATGTAAAATGTGGATCTTTTAAATGACCTGACATGAAAAATAGGCATTTTTGCTTAACTATGCATCATTACTAATGTAGAAAGAGCTTTAAATCATACATGAATAACCTAGTGTTTGCCTAGGTATTGCAGCACATATTTTTTCCAAGTTATGAAGACATGGTTCAAGAAGAAAATTCAAAGAGAGCTGAAGAATGTTCTGCAACATTTTGCATACTTAAATATGCACAACTCTGTTTTTCAGGATATATATTGGGAAGCGCCTAATTTCTCACAACACCTACTGAACAGGTGGTATTCTTCATATGACCAGCTTGGCATGCCTTAAAATGGGACCTGCTGAAGATCAACAGATGTGGCCATGTGACATGGTCCAATTTTGACTGAATGCCCCACACCAGCGTGGAGAGTTCAGGACCTGTCATTGCTGTTTTGTGGTGTTAACCTCTAAAAACAAGTGTTTAATCCACTGCTCCTTGCTGTAGTCCCTGACCTGGACATAACTCTTCTGCTTCTTGTTGCTCCTTAAAACTGCATGTTTGGGAACTTATATGTAGCTCGACGTTGCCTTTTCTTGATTGAAATCGTGTGTAAGATTATATGCTATTTTTTAGGTCAGTGGTGGAACAAAGGAATTGTGAGCATCAGTGGGATCATTAGCTTAGATTATATGTGCAATGATGAATTATGACTGTAAGAAAATCAGCTGTTAGCATGGTTAGTACAGATCAGGTCCATTCATTGATGGGAAATCTGAATGGCTCTGATTTAGGGAAATCATGAAGTGGATCATTCAACAAAGGAAAACAAAACATGCAGATGAACACAATTAAAATTTTATTGAACTTTGGTCAAAATAATAAACAAGTGAATACATTGCCACCATGTTAGGAATCAATGGACAAAGACAATGCATTATGTGTGTTTTAACGTCATCAGTATATGTTTCGTGTAGTCAACCTTCATTTCTGCATTCACAACTACAGAGATAAGATCCACATTTGCAATATGCGGTTCAAATTTGGGTGACATCCCTAATAAATGAATAAGGGCACATGTATGAGGCCTGTCTTTATTTCCTACTTATTACATGATTCGGAGGCACTCCATCACAAACTGTATGATGTGCAATTTCCCTCCTTTATGTGTTTTCATAGACAGCCACATATAGCAGCAGTGTGTGAGGACATAACTCTATAAAATAGGATTTACAAATAATGCACATGAGGTTTGTAAAACGCCTGGGGACATAACTTGTAGCTGTCACTGATAGAAGTAGGTATTAAGGCTGCAGATTCCCTTTGTCCTGGACCCTATCTTGTGCCATTCAGTTTCCAGCCTGCATCCTAAAACATCATCAAAAACTAGAACTTAATCTCTTCACACAAACACACGATCAGCTGTTTCCAACAGTGGTTCTTAAACTGATAGCCCCAAATAGTATTTCCTCGACAAGTTTGTTTGAGATCTGCTCAAAAGACAGTGGTGTGACTGGACATTTTTCCACCTCTCTACAACATAAAAACATGCAAAGCAATAAACATGTTTTAATACATACTTCTAAATTTAAAAACACATCTGTAGTTTTAGTTTCTTTTATTATGTGGATGACAAGGTGTACTTGAGTAGATACAGTCAGTGAAATTATGTCACCTTATTGACTGGGGTAAAATAAGAGAAGGGAGGGGAGGAAAAGAAACAAGTCCACTTTCCAAATGCATGGCCTTTTCCACCAGTAGTTTGGCCTGAATACATGGCCAATGGGGGAATGTTACAGTTAGGCTTATAGGCCATAAATCCGTGCTTCAGTGGGCCCAAAATCTTTGAAAGATGGCTACAACCTTGACAAGACGTCATTTTATGGACTTCCAAGAGTTCTGTCGTTAAATTGTGAAATGAAGGCTTAAAATGTCAACACAAACACCAACGTTCAAGAGTTTGACCTCTAGGGAGTGCCATTCCGTCAATTAGACCCGAATTGGGCTTTCTGGGTCAGGGGGGCATGTTGATTGCCCTGGTGCCAAAGGCAAAAAACAACCTAAGCTCAGACTCAAAATAAAACAGGCCTATGGATCAACCTCCTGTGGCAAAAAAAGTAGACACGTGCTTTCGAATTCTTCACCAGGAGGACAACAAGGCTGTTTCTTCTTATACAGATAGACAAGTAGTAGGCTTAACTACACAGGTACGGTAAAAGCCCTATCCTCTGGAGCCCCAAATCTTCTAGTTGATTTTGTCCTGGAAAATGTACAAGTTGTTGGTGGCTGCCACCGCTATCACGTTATCTTTGGGGTGCCAGGCAGTGTGGAGGATCTTCTTGTTGAAGTCCAGGCTGTCCACGCTGATCTCGTCCTTCTTCCTCTTGCCTCCGGTGGACACTTTGCGTGGTTTGAGCGTAGCCCGTGGTTTGCTGCTCTCCCGGGACGCCTCCAGTGTGATGTCCCGCCGGGTGTTGCGGTCAAACATTCGGAAGAAGTTGTTGTAGGAGCCGGTCATGATGGCACTAAAGGATAGAGAACATTAAATGATTGTCTGTGTGCTGGCCTGCCTAGAGTAAAACAACTCATAAATTGATTTACCAAGCAGAGCAGGGTTATGTAACATATGGAGAAGTAGCCACATTTACCTGTCACTGCCATTCCAGCAGCACTCAAACTTGTCAAAGATGCAGTCGTTTTCATACAAAGAGCAGAGTTTACTGCGAAGGTATTCGTGGACCTGAAAAAAAATTAAAATTAACAAATTAAAAAAAGTTTTTTTTTTTTAAACATTTAAAAAATTTAAAACACAAAATCTGAACATTTACTTGAAAATGTCTTTTAAGTGTTAAATGGCTCATACAGCTTACAAAATACTTGGCTTTTAGCACATCTGACCCTCCCCTCCCCCTTTTTCATATAAACCTCAGTGAATGGAGACATTTGTTTTTTAATGAAAGCGCTTTCAGATTACATGGCTAAAAAAACACCTTTGAGGCAACATTTTTTTTCCGAGTCACAAGGAGCTGGCATCTCATCCTTTTTTAATTTTATTTATCTATTTTTTTTTTTAAGATGAACTTTTGGTTTTCATACAAATTTCATTGCTGGCTTTAGGATTAGAAAAGATTTTCATCTGCGATGTATAAAGAAACAAAATAACAGATATACAATTTTACAGGCTGACGAGAGGTGTATGAGAGATGTATGCAGCTGCAAGGTTATTATTTCCTAATTGCTTTTGCATTAAACGTTAACTATCTCATACAGGTCCTAATTAAAATGTTTTGAAGTCATGAGATTATTATTGAAGCACCATATTACTATGTTCATTCATGGGTGGTAATGGTAGTTACATTCAAATCCAATAATAGAAATGTTTATGCACCTGATACGTCTCCACTGGCCTGTTCTCCATGTTCAGGTCCCAAACTTTGACGGAGAGGTAGTCACGTGTCATCATGTAGCGTCCGCTGTGACTGAACTTCACGTCTGAGATGGAGGAGATGATCTCAGAGAAAAAGGACCGGCTGCTTGGATCCTCAGGTTCCTCAAAGACTACACAAAAAGGAGAGGGAGAGAGAAAAAAAATCCTCACCATGCTATTTAGGCAACAATAAGTAAAGAAAGTAATTCCAATGTAAGTGATGTCATCAAAATGTAAATTAATTTCCCACTATAGGAAAGATGCATTCACTAAATACTGCAGAAATAAAGGGGAGGTACTTACACTTTGAGTGCCTATCGCAGAGTGCCGCGGCTCGCATGTCACACAGGCGAATGGTGCCTTTGCTACTGCTGTACACAAATACATTGCATTGGTGTGGATGGCACTCAGCAGCTGTGATTACTTCTGTCAGTTCCTCCATGTTGGCGGGCTTGATGTCTACAATATCTGGGAACACACTGTTAAGGAACTGGCGGTCTTATATTTCAATATGATAAAGAGCAAACTCTAAGCCAAATAACCAATATCTATCTTTTGATGATAAAAAAAAGGATACTAAAACTTCTGTCTGTGATTTCCAAGTGCCATAGATTTATTCTTAGGTCATCTGCAGAGAGGTAAGTTTCATGATCACTATTTACAGAAATGGAATTAATGTGATAGGTGTGCGCATTTGCAAAGATCCTCCGGGGGCTTGCTTCTACCATGAGATCCATTGGCATCAGTACTGGTACCTGAAACACACAATGCATGCCCTTACAGAAAACTGCTACATTTTCTTTTATTGTTCACCATTATCAGAAAGGAGACAGCTCTGAAGGGTGGTTACACATACCCGTAAAGAGGTGATTCTAAAGGGGTCTCTGAGTCGCCCATCTTCATCTTTCAGGTTGTAACCTTCTGCTCGTTTATCTCTTTCACTTATTTTCCACAATTTGATAGTTTTATCTGGCGAGTAAAATTCAACAATGCAGATGAGTGACAATTTCAGTTACTTGAACAGATAAATGATTAATAACAGTAAAAAAAAAAAAAAATCCTTACCATTTGTTGAAAGTAGAAAGTGAGCAGCATTTTGTTGGGGTAGCCATCTTATTTTATTAATTTTTTCCTCAATTTCTAAACTTTTCAAATAGTCAAATTCTGGCTCATGACTCTGAAAAGTGCTATAGACGTTGTACTCCCCACGCAGGTGTGGACGATTCTTAGACTAAAAAATAAACAAGACAAAAGAATAGACATGTATATATGAGTCACCAGGAATACAGATTTTTATGCAACACGAGGAAGAAAAAAAAAACACAAAAAAACAACCTGACAAAACAAACCTCATTTCTCTATTATTCAGAAAAAAAGAAAAAAAAAAGACCTACCTCCTGTTCATGTTGAAATATCACTACTCGGCCTCCTTTGTCTCCAGTTGCAAGTAATTCTCCAGAATAGTTGAACTCAACCGTTGAAATTATGTCCGCTGAAAACAGACACGAATCAGTGACTTCTAATTAACAGCTAAAACTTTGTCATGATGGTTGACCCTGACTCAACTTACATGCAAAACATTCTAACATTTAACAGCCAAGTTTGACTAGACTGAATTGTGGTTACAGACATCAAAGTCATTTGGACTCATCCTAATAACTTTGTCATTTCTTAAAATTTGCAAGCATTCAAGAATGAAGAGACATCTGGGATTTACATTGAACTTCTCAAAATAGCAGCTGCAGATATCTCAAACCTCACTGAGATTTTGTTGTTATGAAAGACTTCTCATGGGATTCTGACCCGGCCAAGCATTTCAACAGCACCAGCAGACCCAATGATGCTTACTGTATACAAGAAAAGTTTAAAATGGCTTGGCTACCGCCCCCAACCTTTCATAGCTTCTGACATAACTGCAGATATCCACCATTGTCTTTTTGCCAAGTCAAAAGTCAAATTCCAGAAAGCAGCACATTTTAACCAGGCACAGTGGAAGCAAGAAATCTACTAAAAAATAAATAAAAAACAATCACCTTGATGAGGCACAAGTTTCTTTCAATAAAACTATACATCATTCTGAAAAGGGAAACCTCAATTTAAGATACTGAAAATAAACAATGTAGACATTTTACATGGAGGGGAAACAGAGGTATCTTGACATAGAATAAAGATAAGTCAGAATTTAACTCTGCATATCCGAAACTGGAGTTTCAACTG
The DNA here is from genome assembly GCA_028567055.1 of Leptatherina wallacei. Taxonomy (NCBI): domain Eukaryota; kingdom Metazoa; phylum Chordata; class Actinopteri; order Atheriniformes; family Atherinidae; genus Leptatherina; species Leptatherina wallacei. The sequence goes on from JAOXYM010000017.1 coordinate 17,442,797, forward strand.
GCTATGACTTCCTATCAAACATTGAAATAGAGAAAGGTAAACACGTCAAATTGAAAGCAACGAGACTTCATTTGGGTTTTTGAGGATTTTTAAACTTCTATCCAAAAGACTTCCGTTTTTCTTAGCATCCCAGTGAACCAAAATTAGCTCATTTGGCCGCTTAGGATGACCATGGTTAAATCACTATGAATTAGCACATGGTGGCAAAATGTATCAAAACTGCTCAGAGCAGGTGAAATCCTGAATATCTGAAATATGACTTTTTAAAAAGACGGAATTGCATTACAAGTATCTGCAGTACATACCCGAGTTTGTTACCAAATTCAGGAACGGATTTGTTGAGATACTAACAGCTAAACACACAAAACAAGTACAATCATTCAAGTATGAATGAAAACAAGCCATGATGTCACTCCACAATTTATGGACGCAGCACATTGACGTCATGGACACGGTCGCTCCCCTTTAATAGTTTAGCTACCAACTAGCATACAGCTAGTTAGCGGCATTCGGCATTTTATTGGGTAAGGGCGTTTGCACTGCAGATCCACAAACAAGCTTACACCAATCACGACAGCTGACTTCCACTAAAGCCTGTGCGCTCATTTATCGATAGCTATCGTGCAATCTCACGTGAAGCCCATAGAGCACCATCATCAAACAATCTAGCTAGCTGCCCACCGTTTTAGCCTAGCCGCTGAGCTAACGTTAGCTACATACCTTCCGCAACATCTTCATCTATGGCTCCTTTCACTTGAGAGAAACACCACTGAAAATCATTTCCTCCTGCAACTCCTGTGAAAAAGAACATAGCGTCAGTTTGGATGTGATTCACATTTCGTATGGCGGCAAAATGACCTGACAGTGACACAGTTTGACAACTTAGCTTGCCAGAGCTAGCGTTGGTTAGCCAACTTGCAGATTCAGGCCATCACACACACCAAGAGAGGTGGATCCTTTTCCTCATTTTAAAAGTAGCTTACCCGCCATTGCTTCATTTAGCAGCTCTTGATGTACACAGCTTCCAATACCTAACCAACCAATGCGGCTTGCTCGGAGAAAGCGATAGCATCCACAATCAGTGTGAAGACTCGGGATCCAGATCTGTCAAGACCACGGAAATTATCCGTGATTTTTTTTCTTCCAAAATGGCGCACAGTACATGGAGAAATGACGTCATGCACACATGCCACATCCTGGCTCCATCCATCCTCCTGTGCATCACTTTATTATGTGTGATTTTAGTCTGTATCTTCCGTGGATTCTACTTTATTTAAGCATTGTATTTGTTAATTCCTGATAATTTTGTCCTTTTAAAAACTAATGGACTCTTGTTCTGATTAATCCAACACATATTTTCCAAAAATTGTATGGTTTTTCTTTTTCTTTTTTTTTTTAAACAACGTTTAAAGTAAACAAAAATACATTTAAAGAAATTAACAGCATGGGACATTTTCTTACCATGTGGAGAGATGTTTCACTGATGCTATTCTCATGATAAGAAAATGTAGAACACGTTCTACTTTTAAATGATCGATTTCAAATTATTTATTCCTGTTTTGTTTAATAAAAGTGTCATCTTTGAATGAAAAATCACTTTAAAATGTTTGATAGAAGCAGGTACTCCTGCTTTAATTAGACGGTCATTTGGTGACATCTAGTGGCAGAAGTAGGCTATGACGACCATTTCCAAAATCCAATTTGGTGCGCCGCCTCCAATTATTTTTTGTGTAGCTATTAATACTGGGTCATAATGCTTTTTAATATCTGAATGAAAAAAGACCCATAATAATCTCAATGGAAAAAAATGTTTGGCTGAAATTAAAATTACATCGCTTATCATCCTGCCACATAGATGTCACTTATTTAGGAATTAAAGGATGATTGTGGCAGTCCCTGAGTCCTCATTTTGGTTAACTTTCTTGTCAAAAATAAAAAACCTAACTTAAGGTACATTTTGGTACAGGATAATTTTATAACAACTAGATAAGGAGAAAATTATAGTATTTATTCCAATGAGACGTGATGTACCCTTCTGTGTAAACGGACCCAACCCCTTTTTATTTAATAGATTAGGACATCATGGGTGACTTATCTTTATCACAGATTAAGGCATGTACAAACACATCTTCTGCATAATCTAACTGTGCAGTCCCTCACACACCATTACATTTCCATGCATTCAGCATTAAAAAAAAAAGTCTAATTTCATAAAATGAAATTGTGCCCATAACACATTTTGAACTGGTTTTGTTGCAGAAATAAATAATATAAATTTTCCTATCAATCACCTATGACATGACTTAAAACAGCTAAGAAAAAATGGCAAAAGCTCATGCAATAAGTTGTCGATACATCTTCCTGTTAAAAGCATGTTCCATCAATCTATGTGCAAGTATACCAATGAGGGCATGCAGTTTTTATAATGTAGTAGTATAAGGGTTAAGAAAAAAGGTTTTTAATTTCACTCATCAGGAGAGCAAAAAAATTGGGACATTATTATGTCCCTTCTGATTTCATGTCCCACTCACCTTTAATTCACCCTACCATGAACACAATCCGCATGAAGATGAAGTTACACCATTTGTACATCTGTAAGAGATTGATATGTAGTCTGCCAAATACAAAAAGTGAATTTTTCAATCTTCTTAGAAGAGTAAACTTTTCAGATACACAGCTTAAAATCTGCCTAGATGTATTTATATTTTGTATCTCTCAGCATCGTGGTGTAAAGACAAAGAAATAGTCTTTTTTTAGTTTCATACTTATTAGGTATTCTCTGCAGGGTGTGTGTTTCCATGAATTGGGAATAATATGATTGTCTTTTGGGGTTGATATTGCTAGATAAAAAAGCCACATTCCCAAAAATATAGGAAAAACAAAAGCTCATAAAATGGGAGAGTATGTAATATCTGGGCCAAATTTGAGCGGATAAAATAGAATAAGCACATTTGTTCCTTTGAGTGCAGCAGTTGATAAAAACATACAATTTATGTGCATACTAATATAAGAATTCTGCTGAAAAGTGAAATAAGGACCTCTGTTGGATTTTATTTCACATGTTTTTTAAACTACTTGATCATTTAATTGTAACTTTGATCCTGAACTTGTACAATTATGCAGGCATAGTTATTGTGCTCATGCTCACATGTATTTTTTTGATAGAGTATGTGTTTTTTTCAGGATATTGTCCTGGAGGTATTGAGACAACAAATAAGAGTGTACCCTGAAAAGACCTATACCAAACCTGACCAAAATCTCCAGGTATTTCCCAAGCTACGCATCTTTCTCATCAATCACATAACAAGTACGAAGAAGCAGAGCACAGGCCTGGAGGTTAGGCACACAGACTCGCGCGCGCGCACACACACACACACACACACACACACACACACATGCATGTACAGCTATCCTTATTAGGACATGCCATTGACTTGCATTCATTGTGCTCAGTGTAACCCTAACCCTAACTTGAACCATAACCTTAAGCACAACACATTGATAAACTGATATAAAGAGAGGTCGAGAGAAGGAGGAGAATGAAGAAAACATGGTGAAAATTATTTATTTGAATGCAGTTAACTACATTATCTATCAGTCTAACAACTTATGTTCTGATCCCATTTGTAGTTTTAGTCCCCGAAAGTGCATAATAGTTACTTTTGTCCACATGTTCAAAATGTTAGGTCCCAATAAAGGTACAGGAATTTTGAGATGATTGTAAAAGGAAGCGTTCAGATCAAGACATGCAAACCTGCAACTATGTATTTATTGATAAATGTGAGGCTAACACCAAACACCAAAAGATTGAGTTACTGGACAGTGTTGGGTTGGATGGGACTTGTATTTGGTTCTCTTGTGTAACATTTGCCAGTTGATGTCATGTAGCAAACTGTAAGCATGTGACAACTTGCTGAAAGTAGGCTTGAAGAGTTCTCGGAGCCTTGAACCTGTAGCAAGTTTACAACTTTTAAACATGCATAATGGTTACATCTGCATTTTGCCTATAATCTCCATTGTTATTATTCTTTTAAAACCTTTTTTTTAAACCGCTTTTTTTTTTCCCCCGTGTAGCAATACAGCATTGGATGTGGGAAGGTTAGCTTTACACGATCAGCAGAGTTGTGTTGAGTAATTATTTTAAGAACTTGACCCTCAAAAAACACCCATGACATTTCTGTGCATCAAATGTTTTTGTGCTCTGCTGGCTTCAACCTCTGGATAAATGGAAATGTGCATTTTTCTTTTGTTTCTGTTCATTTTTAAAAGAATAGGTGATGGAATAGATATTACACTAATGGGCAAATGAAAGTAAAACAATATAAAATTTCGTTTTATCAATCTTAGGAATGAATTGAACAAGCCTTTTTTACACTTCCCTCATTTTTTGCTTGCGCTTGTTTTCACAACATGCTACAAAATGAGAGCAAGGAAAGCTGCTGGCAGGACTTCACTACATAAATAAAAACAAAATAAATGGTTTCTATTTAGCCTCAGTATGCAAAGGTAAAATGTTTGAATGAAGCCTAATTTGTAATTTAATAAACTGCACCGCTTAATTGTTGTGTATTTTTGATTTTTCACTTTTTTTTTTTTTTTACACAAGTCTAATGTTTTGACTGTGACTGTGTGTGTGTGTGTGTGCTGTAGCTTCATCAGGTATAAGGAGAGGTGTTGACTTTATTCCGTGCCTCCAGTAACACCACTGACTCTGATAGTTCCTCATCCCCGTGGGAATTCATTATAAGACAGCTAGAGGCTGCTTGTGGATGGTTACTGTGCTGCCCGTATGTTAACTTGTCGCTATCGCGCAAGGCAAACATGTGGTGCAGCTGCTTTCTCTGGCTGTGGGCAACCTGGAGAGATTGATTGGTGAGCCTTCTGTTTTATCCAGGATCAGGGCCACATTCAGTAGACATGGTGCCTCCGGAGAAGCAGCCATTTTCCCCAGAAAATATAGCTCATTACCAGCACAGACAAAATGAAGGTGTATTGACTTTTTAACATCTTACAACACACCTATTCCTGGACCGTTTAACAACAAGCGCGTACTATCCTGGAAGTCTTTCCTTCACCTAATTCTTGTGTAGCTGGACACAAAAGTAATTGAGATTTTAAAATGAGCCAAGTTTCGTTTGACATAATCAGAGGCAACCACTGTCCTCATCTATTTTGTGTTTGAATGTACACACAGAGGCATGAAAGCAAATACCCATACACTTTCATTTACACCCAACACACACAAACATAACCCTCCCCCCACATTTGGTCCATCAGACAGTTTTTAACACAAACCATTGGCCAGTGGATGTGTCTGCTCTGCTCAAGGGCATAAGCTCTGTCCAGACCCTCAGTCTTTACTCACACACACACACTCACACACACACACACACACACACACACACACACACACACACACACACACACACACACACACAC
>JAOXYM010000017.1:17448335-17458877 GCA_028567055.1 Leptatherina wallacei
ACACACACACACACACACACACACACACACACACACACACACACACACACACACACACACACACACACACAAACAGCAAAGACAAACACAATCAATTATTCAAGACTCTTGTTTTGGCTTGTGTGTGTGTGTGTGTATGTGTGTGTGTGGTTTTCTTTTTTTTTCAATATTATTATTTCAGTTGTGTTGTTTCTATGGCATCTTCTGGCAACCTCGCAGCCAGTAGGCCAGATGAGGGAAAAATGAGGTCTGATGACTTGAGGTCTGTGTACGTCTTTGTAATTTAGATGACAGAGTGTAATTTGCATGCACAGCCTTCAACGTTGTCTCATTGTCTGGAGGAGATTATCCTCGCAGCTCTCCACAACTGAAGGGCTGTCAAAGACCTGGCTTGGAAAGCAAACCTTTGTCTCCTTGTGTATTTCCCCACTGGTGAAATTTTTTAATGTAGTCATTTGATGTAGTAAAGCCTCACGTGGACACACACAAATCATTTGTGAAAACTGTCCTTTACTTTTTCCCCCATTTCTTTCTGCTCTTTTGCCTTCACGTGTTAGCTGCAGTATTTCCTACACAATCTGTTTTATGCAGACTTTCATTCTTCAGTGTGCAAATTTGTGCACTAGATGGCACTATGGTACTTATTATTCATGGCTGGTAGCTCATTTCCATTTCGGAGGATAAATGCGTGTGTTGCTGACACAAGTCATGATCACAAACAGCGTGTTTTCCCTGAGCTGATACTGTTAGCACCATAAAGAACCCCATATCCACTCATTTGCATTAATTAACTGTTATGACCTTAAGCCCAAAGCAATTGTTATAATTTCAACAACTTAAGTTTCTATGAACTATATATATATATATGTATATATATGTATAATATATACATATATATATATATACATATATAGTGTATATAAAAAAAAGCTGAACTGTGTTGTAGATCATTAAAGTTTTTAGCTGAACTCCAAGTCTGCCCTAACTTGACAGATACAGGTTGTTTTTTAAAGGCTCAACTGAACTTCAAACAGAGCACACCCTGCTGAATCAATGAAAACAGAAATGAATGATTTTGTAGGGATGTATTAGATGTGAATCCTTGCAGTGATGATGTCCTTGTAACAGATCATATTGTAAATAAGATGGGTTAAATTGCACTTGTAGCTTCCCTTCAAACAGTCAGCCTCATTCTCTCAGGGGGGACAAGAGAGTGCGGCAGACTCTTCCTCTAATAACGCTAGACAATGAGATCCCAGCTCATAACGTAGGCCTCCACTATATAGAACAAGTAGTGGGGGCTTAGCAGCTAATAAAGTGGCAAGTCTTCAAATCCATGTCAGAAGAGCAGAGCGCCACAGGGACCTTTCATAACACTTGTATGTGCAGGTTCTATTGCAGTGCAAAGGTTACACATCCACATTGTACTGATCTAACCTGATGAATTGCCTTAAGCCCCACAAATTTCAAGGCCGTGTTTCTTATTTAAAGAAGCAGAGCTGAATAATTCTCCCACTCTCTGAAAGATGACAGGCAAAGACATGAGTGTGGAATAAATGTTTGAGATCTGCGCATGTTTTCTGTATCTAATGCGACAAACGTGAACTCCCAGTTCAAATTTTAATTAAATTTTTGCTTTTGTTTTATATCGGATCAACTTGTTCTGACACAAAATATTTTGCTGTAGTAATTTTACTCTTCAAAAATTACAATACGCGTCAGTTTTGTCGGCTGAATCTTGCTGCCCCCTGAGTTCACAAGCACACAGTCTCAGTAATTAGCTTTGATTGCCTGGTCTATGTTTAATAAATTGTCGCTCCTGCGTTCTCTCTAGTGAACCTGTCCTTCACTTGAGCACAGACACTCCTCCAGCATTTTCACCCACTTTGTTTGTGAGTCTTTGATCCACAGTATTCCAGTTAAAGTTACACCCATGTGCTGCAAGTTGAAACTTTCAGTATTGTTGCTCAGGGGAACCTTATACCCGTGGCGCCTTCTGCTTTTGTCCTTCCCTTTAGCAACAGAACTATCCTGTGGTCCTGGACAAAAGACTACTCACGACACCATTTTATGATCTTTGTGATGATATTGTTTCCTTCTTCTGCTTGCATGTTACCTCGCTCTGCTTATTTTAATCCACAATGTTATGTAAAAAAAAAAACATCATTAGTGGCTCTCCCTTGGGACAATTGTTGATTGGGAGGATAGGATGGGGAAGTAAGAAAAGAGATGCCCTTTATTCTGAGATGCAACATGAAAACAATTTAAATCAGTGCTGTAACACAAGAGCGTAAAAACAGATGTCATCAAGTTTATAATTTAATCAGAAAGCCAAAACTTGACAGTAGTTTTTTTTTTCCAATTATATTTATTTGCACTTTATGAGCTGGACCATCGTTTTCCTTCTGTTGATTGTTTTCATGCACATATTTGACATGCATATAAATTTGTTTCTCGAGTTACACATGCATGTTAGGCATAATTGGTACAACATTAAAAAGCATTCTCTCTAGAAAGAATACAATCTGGTGTATAAAACTCTTAATGGCAACACCAACAAATAGAATATATCTAAGTAGAGAGTAAAGTGCTGTGATGTCTTGCCTCTCCAGTTTGTCTAATCACTATGTGAGTGAAACATTCATGGTACACTAGATCAGTTCAATATTTAATTTCTCAACAAAGGCTACATGATGGAACAGATGCTCAAACTTTGTATGTTTCTCAAGAGAGCAAAATTCACTTTCATGGAGCTATTGAGTACAGAGATTCTGATTGTGTACAAGCTCTGTGTTGACTTCTTTGGGAACGTCACCTGCGTGCACTTAACAGTCGTGGATAAAAAGATGCTCAAATATATACTAAGTGTGCACTGTGAGTCAGTCTTCTAACCATGTACTGAATACATCAATTGTTTACATCCAGGGGCACTGAACACTCATGTGTGGAACCACATTAATGATGTGCAGAGGTTGCCCTTTGCCTTTATGTCACATTTCAAGTGAAAATTTGACTTGGCATATTTACATAGGATTTCTTCATCTTCCTTTTTAAACCCCTATGGGCAAGCTGAAGGTGAGGGGAACTAAGATTATTATCCCTGTTTCTCAGAGGAGCTTTTCTTTATGTACACCCTCACAGATGTCGACATTTGGTTAGGCGGTGTACATAGAAGCCCCAGATTATCTAGCGCTTCAGGAAGTCTGTTTAGCTAAAGTTAGGAGTGGTTACTTTGCCGCACCTTTTTAATTTACTCCATTTTTCTTACCTAGAGACCTCTGTGCTTAACCATACACCTTTGTTAGAAAGTATGCTTTTTCTTTAGTTTTTTTTTTTTTATTGCTGTCCATTCCACACCAGGTTTTAGTTCTACTGATGTTCACATCGATAGACTCCACTTGTGCAGATGCAGACCTATACGCAGGAAGCATAACAGATGGTGTACTATATGTCATAATGCTATAAAATCCAACAGGAATTGACAATTGAAATCCCACCCTGGAGTTTGCCTCTTTTAGCTTTGGCATAATCTTCTCAGGATTTCAATTGCAAAGTCAAAGAGAATAGTCTAGCACATGGGGACTAGTTATCTGGGGCAAATGCGGTCTAAGGTTGACAATGCAAGGGCTATGTTTATGTGCATCACACTTGCTATACTGAATGTTTCCCAGAGTGCAAGAACATCCTCCCCTGAATTCTATTCCTCTTCCCACGTCCCAGTGCTGCCGTGGAAAGTAGGCCAAGTGAGCACCAGGGCGTTGCTTTTTTAAGATGATCAGTTTGTCAGTGTGTTTTTGTGTGTGCAGGACGGCTATTCATGTGGCTTGACTAGATAGAACAAAGAGCAGCATTATACAATTTGCAGCACTTCCAACAGCAAGGAAAAGGGAGAGGTTGGAAAATAGGGACAGGACAAGTGTGGATGAAACAAAGACTAAATCTGGCTTGTACTCTAATTCATTTACTTCCTCTTTTCCACCTCTTTGTTGCAGCAAAAAGGTCCCTTGCCAGTAACACTCCTTTGCAGGATCATACTGTACTCTAACTGGCATGGATTATTTTTAGCTATTGCTGTGCAGCTTTCACCTTGACTCCCTCTGTCTTGACATCATAATTAACATTTCTGTTAATAGTAGCACAGTTCAATATTAATAAGGATCTCTGGCTAAAATCAAAATCAGATGCAGAGAGGTGATGAATTGTACTGCATTGCTTCCCATCTCGATCAAAGGGTGATAATCCCTGTAGAAAAGAATTAGAGGCAGTGATGCAACATGTTGAAAATATACATTTTGATGGGAGTAACTTGTGAATTGTTGGGAGTCTTGCAGGTGGAGAAGTATGAGTGCAAGTTGGAAACACCTCCATTACAGGGGTCAGCAGGCAAATTAAATCCTCCTGAGTGTTGAAGCAAATGCTGCCTGTTTGTTTATGCACAGACGTTCTAAAAGAAAAAAAAGAAAGAAAGAAAACTGCAAGGTTAATGCTGATCCGTCCCGTTTTAAAGGCCGGACGCCACATGTGCCCATAACATACTTACTGATGAGATTTTTAAATGACTTTCAAAGTCAGTTTTTTTCTATCTTATTTTTCTGAGTGTCACAGTCTGTTTGGCAGCAGAGGCGCCTGTATTATGAGTGAATATGTTCCGATTTAAGGCTGAATAATCAAATTTGCTTCACTTCCATCAACGCCACCGAGAAATGTGAGACGGCGTGATGACTTTTTTAAATAAGGAATTTTAGATAGGCCCACAAAACAGTGATGGACACAATCGAGACGGGGCTGCATGAGAGCGAAGGTACCCTGGGTATTTGGTCATGTGTATTTTGGTCTAAATTTCCAGGGGATATTTTAGATGTTAATAGCCCTGAAGTGGTCTCGGTTTCTTATTTAATTTCTCTCGCCTTCTTTAAATGTAATTCGCCCACAGACTGCGCCGCGAGGCTCTAAACCGCGCAGAAACTCTCTCATCATTTCCACAGCAGAATGGAAATGCAAATTGTGCGCACGGGCAATGCCCTTGATAGAACTCACCACTGCACACAATTAACATGAGCACTCTGACAGAAGTTGGTGACGAAATGTGAGGTCACACCAGCACTGACTCAGAAAATGTGCTTGTTTTTAAGGACAATCACGAAAGAAAAACAAACTCCTCGAAAACGTAAATAAGTCGATAATAATAATAATAATAATAATAATAATAATAATAATAATAATAATAATAATAATAATAGCCCATTTTTATATTTAAGGGGTTAGCAAATCTTACATTTTAATTTTCTGAAAGATTTTGTGCACTATTATCAGCATCCTTTAATATAGCCTATATCTGACCATTTTATGAGGGGTTTTGACTTGCTTGCAAACTTTTCCTTTCACCTTTTGGGGGGAACTGCGGGAGAGAGATCTGATATATAAATCTACGTTGAGATTTAGCCATCTTGTCACTTAAGAACACAGCTGCCTCATATCGACACAATGATCTCAAGTGTAACCAACGAGGGGCGCTGTCCGTCTATCAGCCATAACAACCTGACACGGATAGCCCCGCATGATTGATCTCATCACTCTTGCCCATTTGTGTTTTACCGCTATAATTAAAAATAACGCGCAAACTGTATTTTAATATGGTATTTGAATATGCCAAATCGAATTGCGTGTGTGCATTTATCAGGCCTTCATTAGAGGGTCCTGGAGTTTGCAAACGAGGCTTTCAAAAGCGAGATTTGTCAATGTTTTTCTAAATACATTTGTGAAGGGGAAAAAAACAACAACAGTAAGCGTTGTTTAATTGTTTTGCCACTTGTGAGGATTTTTTTCCCCTCTAAATCATGGTGAGCAGCAAAAAAAAAAAAAAAAAAATGAAAAGAAAAGCTGTAGATGACCCTGTATCTCTTTTTAGATTTTTTTTTTCTCACGGTAATTTACACCTCATGTGTAAATAAATAAGTAAATGGCTGGATTAATTAATAAATGCATTTTAAGCGAAATTGTAACTTTGAATTTTTTTTCTTGAGTTGCTGTGAACAATAAGTGGGCTGATTGCTTATTTGTTCCATATAGAATCTGGAATGATGCGTGACTGTAGGCGGATTTGATTAATATTTAATCGGGAAAAAAAAGATCACTTTAAGACAACCTCTGTGATAAAGCCGTGAGCAAGCTTACTCTTTGGGTGCTAATAAGATTTCCTCCCCCCCTCCCTCCTTTTGCCAATCAATCCATTAGGAAACAATGCAGGTGAGCATAATGAAAGTGTTGTCCCAATAAAGTGCATCGATGGACAGCTGGGCAGCGGCCGGCTGATTGACTTTGCCTTGACATCTGGGAGGCCCGCTGGCCCCTGGCACGCGTATAGGCTGATGTCGCCATTTACATGCAAATTTAAGGAGATCATGAGGGCCTCGCCCCGTAAATTCACACAAAAAAGAAGACGTCACCCTCAATACGGAGGAGGCTCGTCCCGTCGAGACGGGAGGTCTTCCAAGTCACCCCCTGTACATTCTTATTGGAAACCACGCGTCCCGAGGAGTTTGGTTTGATATCAGTGCTGAGGCTCAAAACCTTTGGGGGTTCACTCATTGTGGTCACTGAATAGAAGAGAGAGATAACCCCCCCCCCCCCTCCATGTCATCAGCCGGTCATTTAAACGAGCATTCAGCCTGGCTCAAGGCGAAGATGCAAGAGATCAACAATAGTTTGCACTTGTTTCCCCCTCTTGTCACCCATCACTTACCTCTTGCATGCTGTTGAGAAACAGGATATTATTTTGGGGAGGGGGATGAGAAATGGGAAAATTGTTAAAGATCCTTTAATATCCACGGCGGTGTAAAGTTTTCTAGCATGCAACCATTAAAAACAAACGGGGATCAACACTTCTTTTATTTTGATGCTAACATTTCACCTAATGATGGAGAGCGCATTTTCCACGGTATAAGCCCTCCACGCAGATGATCCCACAGAATGAGCTGAGACGGATTCAGTCTCCGCGCCTCAGTGTGTGGAGCAGCTGACTCCCTCTCTCCACGTCCAGATGGCTCCTGCACACAGATTTGCATTCATTTTCCTTTAATATCTTCTGAAATAGCGGGACAGCTGCATTTGTTGTCAAATACGGTTTAAAACTCCCTTTCAGGACAGCATCGTTACCTACGTGACGGGTGTGGAGATCCATTTTCCCTCTCCAGTCAACAGTATCAGATCTAAGAGGATTTGTCTCAAAGTCTCCTAATTTGATAATCAGATTTAAATCGCCTTGGTGCGTGTAATCAGGGGTTAAGTTCTAATAAGCGACTTGAAACTGTGCAAAAAAGGGACACTGAGTTCTGTGCAAAAAAGATATTTGCAATCTCGGTGGAACAGACAAACATCATGCGTCTAAGAGGAAAAAAATAATAGAATTAATAAAGACTCCACTTTGAAAAATCCATGATATATTTGTTTCATTTTACAAACTGAAACTTTGTAATTTCTTTTAAATAATAATAGTAATAATAAAAAAAGAGTAAATGACAAGAAAAAAAAGAAAAAAGAAAGTACGCCTTCATTTTATGTTTGAGCAATTTGGCAATAGATTTTGTAGAGGTGAAAGCAACAGCTTATAATTCACTTATCTTTGGCAGCAGCTATTAACCCTCAGCACCAGCTAGATAGATTGCTCAGGATATAGCACACATCTCTCTTCCTCGCACCCTCCCCTCTCGCCCTCCATCCTCTCCCCCTTTTCACCACTAATGAACCGGATTGCTTGCTTGTCCCTCTCGGACAGAGTCGGACATGAAGGCAGTTGGCTCTTTAAAAATGATTAAGATGTTTCTGATTATTACCGATTTTACGGGACGTGCATGAAATAAGGGAGACACAGAACAGGGATTTCCTGAAGTTTGTTTAATGTTGTGAGACATCGTGATTTTTTTTATAACTATTTCTTTTACTCCACAAAAAGAGAGTCAAGAGATGTGACTTCATCTTCAGTAAATAGAAAAGACTGATTTATCTCAATATAAAAGCCTTACTCGAGTCAGATTTTCTAACTTTGTTCTCATTGTTCTTTTACGCAATAAGTAAAAACATTCTCTCTCCCATTCACTGCAAAACAAGTGAAAGTCAATTATTAGCTGATGAAATTTCTCAATGAAAAATTAATGTCAATTAATAGGTTTATAATTGTGTGATTCTCTTAAAGCGGCGTTATAATAATTAGTTATTAATTACAATTAAATAACCGGCAGAACATGGTTAAAGTGTTATGGGGGGAAAAATATATCTTAGTTTTTTTAAGAAACAAGAGTTGCCATTACTGAAATATAATTTATGGCCTGTATTCTCATAGCTGTTGAGATGCTTTCGATACATCAGTGAACAAACCCCATCAAGTCAATTTCCAATAATGTTTGCAAATCTAAACGAACAAATATATCAAAATCTATTCATTTTAATCCAGTACAATAAAACTAATCACGGAAATTGTGAGCATTAGACCAGCCAGAAATAATAAGCTATGAATCCTGATCTCAAGTTATTATTATGTATTTTCTTTTATTATTTTTCTCCTCATTATGTGTGATGGTTACATCCGGTTGAATTTTCCATATCATTAAAAAAATCAAACTCACCACATATAGGGCCTAAGCAAGAGGAAAAGTGGAGCGAATGAGTGTTCTCAGGCTGCTGCACTATAGGGCTGTACCCGTACAGTGGAGCGCCGCTGCCTGACAGGAACCGTCAGAGCTCCATATATGGTCAAAACCACGCCCCTTCAGCGTCATATTCTGACAGCGCCTCTCCCGTGGGTTTAGAGTTTTGGCTCCCGGGAAAGATTTCAGTCCTCGGGGAAAGAGGGCTTAGTTTTGCATGTTCCCATCCATCGTGCACGACGCGAAAGGGCCCCTTATCCACCTCTCCTGTGTACAAGGAACACCTCCACTGGTGATCAGCCTTTGCCTGTGTTTGTCTTGTGGAGAAGCAGCAGCACCTTTTTCAGGAGTGGGTTTTTTATTCAGCAAGAAGTCCTGAAGGTTTTGGATGCGGTGCTTCAGGGATGTGGGCACTTTGAGAGCAGCATCACCCACAAACATAAACAACTGCCATCGATTTTTCTGTGAATAGCACAAAAAAAGAAGAAGAAGAAGAAGAGGAAGAAGAAGAAGAAGAAGAAAAAAGAAAAAAAAACAGAGGAACAATAGCAACACAAAAAAAAATCGTGTCTATTGAACAATTCACTTTTCCAGTCTGTGGATACCGCTCTAACTAAGTACAGCACTTTGAGAATTGTTCACATCGGACGGACTGAAGAGGGAAGCAAGACCTGTGGACCGGGTTTTCCCTCGCAAGTCTGAATCGGCTCTCTCTAGGCTACTTATCCCGAGAAAAAAACAAAAAAAAACAAACCCTGAAGGATAACGCGCTTGGACGTTTATTTCCTTAATTTCACAGGAGGCTCTTTTTCACGCAAATTGTCCTAAATGTTTGGGATTCAGGAAACTATACCGCGGGGTGGGACGACGATGAAGGAGGAACCGCTGGGTGGACTGAACTCGGTCCGCTCCTGGATGCACACAGCTGGGGTGGTGGATGCAAACACAGCCGCCCAAAGGTACGCATGCCAAAAGCATCTGATTTTTCTCACGCATTCCCTTCTCATCATATCGACCCCTCAATCCCCTGAATACTCTGTATCAATTACGGTCTCCCAATAAATGCCCCCCCTTCGGCTTTCCCTTCTTTCATTACATCAGATTACCCATTATTGTGACAAATCAAGAAATCTCCCCCGTTACTCGAGCGTGCTTCTGCATCTCCAATGTTTCCATCAGCTTCTCCATCATCTAGTATCCCCGGTGTCCGGTGCTTAACCGAGATGGTCTCTTGTTTTCTCCCCGCAGCGGTGTCGGCTTGGCACGGGCACATTATGAAAAGCAGCCCCCTTCCAACCTCAGAAAATCCAATTTTTTCCATTTCGTCCTGGCGCTGTATGACAGACAGGGTCAGCCGGTGGAGATCGAAAGGACAGCTTTTGTGGACTTTGTGGAAAAAGAAAAAGTAAGCGCTGCATTTTTTAAATAAATGCAACCCTGCACACAATCAGCACATGTATCGAAATTATGTTCTCTGAAATAGCAAAGGGTTACTAAGGGGAAGTCACGTGTAATATTGATTTTTTTAAAAACTCAATCCGCTGATGACAGGGAGTCGTTTTAACGGTTCTTTTCTTTTGCATAGACAAACTGTGCATGTGATATATTAGACCAGGGAACAGAGATATGATAGTGATGGGCACTTGTTTTATTGATGCTTATTTTTACAAACTGTTTTCTGCAGGAACCAACCAGTGAAAAAACTAACAATGGGATACATTACAAACTACAGTTATTGTACAGCAACGGTGAGTGAAACTATCAATAATATTCTGCAAACACGTGAAAACATAACAAAGATTAGTGTGCGTAAAACCAATAATAATAATAATAATAATAATAATAATAATAATAATAATAATAATAATAATAATAATAATAATAGAGCAGACTATAATCT
>JAOXYM010000017.1:17458977-17473798 GCA_028567055.1 Leptatherina wallacei
TAGTGTGCGTAAAACCAATAATAATAATAATAATAATAATAATAATAATAATAATAATAATAATAATAATAATAATAGAGCAGACTATAATCTTTTTTGTATTTTTTTATCACTCTCTGAAGTCTTTATATTTTCCTGAAACTTTTCTGGTATATTTTCTTTTTTTGAATTTATTGTCATCAATTCCTTAAAATTCACAAGTGGTCCTCTTTTTTTCTCTCTCTCCCCAGGCGTCAGAACAGAACAGGATCTTTACATACGGTTAATCGATTCTATGACGAAGCAGGTAAGCTGCTGTTGCACTTGTTTCCACGCATAGTGCAACCTTGCACACATCCATTTGTGTAAAAATCTCAACATGCCGTGCAAATCGCCATCCCTGAGGTGCACGCACACACACTGCCCTAAACCTGCTTGCAAAATATGCAGTTTGTGGCACAAAATAAAATCAAATTACAGGCGTAATAAGAAGAGACAGCTTCCATTTTGACTGTTTACGTTTGACCCTATCATATTGCGAGACTCTAAAGTCAATTTTACTCCGCCAGAGTTGGGCTCCTTTGTAGGCTCAGTTTGTCCAGCATTAAAATTTAAACACTACCTCTGCTCCATATGATCTGATTTGACTTTTCTTGCAAAGAGTCAGAGGTGACGCTCTAAATATATATATATATATATTTTAAAATGCAGGAAATATTAGATTTTTTAGAATTAATTCTAGATAACTTTGCAGAGGTGTATTTCTCTTATCTTCTTCATAAACATTTGAGAGACTTTTAGCCCAGAGTGTAGTTCTTATTAAACGCAAATACTGGTGAACTTATTATAAGAGGGGAATTAAAACACACATCCTTAATTCTGGCTCCATCCATCATGTTGTGTTATTAAACAGAGGGTTTAGGTAGAGCCTCGTGAATAGAGCCGTGAAGCCTGGACCACTGGTCACAGACAACATTCCTGTGTGAATGATCCGAGTCAATGACGCAGAACAAGCAATTTATGGATTTCTGTTTCCACAGCTGCAAATAGCGACATAAATCAAACCAATATAGATAATCACCCGGTTCCCAGAATATAAAAAAAGAAAAGCAAAAAAAAAAGTGAAAATTATATATAGAGAGAAATAAAAACGCCAGGTCAAATGGGACAGCTTTTAAAAGCAAGAAGAGTGATGCGACCTGGTTCAGATATGTCACTTTTTCAAAGTCGTTTTCTTCTATTGGCCTGAAGCGTGCCAGAAAAAAGACAAAAAAAAAATCCTAATAGAATTTATTAAAATTCATTAGTGGCAACAGATCATAAAAATAGCAAAATAAAATATAATGCCACTTATTTCTTGAATTAATTTGAATTAGATTTATTTTATGGGATATTTAGTCAATAACGTGGTTCTTTGCTCGTATTTCCACTTGGTGCAGTTCAGTATACGAGGGAGTAAAGTGTCTATCCTTAGAATTGAAAGAAGAGGGAGGGATCGAGGGAGGGAGAGAAGAGCGGCAGAACTGATAGCTCCACGCCATCTGTTTCAGCCAATGCTCAAAAATTACTCAACCGTACCGCCAGACACCGCTTTTTATCCACAGAAAGATCATTGTTAGCGGCTCAAAATAAACAACAGATTGCCCATTAACACTTTCCCCCAAATATCCCCAGATTATAAGCATATTGATGACACTTCCATTGGATCTCTCCTTATGAAAATCTCTCTGTCTCTCTTGTCTGTCTGTGGGAGCTAAAGGATTTTATCGAGATTAATAAAAAAAATACAGTTCTTCTTATTATTGTTAGCTATTCCTATAATTATCAATACCGCAAATTGTACTATTATATTTTTTAATTACTGCTGTAACTAAATATTGTTATACCTATTAATATTGTTGGTTGTAGTTTTTAAAGGGTAATTTCGTCAGATTTCTTAATTGATATTTATATGATTTGTTATAATTTATGATGAAGGATTTCTGAGATGTCTCAACTATGTTTCTTGTTCAGCCTCTGCTCTCATCTAATATGTCCTAACATCATGTGTATTCATGTCCTGATTTATTTTATTAAGTGCAAAAGCAATATTCATATTAGTCTACTTATTTGTCATGCACACAAATGAACGTGTATGTAAGAGATGACTGTATTTCCATCTCATTTTTGTTCCAAAGGCCATAGTTTATGAGGGTCAAGACAAGAATCCAGAAATGTGCAGAGTTCTTCTCACTCATGAAATTATGTGCAGGTAAGCATATTTTACTTTTTTACTATTTTTTATTCATCATTATTATTATTATTTTTTTTGCTTTGTCCATTTTCCAGATCAAGGCAAAAAGTATCCCCCCCCCCCCCCCCCCCCCCCCTCTATAAGTTTTGACACTGATGATGTGGTGCAACAATTCAAACTGCCCTCTGGTCCTTCAGCAACCACACACACATACACACACACACGTACACATACACATACACACACATACACATACACACACACATAGCTGCTGTCATTTCTAACTTTGATAGGATGTGATTCAACTTTGATATGAATATGACAGTAAAAATGAGCTGACTGTCTTTTTTACTGAGGGAAACTGGAATGTATTCTAAACAGACAGTGACAAAGCACAGAAGTCATTTTTTTCTTCTCCTTTTCAAATTTTAATATTTTAAGAGCTGCATGCCAGTATTTAAGCCTGTCAGAGACAATGTGTTTTCAGTTGCACATAAATGCTGCATACTATCTTGCTTTGCATGATTTTTTTTTCTTTTTTAGCACAGAGTCATTTCTTGGTTGATCCCACCTGTCAACACTGATCAGTGAGCCTTTTAGTGTCATTTAACCACATAAATCTCAACTGCTCATATTACGCTGCTATTCATCGGAGTCATTGATACTAAAAGGAAAAACGCCTTTTGTTGTTATTGTTGAGCTCAGCATGAGCTTTGTGAACATTGAATTTGGATACTGTCGGTTAACCTCTGCTTTGTTGCACCGGTGCATTGTTCAAGTTACTGCTTGAGAGCAAGAGCAGCATGAGAGCTGAGAATGATTTGTCTTTTTTCATGCATAAACTCATCACTCACGCTCAATTTATACATGCATCCATCACTTATTTGTGACACGCTGAATATGGTTGTTCTGTAGAGGTAATTTTTTTTTCTTTTTTTGTCATGAGGAAGTGCATTTTGCTGCTGAATAAAATACCTACAAGAGCTGCAGCCTATTCCCACACATTTACATATAAAGATTTTTTTTTAAAAATACTGTAGTTTTACATTATTTTTTTTCTAAGGCTTGGAGTAGACTACTTTTGGATTACACATTTTCTTTTATATTTTTCATCTATGAACATCTTTATTATTGTTTCTTCTAAATAAGGGATATTCAGTTGTCGTTGACTGACAGTAGCTTTGCACAGAATCTTTGTTTTTCTCTTTGCACCATATGGCATAAATCAATCTTATTCACATATGTTTCTATGTTTTCATTTCAAATGGAAGCTGAGATTATGTATTTGTTTATTTTTGCAGTTTTGATTCAAGTCCCAATCAAAGAAGTGAGAGGCAGCTAGCTATAGACTTAAGGAGGAGATGGTTGAAACATGTGCTGGAAGATAGATTAGTGCTTTTGAGGCCATAATTGATAAATGCCCTGCAGAAATATTGGTTGAGGGTGGCACCTTGCATCTCCCTCAGAAATAGCAGCTTGGCAATTAGAGGTAAACAAAAGCTGAAGCTGTGAAAAGTGACTCCCCTGCCTCCTGGCCCAATCCCCACACCCCTCCCCTTCAACACTAAGCCAAACAACACAACATGTTGTTTTCACCATTTTTATCAGCCATCAGCATCAATGGAACTAGATTGAGTGAAGAAAGTCTCATGGCATCCCCCCCCCCCCTCCCCTTAATATCAAAACCACTCAGATGCACTAAGTGAATGTGTTTTTAATTCTTTAGCAAAGTATTTCTGCTTTTTAAAATCACCTTTCTGTGTTTCTGCAGCCGATGCTGTGACAAGAAAAGCTGTGGAAACAGGAACGAGACTCCGTCAGACCCAGTGATCATTGACAGGTAAGGCTGTGTGCAGCATCGTGTGTGCGTGTTTGTGTGTGTGAACAGGTAATGAGTAAGTGAATGAGTGAGTGTCACGCTGACTAAACGGATGAGTGACTGAGGGGATGAACAGGCACACGGATGAGCTAGTGAACAAATTAGATCCCTCCCGGTGTACCAGACGGCCCACTTGGGCTGACTTGCATCTTACAGCCCACAGTGTGGGAACTGTGGGTGATTCTATGTGAGCGGCTGAGGGGCGTCTTTCCCAGGTACCTGTGCACTGAGGGGCGGTCACCACCTGGATAGGGTTTGTTCAATCACAGGTGGTTCAGTCACTAGAGGATCACGCTGGGAATACTCCTAATTAGCTTAGGCAACTTTGCATTTATTTGGCTGGCTTCCTGTCTTTGTTTATGACAGTGATGCTTACACTGTCAATTGTTTTTCATTGACTGTCTCCTTTTCTTGAGTTAGCTGTGAGCTTGACGGCATTAAAGTTTTGGTTTAGAAGATAAAAACATTTATGTTTGCAGTTTTGTTCTTCACTTTAAGGGAAGTTGCATTTACAGTATATCGCCTTCACTTTCTAAAGAGGGACAATGAATGAGTTTTTCCCAGGCATTGACATTTTCCTCACACTCACTACATGTTCTGGTCAGTGTTAATATATTTAGGTAGGTGGATGAGGATGCACGTGTGTGTATGTTTGTGTGTCTGTGGTGGATATAGAGGTGAGGTAGGGGGTGTAGTTTGAGCGCCGTTCTCAATGTAACTCTCACCACGTAGTAGGAGAGGCAGCAATGCTAATGTTTGACTAGCCGGAATCACTGTTTGCTTAGCGGAGAATGCCTGGTATCTGACAGAGGGGACAACTCTCTTATTAGTAATCAAATAGGGCTGAGCAGTTGTTGCTGCCACTCCACTCCAGCGGCTTCTCATGCATCAGGAAGTAGGAGCTGGCTGCCCTGGGAGCCTAGATGGATTACCAGGGCTACTGCTGTCTGAACTCAAGCTCACACAGACACACATGTAGATAAACGCAGATACACACTCAGATGAGGACACATATGCAGACAGACAGACACCTCTACACACATGCATGCACATCTAGTGTATGTTGTTTATGTTGTTGCTATGGGTCAGTGTTTATATTTTTATGGTAGTCTCAGTGCAGATGGGAGAAGCTCTATCTGCCACCACACACATTCAAAATTTATAAGGGAGGTACATTTATTAATGACGAGATGATACTGCAAATATAAACATATAACTTGAGATGCCCACTCTGCCGGATTTCCGCTGCTTTCATGTTTGCTTTGTGTTGCTCTGCTGCCTTTTTGCTCTTTAGAGTTTGGCACAGCATTGTTCTTCAATCTGCAGAACAAAACATGTAACTTAAGTACAATAAGTAAAATGAATGCATGTAGAATTAAAGTCAAGAAGAAGGGGTGGGAAAAAAAAGAACAGGGGGAAAAAAGAAGCGGATGGATATTGTAAGCTCAACTGGCTCAGGGAGGGCTCGGATTTTCATTGTGACGAGTCTGAATAGGAGTAGAGTATCCCTTTCCTTGCACAATGAGCAGCTCTGTTGAAACACAAAAGCATATGTTCCTCATTAGACCCTCCCATTGTCTCCATGTCGTAACTATGAGCCCGTCAGCTCACCCTAACAGACCCACACAGGTTCCCAGTGACTGAGGGAGGCTTGCGGAGAGGGGTGCTTGTGAAAGGTTGCAGGGTTTAGCAAGAGTTACGGTCATGACCAGAGCACACTGTAGGCTTACTTACGTTGAGATTATTTAGTGCAATTACTTGACTTTTCCCATGGTGCATATGGTTAAGCTTTTACTTAAAGCTTCCATGTTTTACAGCCATTTCTGTTACATCTGTCATTTTCTCATTCACATCATTAGAGGCACCTGTACTGCGGTCGCTGCTGGCAGAAACTGATTATTTCCAATTGAGTAGAACATAGTTGAGTGACATAAACATAGAGGAGAGGTTTGATTGTTGAATCAGGCACGTCTCATCTGTCTACAATTATAGCATGAAAACCAGCTAGCACCGCCACATTTCCGAGAGAAACAGTAGCATGGGC
Source organism: Leptatherina wallacei (assembly GCA_028567055.1). Lineage (NCBI taxonomy): Eukaryota > Metazoa > Chordata > Actinopteri > Atheriniformes > Atherinidae > Leptatherina > Leptatherina wallacei. The sequence continues at coordinate 17,465,113 of JAOXYM010000017.1, forward strand.
GAACCTTAAGAAACAGATTTGGAGTGAATCATTGATGGCGTTCGTTCTCTGTAACATTTTCCCAGATGGTAAGAGGGGAAAGCGCACACAGCTAGCTGGCATCTAGCGAGACATTAACTGGCGTTCCCATGGATCTGGCATATCCAACGGAGTTTGGGAAACTTATCATTCCAAATGTGTCCTATTTTCCTGCGGTCAAGCCAGACATCTGTTTACCCTATTTTCTCTCTGAGTTTTGATACAGATTTTCACTCAGATTTCTGAAGAGGAAGGATTCTCTTTAAAAAAAAAAAGAAGTTGGTTAGATATAGGCCCAACAGCTGTCACAAAGTTTCAGCTCTGCTTGGTCTTTAAATATTTCAGCACTTACATTTGATGCCCTTGCATTATTTATATTCATTTTTGGATGAAGAAAGGCCCTAGTTTTGTTGCATTTCAGTGGTTTTATATGCGCTGTGACTAAATTTTTTTTATGTCTTTTGAAAAAGTATGTGCATATTTTAGTCTAAAGAAAAAAAAATCTATGGTATGTTAGTAAAGTGATTTTACTTTTTTTTTCCCGTCAAACGATTAATCTGAAAATAAAGAATTCAAAACGGTTTTTGGTGGTGTGCACATCGTATAAAAAAAAAGTAAATTCATTTAGAGAATAATTTCAGCATTGTTGCTATGACTGCATCACTTTGCAGTTTGCATAAATTCAGCAGTGCTACTGATGTCACTTTTATAAGTTAATGGCACTTTAAAGTAAGTGGGGGTGTCAGTTTATTTGGTCAGTAATTTGAGTCTTTAGAGCTATAGTGATGAGGTACCCAATATCTGATTAGATGGTTTTCCCATTTACAGTACACGGAGTGAATATCCAAACATAACTCAATTTACGATGACTCTCCTGCTCTGGTATCTGTCTTCGCTCTTCTGCATATTGACTTTGTCTTCTCTTGTGTGAAAGATTAGATACATTGCTCAGGCTTACACATGGATTTTGTAATAAGACAGCACATGTTGTTGAAAGACTAGAGAAAATGACTCATTCGGCCCGTCGGGGTTCAGGGGTCACATTTTACTCTGGGACGATTGGGCAATTTATGCGAGCATATCGGAGACAGACAGACACGTGATATTAAGGTGTGTGAGAATTCTGGTTTTAATGCTTGTTCATGGAGTTAAACATCCTGACTCAATTTACACCACCATTCACAAACAGTTTGTGAAGTAGACCTAAACATGTCAGCCCCATTTATTCCAGTGGCCACGGCACTCCCTTTCACTTCCTGTCACAAAGGTCAAAGAGCGCTGACCTTTGGAGTGCAGCCCAGCCACTGAATAATTCATGACATTGACTTGTTTTTCCCCATTTCCCCCCCCTTCCCCTCGTCTCCTTTTGGTCAGCACACATGGTTGTGCTGTGGGAGGCTTTTATTCATTTAGCTCATTTATAAAGGCCTCGCCGCACCTGTTCGTGTGTTAATGCAATTAAAATTTGGCCTAATGTAAATTTTGCTTAGCTTTCTGTTATGTCCCTCATTAGCGAGCCTGTATTTTCTAAATGACTTTGCGTTATCGTTCATTTGCGGAACACCTACGAGGTCATTTCCCAGAGTGCACTTGACTTGTTGTCAAGTTGTTTACCAGAAACAAAAGACTACAGTCTTAGAACGCCGCACGCGCGGCTCCCTCGGCCTTCTGAGAAACAAATCAGAAAATTTGCGTGCTCCCATCTGGTTTTTGCAAAACCGTGATTACCTCCAAAAGCTGAACAAATGCCAGTATTTATAAGGTCAGCCCTTTATGTGGAAATGTGATGTAAATGAGAATCAGCGAAAGGGGACATTAAACAAAATTAAATTCATTGTCTCCTTTAATGTCATTTACATTTTTGGCTAAGCCCTGGACTGTCAAAGAGGATTTCTAAAACCATTTTAATTGCACATCAGCATTGGAAAAGGGGGTGTGTTTTCACTGAGCGGCTGTCTTGATAACCTGCAAAGAGAAGTCTGTTTATGAAGTACTTAAATGACATGTTTTCACTGCATCTGCAGAGGGGCAATTAAGATGGCACTCAGTAGGTAGTGTTAATCTAGCATTGTGCTCCTGCTATCTTTAATGAAAATGATGCAGTGTGTAAGGTCACTGTTGCTGTGATTCAGTTGATTGCAGCAGGGGTTTCTTGTTTCTTTGATTTTTTTTTTTTTGCATTACACTATCGAGTTGCAGGACCTGTACTACAGTTTTATATACTTTACAGGGAATCATTTAAAGCTGTTAACTTGTATAGGAAATGCCCTCTTATTATATTTACACATGCATGCAAACACCTGCAACCACCTAATTACTTGTGGCTTATTAGTATATCCATCTTGGTGTTACATTTATGGAGGTGTTTGGCGTAATTCATGAGACAGATGTGAGCTTTGACGCCCATTGAGAAATGGGAGAATAAACTGGCCACCCCTGCCTAAGTCGACGTGATGTTTGAGTGAAGCCTGTCTCCTCCCGAGCCAGAGTAGGAAGAGCAGGAAGTGTTGAGAGCAAAAGCTGTACTTGGCAGCTCTCCTTTGGCTTGCACTTGCCGAAAAATGAAACCCAGACCCTCTCTGCAGCCCCAGAGCCAGAACCTCCTTCCCAGTGCTCCAACATCCAGGATTGGGTAATACTGTTCACTAAGCAAAACATTACCTCAAATTATTCTCGCCCTGTTTTCTATTCCCTCCTCCCTCATGTCGGTTTTATCGCAGTTTGTAAATGTCAAGACACGTACAAAGACGCACAGTATAAATGATATTTTCCAAATTATGCTCACATGTTTGGGTTCACATGAGTGGCGGCTGAATGTAACGTGGTGCCTGATGTTCCCGAGGGACACCCACCTCACTTGGGTAGGATTCCCCAGTGGCATCAGCTAATGGCAAGACTTGACAACAGCAGAGAAGCCGGGGGTGTTGTGTTTTACTAGCGCTGAGCAGGGGTGATGACTTTAACATGTGTGCAGAGAGAAAGACGGAGATGTTTGTGTGGTGAGTGCGTGTGTGTGTGTGTGTGTGTTTCTGTGTGTGTGCTGTGCTAAAGAGAGAGGTGTGCAGTACGAAAGAGTGGCGCGGGCCAACAGAGCGACGGATTCGGCTCCAGCTTGACGGCAGTGAAAGACGAAACATGGTTCCACATGTGTTGAGAAAGAGCAGTCCATCTGTCCATGGAGACAACCCCTCCCCCCTTCACCACCCCCCTTCTCTTTCCCTCTTTCCTTCTCTTCCTTTCCTTCTCTTGCTCTCCCCCCCCCTCCACCTCCTACTCTTTACTCCCCTGGTTCACTGCTGACAGAAACAAGGCCAGAGCTGGGGTGATGGGATGAATGCTGGGCCAAGAGCAACACTGGACCTTGTATACACAGAATCACACACATACAAACTGAAGAGGAGGAAGAAAAAGTTATCAGAGATGTATTTTTTTGCGCGCGCACATGTTTTATATGTTGTTAAAGTTTGTTGTTTTCTGTTGCATTCACTAACTTGGTTTACTATATTGTTTATGTGATTTCAATCCAGCTGTGGAGCAATGTACTAATCTATTTTGATATTATGAAAGAAAACAATCTATTAAACTATATTCATATTTCCCTGACACAGTGTTGCAATAAGCCACCGGAGTGAAAAACCTTACATTGTTGAAATTAAATCTGAAGTAAATTAAACATGCCACTCCTTCTCAAATATTTAGCAGCACTCTTTTATAATTAAACTTTGTAGCTGTTTTGAAGATGTTTGGTTTCTTAAAGTAATAATGAGATGATGCAAGAGCTTTGTCAAACAGGTCCTGATTTTGTCACATTAATGTCACTCAAACATATTTTTTTGTGTGAGTGTCAGTTTTTTCCTTTTTAAAAAAAGTGTCCCATTTCTTTCTTTTGGCATGTTCTCACTCCCATTCAATCCTTATTAGGTTTCCCCTAATTGTCAAACAAACTGTTGGGTCAACCTCAGTCGTATCTGGCCGTAAAACAGCACATTAGGCCCCGGTGAGGGATATATGTGGTATTTCATCGGAGACGGAGTAATGCTGGGGTTTTATGGTTAAGTACCAGTTCACGCCCACGCCATTTGTTTCGCATTAGAGTAGAGGTTTTGTAAATCAGATCAATATGTTCGCTGAGATGTGATTCCATGTTGGGATCTCCCGAGTCGTTCGTTCCTCAAGTATTTTTCTTACGGGACTGGTTGTCGATGCACACTCCTCTGCTCCCCCCCTCCCCGCCCTTCTTTCCCTTTTTCCCTACCTCTGTCTGTCCCTCCCTCCACCTCCACCTCAATCTATTTCCATTTTCTGAATGTAGCAATTTGTAGTGTGACACGGGCAAGATTAGGATGGGAAGCAGTCTGAAGATTTCATCGGACATGGTCCTGCTCCCGCTGGTGTGAGGTCACAGGACAAAGATGGGGGAATTCAGGGATAGGGTCATCAGTTACCTCGGGGAAACGAGCTGGTCTGCTGGCTGCTCTGTTGGCCCCAGGGGTGCCTGGGATGTATCGGAGGAGAAGCCCCAGAGAAAGAGCCCTGAACCAGTGTCATTTATTAAAAGTGACAAGTTATTTCTAACTATAGCTCTGTTTTTATTGTTTTACAATGCTGTCATTTGGAACAGTGCCCTTCTGTTCAAGCATCACAAACAAGTGATGAATGAACCAGGTGACCAGCTTTTTTTTAACATATACACACACTCGATGCACTTTAGCAACACATGCGTTAAATCATATTACGTGTCTTGTTGCTCCGTTAAATTAAACAAATGTGCAGGTTTAATAAAGATCAACCATATGATAAGTGTAGCAAAAAATATTTCACCATTCACTAGTTTTCTCCTGGACATTTGTTCAGTAAATTAATAACAGCTTACAGTATGAATCTCAGGCTGACCTCTGCATAATCAGTACCAGAAGTTCCACAGAACATGACCGCATTGTGTTGTGTGTGTGTGTGTGCACAGAGAGTCAAGCTTCAGCTTTTACTGTTAGACTTGGTTACTTTTTTATTCTTTATAAAAAAAAAAAGCGCAACGTGCACGTTAATAATGGAGCATTTATTCAATGTTTGACCAAAGCTCTTCATTGAGGGTCACTGAGGTACTCCGCTCCCCCTCTTTTTTACTGCCTGCCCCAACTGCGTTAATGATATATGACAGAAATTTCCTTGTGCTGGTTCAGTGGCAAGAAAGGTCCTGGCTAGTCTATATCAATCCATCTGACTTATGTTCCCATGTCTTGAATTACCGCTTGATGGAAACCTGCTGCGGGCTTCTCTTGCCAATTGAAATCAGATCTCCTCCACAGCCTGGTGTGATATTGATCCATATTCAACACCCAGGCTGCAGATCGATCAGTATTGATTTACAATAAAAAACACTCCTCTGCTTGTTCAGCACTGCGATCGATACTTTAAAGCAAGGGGGGAAAAAAAATTCAAAAAGAAGAAAAACAGGACTGTGCTGCTTTTTAGCATGCAGCGACCAGCTGGAATACATAAAAATATGAGGAGATGTTTCATTTCATTTGAGGAGCAAAGAATGTAAGTGACCAAACCTTGACCACACCAGCAACTGGCAACTGTGAACAACGATCCTCTCCCTCCATGTGATACAAACCAATAAAAATGGTTTAACAGGATGACACCTCTATAAGGACTCATTTATTGAAAGAGGTGTGTCTGTTTCTGAATTAGAGGCACATCTGCACGGCAATCGGGAGTGCTAAAACTGTCATATCAAATCTATAAGAGAATTGAAAGGGAAAGTTAAAAGTGGTGGATCACATTTTAGCATGTTAACACAATGACATGATTTCCTGTCGTTTTGATATTAATTTATCTCACATTCTTTTACCCGCACCCGCACACACAGAGCCCCTGCCTCCCACACGGTCATCATTAGGGGCCGGTACAATGCCGAACATGCTGGAGCAGACCAAGACGACCCATTGAGCTCCAGCCAGATCCACTTTCCTCCCTGTCACATCTTAGTCCTAATCTTTCGGACTTCCTCTCCTCTGCCAAATAACTGTTCCCATCCAGCAGGTCCCAGCATTGGCCTGGGCTGCCAACATCTGAAAGTTATTATCCCCAATCTCTGACATCCAGGAGTTTACAGTTATATAATGATGGGGAAAACCACATGTCCCCAGAGGCAGAGAACATTTTTGAGATGCCTCCCCATCTGTTTTGGGGGAGCTGCCCATTTTGGGCCAAACTCAGAATGGCAGGCAAGCAGATATTTTTTGTAATCTTTTATTTTTTTCGACCACTGGAACAGGCCAGTCTGGGAGTCATTATATGGGGTGATAAAGCAAATCCAATTGGGTCAAGTTCCCCTCTGCACAGTGCTGGTGGCACCAGCTCTCCCTGCCTCACTGCTCGTCCCTGACTGTGTAAGTGGCGGTTGTTTGTTTGTCCTAGTGAGGCAGGGCTGGGGGACTAATGCAAGCCCAGGGGCCAGCCAGGTCGGAGGCGATGCTAAACCCGAGCTGCCTGGTGTGGCTGTGCTCCCTCACTGCTGGCTCGGCCTTGTTTGGACTGCAGCTCCGGTTTGCTTTCTTAGAGGGAAGCTGAGCCTCCGCAATCATTGAGCCTTTCGCTCGGGTGGGGAGTGCAGCCGAGACAAGAGGGAGTGATGACATAGGTCCGCAGAGGCCTGGCCCGGTCCACCCCTGCTGCTCTTAGCATATTTATTTTCTCTTCTCATTGTATGGTTTAAGTCACACTATATTATGTTCGGACCTTATGCACGTGCATAGGCACTCGGATGTGATGAGGTGCATGGTGTAAGCTGTAGGCTGTGTTTTTACTAATAATGCTAGGGATTAGTGACTTGCTGACCTCAGTGTAATCTTTATTAGTCTGTTAACGACATAGTTTAGTTATGAAGCAGCTCTACCTGATGTGGGAGCACTTCTACAGACACACACTTCAGGGTAGAGGGAAACTAACTAAACTCCACTCCGTTATTAAATCACTAAGTATGAGACAGTTTCATTTTATGTGGAGATAAATGAATGTTTAAGCTGAAATGTGCTGAAATCTTACAAATTTAGATAATTTAAAATCCCATCTTAACCCCCCAGGCGCTCTTCAAAAATGTTTTATTCAGCATCACCACTCTGTTCTGTTTTGTTACGTTATTGAAATGGGTTGTCGATTCGAATAGAGTCAACCTGGTGGGCCAATCTCATTGTAGCCAGTGGAGAGTGAAAGCCATCTCGGCAACATAGGCTCACCAGAACACACACTGAGATTGGACGAGGGGGGCAGTGAGAGCGAGGGTGCGCTCTCCAGATGGAGATCCCAGATATGGGGGAAAATGTCCGGGCCATTTTCCAGGGTTTCCATAATGGGAATCTACCCCTTGCTTGCTTATTAAGTTGTGCACACAAATGGCGTAGGGACAAGAGAGATGGAGAGAAGAGGAGATAAGGGCAGGCGAGTCGAGAGATGGACAACCTGCGTGCCGTCACCTCTCTGTTGCGAGTGTCAAGCAGACCCTGTCGGTGAAATCACAGGTCATGTGGATAGATGATTGTCAAAGCTCTGCATTGATAGAGGGTTTTTCCTTTTTTTCCCCCCTTTGAGCTGGCAGAGGAGCACGATAAGATTTGTTTTTGTTTTCTGTTGTAGAGGGAGAAAGTATGGCTTTCCGGTCAGGAAGGTCGCCTCTTGGGGTCATGGAGGTCACAGCCTTTTTGGTACCTGAGTAACCTCACATGGCTAAGCCATTTCTCAGCCTCCCTGAAATGATGGTGGGGTGCAAAGAGGAGGGGGCAGGTTGAAAGGGTGGGTAGGAGAGTGATCTATCAGCGGCGGCAGCAGACATGCAGACAGCATGGCAGCTACTGCAGCTAAACAGAGTGAGACAGATAGGCAGAAGTCTCTCATACGTAACACCAGCAGCTTTAAGAGGACAGCGCTGAGTGTTATGGATGCTTGACATTGACCTCTGATGCACAGATGGTGTATTTATCAAGGTTGTAGGACAACGGGGTATTTGTTTGTAAGTTATTTAGTTCAGTGGGTGAAATGCTACTTTCCTCACATAAAACTTGCCACTTCTGTAAGATAAGAACAATCTGTTTCTGTTCTCCCTTTTGTTCGTCCTGTCAGCTGTTTTCTGCAAGGCTTAGAATTTAGGTGATCATATTTCCAACACTGTCAGTTCTATCAAGTCAAATCTACTTTAAAAGGTGAGCAGGGGGGGGGGGGAGCTCTGAAGCTTACATTTTTCTCAAAGAGAAATATTTGTGCACAGATAGACCTGTCATTCTGTGAAACAACATTCATGATTCTTTTATTGGTGCTCTGCCATCACCCCCTCTCTTCCTCTGTGGAAAAAAGGGCTAGTCTACAAAGTGGCTTTTTGTCGTTTGAGAGAAGTAAACTTCATCAGGTCGACGGCGAGGTGTGCTTCACATGTCACTCAGTCGAGCTCTCTCCTAATGAAATGCTGCATACAGATTTTTGCCTGCGGGCTCAGGGGGATAAGACTGTGGTAACAGAATGAAACAAACCCTTTCCCATTCCCCTTCACTCACACACAAGCAAAAACACACATGCACAAATACACAGTCATGCAACCATACACACACACACACACACACACACACACACACACACACACACACACACACACACACACACACACACACACACA
>JAOXYM010000017.1:17473898-17504981 GCA_028567055.1 Leptatherina wallacei
ACACACACACACACACACACACACACACACACACACACACACACACACACACACACACACACACACACACGCACTTTCTCTTGCTGGAGAGCATCCATGTGAGGAGATCCAAATCTGCAATTTATTCAAATATTGATATTTCTACTTGTCAGGAGAAAGGTGCCTTGAAATTTCCTCTGAGTACTCCTGTCAAAAAAATAGCAGGAAATATGTCAGATAATTCATAAATGGAGTTCAGCGCTGCAAAGTCAGTTGGGAACAGCAAAAAATATATATGCTTGTCAATGAAGAATAGGGCCAATATTACAGAGCCTACTGCTCATTCTTCCATCATGTCAAGCAAACAGCCTTTTGCAGGACCATAAGTGTATGTTTCACAGCCCGTGTGTATATTTGTGTATATTTGTATATGTCTCTGTGTATGAACATGTGCATGTATATTTTTGCATGTGGATGTGTGTGTGCTTTGGCTATGTTGTGACTCCTACTTAGATGTGTTTGTTATCTTTCTCCATCAAGACACCCCATTTCCCGTCCTGAAGCAGCCAATGGGAATGTGTCTTCTTTTTCTTTTCTTTCTTTTTTTTTCCAGAGGTCCGTAACCGGACGCTGGCCTCCATGTGGTTTAAATTAGGGCCCCCAAAACTGTGAAGGACGCCTCGAATGACGTGAGGCACTTGCAGACCAAATTCCATTCTGTTGAATGGTGGAGAAAAGAACACTCCGGAATCCTCCGAGATTTTTTGGCTCAGGACCACCAGCGATTAAAACAGGGCGGAAACCAATAACTCAATGAATCATGTGGCAATGTCCCATGAAATCCTTCCCTGCTCTGTCACACCCTCATGCAAACCCAGATCAACTTGTGCTCCACTGATTATTCTTTTTTCCAAAGTAAGAAAAAAAAAAACTTGTTCTTTTCTCCTGTTTATTGAGCACAACTTTCAACACTTGGAGCAGAAATGGCTCAGTTTCCCCTGCTTCCTCTACTTACCTCCATTTTGACAAAGTGGCGGCTTCCTGATGATGCATCGCTTGACCGTGTTGTGCCAAGAAGAGACAGAATAGGACCCCACATATCTCCTGTGGTCATGTGATGCCATAGTTCATAGCAGTTGATGAGATGCAGTTTGGCACAGCTTGGCACCCATCTGGGAGATGCAGATACGCAGACATGAGAAGTATTTTACAGCAATGCATCTGTGCGCTTGAAGAGCTATTTAGCATATGCTGCTATACAAGAGAATTTGCTTTGCAGTTGCCAGCTGCAGATTAGTCTCCATTTCTCGAAAATCGGACAGAGCAGCTGATCCGTAGTCAAAGACATGTTAACGCATCATGTTATTTAATATTGTACTTAACTGCATCAGCATTACATGGAATAATCTTGTTAAAAGGAAAATACAGGAAAAACAGAGTCTTATTTCCAGTCTTTTCTTGTATCAACAATAACAATATGAAGCAGAGCAGCAGTGCGGCTGCCAGCACTAGTCGTTTTGTTTCTGTTAGCTTTTGCAGAAGTCAAAGCCCATGCTGCTGTTCTAACTCAAGTGGCTGATATGTTAGGCCATCTAGGGCATGGCAGGCGGTTGACAGTCCATGCAGCCTGTCTACCCACAGGACATCTCCACACAGTGTGTCCACAGTGGGGCCAGTGCTGTCATCTTGGCCCACTATGGACCACTGCTCTGCTGACAGTGAGAGGGTAAACGTTTACCACCTCAATCCCCCATTAACTCGGTGAAGGCACTTCGATCCTCTGTGAAAATAATGATATTGATTGGAGCTTGGCTCTACAAACGAAACGGTTGCAACTAAAAGAGGGATGGGCCCTTGCATTAGAATATGGGATTTTCGAGGATAAAAGAGTGTTTGGATCTTGTTATATTTTTCCTCTCCTCCATCTCCCTCTAGCTTTCCCCCACCTCCTTGTCTCCTCTCTTTTGCATTTTTATGTGTGTGCATGTAGTGTGAGAGCCAGTGCGTCTCCTAAGATTACCCTCTGCTATCCCTGCAATCAAACAACAAATGACAACATCATTGCTCAGGCCTTTCGGAATACGACACAAAAAGTGTGTTGTAGCTACATTAACTTGCAACAAGCCCCTAATAGACCCTTGTGGGTTTTGTATCTCTCCCCCTTCTTTCTCCTCTCTTCTCTCTGCTAGGCTGTCACATATCCACCCCCCTCACAGTGCGAGCCTCCGAGCCTCGGTGGAGATCAGGAGCTCCCTGTCGGAGGTGCTTTGTCACGTAGCCCAGGGAGCGTGGAACTCACCCAGAGCTGTTGAACAAACACAAGCACAGGGGCTGTCAATAGCAGCTCCGCAAACTAATTGCCTGTCAAATGAACCACCCTCGTTAAGCTGCCCTCACACACACAAACGTGCATGCACTATGGCAGTCATACACTTACACACACATGCGCACACAAAGCCGATTTGATTCAAAGAGTAGTGATACCTTGTTAGAAGAGAAGACACACGAGTGGCACTTCTCTGTTTGCCGTCTTGTTTCTGCAATCGTTACCAGCGTGTGGAGTGCAGTCACTGTGAGATTGCCTTTTTTGTTATTATTAAGGGGAACATAGCATTGTATAGCATAGTTGATGTAATCCAAACTCATCCCACACAAACCCTGCAACATATCAGCTGGTGTAATATTTCAGTTTTTAAAAGCACTCATTAGATGGTAGCAGAGCTCCATATGCCAAATGTTATTGTTTTTGTGTTTGTTTAGCTTTTTTTTTTTTTCTGTAGTCATTAGGCGGTAGCAGTGGAGTGCCCAGCGCCTTGTCTGGGTGCCTGTAACAGTGCTGTCGGATTGACACAGCTGGGGAGAGCAGCTTGAGGCTGCACGCTCAGGAATACACAGGGGTGTTCAAAGCCCCTCTCTGAATCCTGATCAGAGCGCTGCCCCGGCCAACTGATGGCCTATTAAATATACATGCGCAGAGGTCAGAGCTGGAGGTCCCGGCTTCCTCCCAGCCATGTGCACTTAAGCGGAAGGGCTGGGCAACAATAAAACCTCCTCACTCTCCGGCGAGCTCTCCCCTGACACCCTCACCTCCAGTGTGTACGTCAAGTACAGTGCTCACCTAGCGCTATATTACAACTGCCTTTCTGAAAAGGCCAAATGATGCATTTTTTACACAGTTATTATATATTTATATTCAATAACACCATGACCACTCTTGAGTCTGTCTGTCTCTCTTTTTTTTTCATTTTTCTTTTTTTCATTGTCACCAATAAATAGCCTTGCTTTACACAAGCGTACACAGAGTTTAAAGTGAGTCTGTGGTCTTTGTAGTTTGCCAGAGACTGAGACGAGGTAGAGGGAAGAGCCCCATAATGGCTAGTCATGATTAACATATTCAGAGTGACACTCTCTCCATGTTCGTTCGTTAAGCCCGGTCTGTCTGACTAATGAAGTGAAGCGGCAGTTTATCAATTAATCCAGCTCTGAGCCATTTGTGCTGGGGATAACACTCACACTGGGTGTCACAGTGATCCAGTTTGGTGCCCTTTAACCTCCAGTGTCCAGTAAGCAAAGGTTCTGTGACAATGACAACAAGACATGCAAGTCTACAAACGAAGATCCCCTGAACAGGATTTCCGCCTACTCTTGTTGTCATTATGCAGAGAAAAGGGCTCAGATTGATTGGATAATAGGATCATGGAAAAAGATCACAACAAACTAACATCGGGGTTTCAACATTCTCAGACTTCGCATAGATCATAGCAAACAACTTAGTGCTGTCTCTATTAAAACAAGCCCTCCCCTGCCATTATCTTTCCCCCCACTGCTTCTTCCTCCATTTCACATTGTTTGTGTTCATTAAGACATGGGCGACCTGCCTTATCCACACATCAGACCCAGCTCTCAAGAGTAATTGCGATGGTCTCGCAGAGGATAATGTGGTTTAAACTCAGTATAGCCTGTCTATTAGGAGAGACATGATGGCAACCACAAATAATAAAGAACTATTTATTCCTCTCTTTGTGACGCTAACTAGGTAACATATCAAGACAGCACCGCTAAGGGTCTGTCCTACTGTCAGAAGTGGCACCCTTCATCCATTCCCAATGGCCCTCGCCTCGACATTCCTGCTCTTCATTTTCTACATGAGCTTGGTCATAAATGCACACACCTCATATATATTTGATAGTTAATATTTATCCTCGCTGGGGAAGTGCACTTTACATGTGGTAACATACGATTACCTGCAATTCTTATAGCAAAGAAACAAAATCGATATGGATATATAATTCATGACAGAGGGGCTATCAGTTTTTATGGCTCTCTATCCAGCCTCATTAAAGTTTTATCATAATTGACTGCAAGCAAGAGTTTTTAAGGCATGTTTCTCCCTCACTTCTTACCTTTAATAATTAAGTAAAGTTTAATTGGTTGTATTTTGAAGCACCTAGTGGATGATAGGAGTCTCCCAAATTCAGAACCATGAATTATAGAGTGATAAGTTATGCATTAACCTGCTAGTTTGTTCAGTTGTTAAGGCAGAACAGTATGACACCGACCCTCCAAATCACAACCAGAAATGGAATAACTAGCCTGGCCCTTCAAAAAATTCCTTTTTTATGTCTTTCATTGCCGTGTTAATGTAGTGACATGATGCTGTCACTCAGAGTGCTCCCATCAGCCGCCAGCCCCAAATCGACTCCCCTGATTGGTGGTCAACTTGTTCTCTTGAAGGGAGATTGACAGACGGAAAATTGCACTCTCAGATTTCACCCTTCATTCGTTGCAGTTGTTCTTCCACTCGTCAACTCTCCGCCATGCCTGAGACAGACAGAGGCTTTATCCATTAGCTGCTGGCGTGGCGGGTGGGTGGGCAGATTGAGGCGGGATGGAGGAGGAGATGGGGGTAGGAAGACAATCCTACATTTGAGCACTCTGAGGGAAAATCAATCATGTCATCATAAGTGAGAAGTATGGATGAATTTCATCAGCTGGTTCCTGTCCTGTTCACGCCGCTGGCTTTCTGACTGGCCTGTCCCTCTGATTGGCTTTCTCAATGACCCTTAAATCCAAGCAGGGAGAAGATTTTGAAAACACTTTAATAAGAGAAATCAGACAGCACTTTCAGGGTTACAATTTCCCACTTTTCCTGCTGTTACACTGTGGGAAACCTCAAGTGGTTTCTCTTGACAAAGTGGTAATAGATTTACCATATGATTTTGTGCCAAACCAGCATTAGGCCGTTTTGTAAGAAAATGTTTCGCAACTATTTTCCGTCTGCAACAGATATGATGAAGTGTTATAAAGGGCAGCCTCAGTCTGCCACTGAAAATTTATTTTATAATTTTCCCCATCATCTCACAAGGTCACCGATGAGCACTAAAAGCATCATAGATATAGGGTGTGAAGCAATCAAAATGGATGAAAATGAAGACATGGGAATCACAGATGAGAAATTGACAGCCGTTTACAGCCTTGTTGTCGATGTGAGTGACAGAGTGAGGGGGAAAGTTAGAGGGAAGGAGTGAGAAGGAGAAAGGGAAAAGGGAGAGTTAAAGTGGCGATAAATTTAATGGAAAAATCAAATACAAAACAAATTCATTCCTCTAAACTTGATGCTTCAGTCGTTCTTTTCTTGGCCAGTGCTAAGCCTTAGAATAAACTGTCACTCCTTATCGATCGGATCTGAATTGTTACCGAGATTTCTGAAAAGTAGTCTTGACACACACCCCGCGAATAGTAATCTTGGGAGATGAGAACATCTAGACTGAACAGCTAACACCCCCTGACTTAAAATAAAAGAGGCTTTTCTTTTTTCCCCTTTTCAAATCCAAGCTAATACACTTTGGTGAATTACAAATTCAGTGATAAATATGTTTCGATGAAAGAAGTGTCCAGCTTGAATTTTTACTGTCTTTACTGGCCACTGTGAATCTGGGAGGGGAGGCTTAATATTTTGTTATTAGGGATGTTTATAAACAGCAACTGAGCATGAAATGTTTACACACTATTTGTTTGCCATTTGTAGAGATGACATGATCAAAAAATCAATTCACTTCCCATTTGATTTGCAACAGGCAGCTAAATGACTGCTGTCGACAGCACCCACTAAAATGCATGTATCATGGTATGGTTCATTATATTCTGATGGTGTATTAATTATGGCTATAGATAGAGAGCTGTGCTGTGAGCGGTAGCCTTGCTGCTGTGTGCCAGGGGGAGCCCGCCTGAGGAGGAAAGCTCTGCTTGTATCCACTCATCCCTCAGCTGACAGGCCTGCTCCAGGAGAAAAGGATTTCTCCGGATTGAGTGCCATTTTCTCTTCTTTAACAAGGAAATTAGTGTGTAAAGGAGATCTGTCAGGATAAAGTGCAGCTTGACTGCCGTCGCCCTCCCTCCTCTCCGTCTTTCTTTCCCGCCTTTCTCCCTCTTCCCCATCCTGTAACCCGTTCTCCACCTCTCTCTCTCACCTCTATCTGCTTCTCTCCTACCCTTCTCTTTCTTTTCCTTCTCCTCCACTCAATGGCTCCCTCAGGGGATCTTCCTTGAGCATTAGCAGAACACATCCAATGTCCCAGCTACATGATTTCATGATATGATTTGTACCGGGGATTTGCAATAATCCGCAAATAAAGTTGAAAGTGAATGACTCTCAATATGAGATGCAGAGAAGCAAAACCAAACCTTTTAAAATTTTCTTTATCTTTAATGGCATGAAAAATGAATTTGTTTTGCTTTAGATCACAACTATTTAGGAAAAGGCTTGAGTATGTTGTTTTGTCTCTGGCTTTTATGATCATGATTAATTCCTGCACAGGAACCTCAGTGATATACATAATGCATCATTCGCTCATTTAAATGTTCAGTTCCTCTGCAGTTGCAGAGAGCCTGGTAGCTCATTACACATTTCTCATGTGTGCCTGGGAGTTGGAGTATGCCAGCTTCTTACTTGTAGTCAAAGATTCTCTATCTGCGCTTTGGCTGGATGTCATGAAGTGGCGATGCAATTTAATTCAGGTGTCATCTCCACCTCTCCAGCTTCATTCAGCTCATGTTAGTCCCTTTATTTTGTCTCCTTTTTTACCTCCAGTAGATGGACAGGGATGAGCCCCACTGGCACATTTTAATAAGTCTGCTTCAAAGGTGTCGGGTGTGGAAAAAAAAAAAATCAAAACATCCTGGGTTAATTTGAAATGTACTCTGCATCTGTGATGGGAAACGGCCTCTCAGGTAAGTAAGGGAGACAATTAGGGAATATCTGTAAGTGCAGGAGCTGCATACTAAAAAACGCAAATCACTATTTCCCCATCTGGCCCCTACTGTGCCGAGAACTGCAGCTGAGGTCCGATTTCACCCGTCAATCATGGCCGCCTCGCTGTGGGGTGTGTGTCCTGGTGAGAGAGCCTACCCCCAAGTCATTAGCACACACAGTCAAACTGTACTGAGAAGTGCCCTGCATCGCTCTGCTCAGCACCACGGTTTAAATATCCCCAGCCTGTGACAGGATCAGTTTAGCGATCTGTAGGATTGATCTCCTCTTTAAAGTTTTGCCTGAGGCGACTCTAATTGGGAACGAGGCTGCCTCCCACTCCTCTCACTCCCTTAACTGTCAGTCTTGGCTTTGTTTACTGAGGACATGCCCAAACCTATTTACTCAATAATGAGGAGACGTGGTGGGGATGCTGCTGATCACATTGAGGCCCCAGCGGGACTTCTGCATGCTGGGAAGGGCGGCAACATCAGTTTGGACTTTTTTTAAATATCTGGTAAAACTTAGCCTATATGCCGTCAGTATAATGTAGCGTGGTGGATATTTTTCCTCCTTGTTTTTTCATCTGGCTCTCATGACTTGATTTGCAGAGCACTTGTCTGCCTCTGGGAATTTAATGTTTTTCTCTGTCATACCGTGCATTTATCTAAAATAGAACAGCATTTAAAAGACAGGGCACATAAGTAGCACCATTTTACACTCCTGTAATGCTCTCCATATGTTTTCTGTCATCCTGGAAGAATAAAAGCCCACTCCAAACATGTGAGGTGGCACCAGAGCCTTGCTGTGGAGTGGTCTATTCATGACTGGAGTGTTTTTGGCCTATCGGCCCATTTCCTCGTCTCTTTTAGCGGATTCCTTAGAATGTCACTCTCATTCCGGTTGTTTTCATTTGCACTGAATAACAAAGCCTTTGGTGTGGCGAGGCTATGAGTCCATTGATGCCCACTGGGATTATGAATGATGAAGTGGAGAAGCTGCAGCTATCAGAGGAACACAACGCTGCTCTTAATAGAAAAGCATTTAGAAAGGCAGCGGGGAGGAGGTGGTGGTGCTGGGGGCTTTCTGACACTCCACTGATAAGAGGCAGCTCTTCAGAGGTGGTAGTGTGTACAATGAAACACGCTGATGGGGCTACAATGACACACATGTTGCGTCTGACAGCCACATGATTTAGATGTGGGGTTTAAAAAAAAGAACAGAAAAAAAAAACCTGGACCACACAACAGACTTCTATGATGTAATGCCTTCGGCACAGAATTTTGTTGTGAGCCTGCCCGTGCATGTTACTACTTATTGGTTTGATTCGAGAGAAAACGCGTTGTCATTACTCATATCCAGCCTTCACACACTGAAGAGGAAGAGTGGAAGGGAGAGAGAGGAGTTAGTAGTGTAGTTGCACGGGAGTGAAAGAGAGATATGCAGAAAGGAAGAGCTGTCAGTTTGAGGAATGAGCGTGATAAGAGGAAGGGACTTGGCAGATGGGCAGGAGAAACCAGCAGCACACTTCTCAATTAAACATGTAAATACCAAAAGCATGCAGCAATCGAGAAGAGAGAGTTAAGCAAACACAGCACTGTGCTGTGATTATAGGCTCAGAACATCCTCACCTTTGCCACTAGCCTTACTTCCTGCAATTCTAAGGAACTCTTTAATCCAGCTAAACTTCTGATTTAGCATGTTATATTTCTTTTTGTTTGGATTTTTTTTATCACCTCCTGGGGCTAAATTGATTCATGCAGAGTCGTATTCTTTAGGAAGTTGCACGCCCACCAGGAAATCTTGATCTAATTACGCCATTCATCCATTCACTATGCCTTTTGTTGTAATTGATCTGTTTTAATATTTTTCTTATAATCTTTGTCCATCATTTTTATATACATGCCCCCAACTCCTGCCCCCACCCCATGTGCACCCTGCTGGGAACTACAGGGAGTATCTTAAATACTTCTGTAGGCAGTGTCCCTGACATTAATAACAATGAGCTTGGCATAACCACAGTGCGTTCTCAGGGTAGATTCACAGTTTGACATTCAGCCCAGATGCTATCGCAGAGCCTCAGAGTTTAAGACCGCAGAGAAGACAGACATCTGTCACTTGTTACCTTTGAAGTGAATAAGAGAGGGATGCAGAAAAACACAGTGGACAAAAGGCCATTCTGACCACAGACCCTCAGTGTTTACAAACGGAAAGAGAGAGTGACAGGAGAAACTCAAGATGAATGGATCACTGCTGTTGATCTCGCCTCCTCATTCCATGTGCTAAGTTATTCCGTGGCTGCTACCCCAGTAGGGGGTGTGGGGAAACAGGAAGTTGAGAGAGGCAGGCAGAGGCAGACAGAATGCCTCAAGGACTCTGGAGGAGCAGAGCACTGCAGCCTGCATGGGAAAAAACTACCTAACAACTTACTGTACACTTCTTTAACCTGAGGTATCAAACATTACAAATGTGAACATAATCCACATTTTAATGAGTGGATGATGCTATATTAAGGCAATATTTGCAATAGCCTTGATTTGCTGTGTTGAAATAACTGCATCTATTGCACTACCTTTTATTTGTGTAGAGTGGAGAACAAGAATTGCAGGCTAAAGAAATGCATTTTTATACAATTATTAGAACAATGGCCGCATTCATTTATCTTCTGTCATGTCTCCTTAGACCTGTTTCTATTTCAGGTTGCACGTCAAGTGAGAGCAGCTATATCTGGCTGGCAATTAAGCTGGTCCTGCCTCCCCTTGATGCTTGATTAGTCCGATTGATGGAGGAGGCCATATGTGGCGGTGTCAAAACTTGGCAGCCAGTCTCCATCCTCTCAAATGAGAGGCAGGCAATAAAGAGGCAGGCTGCCCAGAGTGGGTGCACGTATGCAAGGCCTGCAGCACCATGATTTGGGCCCCCAGATATGTAGCATTTTCTCTGGGGGTCTTCGGGGCACTGACCGCTCCAGCCAAGTTCTTGTCGGGGCAGAGGTGGCCACCGGCTAGGCGTGTCACTGTACTGAGCCCTCTGAGGGACAAGC
This sequence comes from Leptatherina wallacei, assembly GCA_028567055.1. Taxonomy (NCBI): domain Eukaryota; kingdom Metazoa; phylum Chordata; class Actinopteri; order Atheriniformes; family Atherinidae; genus Leptatherina; species Leptatherina wallacei. Next base: position 17,484,170 of record JAOXYM010000017.1, read on the forward strand.
TCCAGGCTAGGCATGGGGTGTGTTAGCTGGGGGGGCTGGAGTCATACCATGGGGAGGGGTTGGGAGGTTTAGAAAGCTGAAAGATATGGCCCCCTTCCCAATCTCGCTCGGAGACAACAAAAAGGGAATGCTTGAGAAGGGGAAGCAGCGGGAGGAGAGCACAAAGACAAAGGCGCGGGCAAGGTCAGTCTAGCTAATGGGCCTGAGCTGTAGGCTGCCTGGGGCTAGGCACACTTCTGTTCTCTCTCACACACTGGGCCTTCAAAGACCCTTCAGTCCACCCCTCTCCTTCTCTCCTCTCTTCCTCCATCTCTTCCACTTCTCTTTTACTTGTTTCCCCACTTCCATTGGTGACACTTCCTACCTTCAAAAGGGTCTGAACAGGTGCCTTTAACAACACATTTTCCTTGAAAGATCCCCCAAATACTCTCTCATTATGAATTAAATTACTTTTCCCCAAACAGAAATAATTCCACACAGCGTTTCCAAAGTGACCGAGAAGATATTAGGATCCAGGTTTAACTGCTGGCATCATTAGCTCCAAGGTGGGTCCATGGAAGTGCTAAGAGGAACTGTTGGAAATGAGGAGGAGGTGGAGTGTTATTGTCAGGTTGGCTGGCTGGCGTTGCTTGGCTCCACTCGAGGGCTCCTTTAATGTGCAGCGGAGTAGAATAAGTGAGTGGCTGTGGGCACCAGCTGAGCTCACTCTCGTCTTCGCCTGGTAGCTGAGGGGTGAGCCGCTGCCACCTGACACTGGGCACACTGCTCAGGGCTCCTCTTGGCAACGTAGCACAGCACACATGTCCCCTCATTTGGATGGAGATTCAGACACAACACACAAAAGCTTTACCCCCCTCCTCCTCCCTCTCCGAGCCTCCTCCTCCTCCCCTCACTCACTCAGTCTCTCTTTTCCCTTCCTTTTTTTTCTCCCCTTCCTTCAGTTTTTGACAGCATCATAATAATCTGGGTATCTTCTTGATCATGCCCCACGTTTTCTTTTTTCGTTCTTTTTTTGGGGGCTCTTCTTCCTCATCTTCTCAGAGACGAGTTTGAAATTGCCTGCGTCAGGACTTTGCTAATTAAAGTCATACTTTCAAAAATGCCATAATAACTGTTAATTAGCTTGATGCTATTTTCAGCATAATTTGCTAATTAGTGGAAAACCTGTACAGCGTTTCTCTCTAATTACAGTATGGCTCCGCACGGCGCATCTGTGCCTTGACTCCAAATGATACCATTACAAAGTCCCGTATTACACATTCTCTCAAAACAGTTAATTGCCTCCACAGATAGTGAGATACTTCAGTCAGCTGATTTTTATGGTAATAAATGGACAGACACAGACACAAACCACTCTGGTTCATATTTATGAAATATGAAAAAGGAAAACAACCTCCTTATGAGATGCAAGGAGTTAGTTTGGAATATAATCTTGTTGGTTCTGTGATGATTTTGTGCGCTCATGCGTTGAGTTACTGAGACTTTTAATGAAGTTTGATTTATTCTTTGTTGTGACCTTGTGAGCAAGAAAGCCATAATGTTGTAATTAAAGCAAAAGAAGTCAAGAACCACAACATGAGCCTTATATAAAGTAAAGGCAAAGCTCTAATGGATTGCACTTTCAGAGGGGGTTGCCATGTAAATACAAGTAGGAACATAATGTAGCCATGCCACAGCTTATTACTGAGAATGTAACTACCTTGTCGTCCCGCCAGTTATTTTCATGTACCCAAGCAAAGGGAGAGAATTATGGACATGACCACAGGTTGACCCGAATACATGTGTATACTAGACACAAATTATGACTCATTAAGTGTGGTGAAGAGCATGATTGGCATGACCTCTGAACTCAGAACGTCAGCTGTGCCCATCCTCCGCTTTGCCCTGCTTTTGACAGCCACCAGTCTGACAGGGGTAGCATCGGCGCTGGCTAATTAATGCACCACTTCAGAGACCCTTTCATTTATGGCTTCTGAAAGGCATTATTAAATTAATTAAACCACCAAGAGTTAGTCATTATGAAATCAGGAGGTTTACATGGATGACAGCGTTTATGAATTAAACATCCCCAAAGTTCCTCGCAGGAGATACCCCGAGCTGCATGCGGGTACCTAGTGCGACAGATGTTTGCCCCCCCCCTTCCTCGAGCTAACCTGTATTGCAAGCGATTTAGGTCTCATTTGGGGGTTTGAAAACTAAAGGCAGGAGAGAAAGAGGTTCAGGATAGCTAATGAGCAGAGAAAGAGAGGGGAAAAGGAGGTCACTAGCTCTGTTCATCTGTAGACAGTACAGATGGTTCTGTTTTATACAATACAACAATGGCGTGCATCAATTTGTTGATCGCTAATAGATAGCTACTCTCTGATGAATTGCAGACTGGGATCAGTTGTCTGTGGGTTTTAGCTGAGAACTCTACATTTATAGCCTGGAAACATTTAGAGAAGCTGTATGCTGTTTTTAACTCCATCATGTGATGTGAAAACTACAAATGGTTCACAAGATAAATCCCATAAACTTGGGTTTAGCTTGAGAGCAGAGGGCAGAGATGAGTAGCTCACTCAGGAGCCTTGACGATAGACTCCTTTTCATCTGTGGACTGAGATTCACAGATTATCTCAAGAGGCTCTCTATCTCTGTCCTCGTCTCTATTTCTCTTTCTCTGTTGCACCCTCCCTTTCTCGCCCCTCGAATCAGGAAGTTTGCCAGCTACTGTCTTTGTTTACAATGCCAAGGGAAAATGTCAGAGCCGTTGAGAAAAATATCCTTAGAATCTTTTTTTTTCATCTTCTTAATCTAACAGTTTACTGAACTTGATAAGTGTCCTATCAACATGCTAATCAAATTACTTCGGAACCAAAATTGACAGTTTTCATTAATTATACAAGATTATTCTAATTGCAATTCAAATTTATTCATTCCGAACAGAAGGTATTCAGTAATATTTTACAAAATTTGCATATTAAATGGAGGGAGTTGTGCATTATGCATGGTAATGTATGCACAGTTTCTTATTTTTAACTTCACGGCCATATGTGGTGTCGTTGTAGGAGCAGGTGAAAAGTCTAAGTGTGTTTAATTTGCTTGACAAACATTCGGCTGGAGCTTGTCAAGGGGAGTATTGTGAATGCCAATCTTTATTCCCTCTTTATTGATTACCCCAAACTCTAAACATCTGGAGGTAAATGGCACTGAGAGAGATGAACTGAATCATGGGATTAGTACCCTCAATGACTGAATCACTATCAATTACTTCAATAGCATAATTCAAGTGTACTGCATAAAAGCTGCAGTACCTTGGTTTTAGCCAGGATTAATATTGCAATTTAACGTAACAATGGAGGCATGGGAATGATATGGATGGCGTCCAACTTTTTTACATTGATGTCAGAAAGCTAATGCCGTTATCTAAATACGAATGTATTTAATTCCTAATTTAGGCTTTGTTTGCAGAATGAAAAGGCTCAACGCATTAGGCACATGTTTTAAAAGGTAATGAATTCTGTGAGTAAAACAACCTTATTTATTCACTGAGACGCAAAACCCCCAATTTGCTCTTTGTTTTTATTTCCTAAAGCGGGCAGTGAAGTGCAAACAGCTTACTGGGAAGCTGTTTACTACTGTATATGACAAAGAGTGTGCGTGCGTGCATGAGTCTGTGTGTGTGTGTTTATGGGAAAGGGGGTGGCTCTTCCAGCTCCACAGGCAAGGTCTTGTGTTGTAATGTAAGCGTAATAATTATCAAACAGCATCAGGGGCTCTGGGTATGGGCTTTAACAGGGGGAGAGCATGTTTGATATGTAGAATCAGCCCATAGTGCATCCATAGAGGGTGACTAAATCGCACGGTTCATGGATCACATTAGTATTGCTCTGCATCCACCCTCGCACTATAGGTGATTTCCATTTAGACACACATTTCCACATGAAGATAAATATGACTTGAATCGTAATTTCCCTGAAGTAAATATAATACAAATACAACATAATACAGTGTCAGGCCAGGCAGGCTAATAGATTACTAGCGTGTTTTCCATTTGTATGGTAAGTGGTGAACCTAGGTGGTGGTCTGGCGAGTAACAAATTGAATGTTTAATCCATCTCAGTGCAGATTGAGGGTATCAGAAAGATCGGTAGTCTTTGCAGTTCTCTTGTGACTGCTACTATATTAGATATTTTTTACTCTTTAGGGGTTTGAGGAAGGTTGTTGGATTAACAAGAGGTGCAAAGTGGTAGATAAATTCAATTCCTTATCTTTCCTCAAGTCATCTGTTATTTTTCAAATAGGTATTTGGTTTTGACAGGCAGTATTTCCAGTCACTCACAGGTGTAATCTCTGATGTCGAATTAAAATAAGACCGGCTCTGTTTGAGCCAGATAGTTAAAATATTTCATGACTTTTAATTACAGAATTTTTTATTGTACTCTTACATTATTAACTAGGGTCTTTCTCACCACTTATATATGTGGAATTCATTACACTACCATTATGTTAATCTTGCAGAGACTTCCTTACATGTTGGAGAAATAATTGTGGAGAAACCATGACAAATATGCAAAAGATGGGCCTCCTTAATGTTACCAAACATTCTCTAAGTACATATTTAATTCTTTAATAAATGTTTGCACTGGCATTTGGAAAAGCTAGATTACCCTCAACTACACAGCATCTTATATAAGTGTGACAAATTGATATTTTTATATAGCTTAATCTGTTTACTATGATGTTTATACGAGGACTTATTACAAACTAATTAAAGAAATCACTTTGATATAATTAGTCAGATTTCAGGAAGCTCATTAGTAGTAATTTGCATGAAAAATAAGCCCTGTAGTGGTGCTTAGACCCAGCTATCTGATCTGTGTTTTATCTGGTTACACATCATCCCCCATTGTTTGTTGTTTGAGGCTCTCTGAAGTGGCCCACAATATTTTCAGTCATTGCCCTGAGAAGCGGTGGGGTGTCTTTCAACAAATTCCTTCCCTAAAGCAAGTCAACCTGTATGTGGAAGCAGACACACGCCTCTGTGTACATAAGGCAGGAGGAGTGAGCGGCAAAACATTGTCTATTTATCTGTCAGGTTCCTGACAAAGAACTGAGCTGACAAGTAAGGGTTTCCCTCAGCAGAGCAGGGGGGCTTTATTCACCGTACTTACATGCCCAGTCTATGCCCAGAGACTCATGTTATTTGCAAATCACACTCTTTGAAAATTCACAAACGGGGCGAGACATGCCACGCTATGGGTTTGTCAGCTGCCTTCACAACAGCTAGCGGTATTGCTAACAGTGTGCGGTTCGGTAAGGAAGCAGCTTTCTCTTAGCATTTGCCTTGCTGTCACTTTTTCCAACACAGGCGTTCTGTGTCTTCATGCTTGGGGTCTCTCCTCCCTCAGAGGGTTGCCATCTTCCCTTTGGACTGACAAAACGCCCACACTCACTGATATGAAAAAGGAAGGGGGAAAAAAAGAGACATCCCTGGAATTACATCATTCTCTATTGAGGCAGTTCTTCAAGAAACTGAAGTTACTATAGAAGCCACTATAATAGATTCTCATGATGAGGTTTAAGTAACAATGATTTTGGAATAAATTTTAAGCTAAGTTTTTTTTTTTTACTACATGATACTCGTGTCTCAGGATGTGGGGGTTCAGGATGCTGGTACAAAAGCAGGACCTGTTTATTCTCTATACCCTTTTCCCACCATGGGCGAAATCCTTCCCTAAACATCCGGACAGAGAAGCACTTGTGTGGTGCTGATGTCACAGACCTACCTGGCCTCCCTCTCACAAAAGCTAAGGTATCATTAGCTAGGCCCACACAATGGCCATTCAACCAAGCCACTGCGCTCCTCAGGACTTGGGAACAATGTTATTTTTTGTCTCAGAATTATAAAGACAGAGTTTTGCAGGAAACCTGACAGACAAAACCTTTTAGAGGTAAATGCTCCAGGCGGCTTTTGGGTTTAATCTTTTCCCATTAGCATTTCACCCCCCCACCACCACCCCCCTCCCTTTGCTCACACACAAAGACCATATTTACAGGGTCAAAAGCAGAGACTCTGAATCTCTGGAGACAGTTGATCTTGACTGAATATTTGCAACACATTTCACTTTTATTTATATTTTTTCAGAATGCATTTCATACAGGTTACTGAATAGTTTCCTCAAAGCATAAACAGGTATATTTGTGGTGATAAACACTTAAAAAAAGAATCAGAAAACAGGAAAACAACTAGGGGACTACTTTAAACTTAACACAAGAAATGACATGGCTCACAAGAACGTAAAAAATTATTAACCCATAAAAGGCAAGAGTTTATAGAATGTAATACTTTCTGTCAACAATACAACAGCTATGCTAAAGGTTCATAGTGGTACCTTTGTGTGCACGCGTTTGGCTGCATTTGTGCGTGTGCACACATTCACTTATACGTGTGTGTGCATGTGTGTGAGTGTGACTCCATGTGTGTGATTCATTCCAGGGCAGTTTTAGTCCTTATAAAATATTCATTTTGGTTGTGCAGGGCCCTGTAATTGCCATCTCTCACCCTGAATTATTTATACCTCGCACAGACTGACAAAGCTTTGCCATACGGCCCCAGATGAATCAGAAAGCAGCCATCTCTGCTGCCAACAGCACTGGGCTTTCACACAAATATGGCAGCCACGTCTCTCTGCCTGGCCTCTCTTAATTTGACATTTTCTTTTTCCCTCTGCCTTTGTCCTAGGTGCACAGAAAGGTTACCTGTTAGCTTTAAGCACCGACCCACTCTCTGTCTTTCTGTCTCTATCCCCCCATACCTACATGACAGTCCACAGTGGGTGTTTTTTTTTTTTTACTCTTCTGAGAATGCGTTAATGTGGTGGCAATGTCAGAGTGGCTGCCTCATGTTTCATGATGACTGACCAGCCCTGACAGCCACTTTGGATGTATGTATTATACATTAGTAATAATATGATGTAGGAATACACTCACATAAATATGTGCATGCATGGACACACAGCAAAAACACTGACTCACTGACCTAAATGTAACACACATACACACACATACACACACATGCAAATGAGCCCCTACTGGCATGCTGAGTCCAGCAAGGCTGTCTGTACAGTAAACGGTCACAGCCCACCTGCTGGTCTTTGCTGTACAGCTGCACTCTTCATCGTCTCGCCTGAGTCTGATCACTCCAAGGTGCCACAGCAGAGTGCCGGTGCTGTATGGCTCTCATTGTAAACCAACTCTGGGGCCTTCCAAAACACCACATCCAACACCCTAAATACTACTATTCACCCAGCCACTTACTCCAACATATGCTTATCCTCCATCTCCTTAGTGCAGTGAGGTGCTGACTGGTATTTCCTCAAGGCCCCGAGGTCCAGAGCTGACCAGTAATCAAAGCACCATATTTCTCCTCAAGTGCAAAAATAACCTGAAGACACCTCTACAGTGTCTAGCTGGTGGGAAGAGTAAATGTTCCTGGGGGCTGTTTTGTTGATTATTTTTGTAAAGTCAGCAACCTCTTGGCTAACATTGTTAAGACTGCCATAGTCATTATCAGTAATAATCATCACATGGGTTTTTATGGGGTAGATGATGATTCAGTGATATTGAGGAATTCTAGTTTGGATGCAGATGATGTTTGCTCTGTAGCAGCAACCAGTGTCTTGTTTGCCTTTACAACACAACCGTGCAAGACAAAACAACGCAGAATTATTTATGTTTTGTGTCTTATTATATTGTGTTCAAAGTCCTGGTAGAATAAAGCCGTATTCAGAGTAAAACAAAGAACAGCGTGCAATAGTACACAGCCTCAGCAGTATGTTGATGTGAGGAGATGGGAGAGGCAGAGAGAAAGCTTGGGGCTAAACATGCAGTATGTGGCGGGCTGGAGCTAAAAGCTGCATAAAGCACACAGCCTTAGTCCACTGTTAGCAAGTGATGGATAGTTAGCAGGAGCTCCAAGTCTTCGTCTAATCTGTTACAGTAAACCTGTGCCAAAGCCTGAAGGGAATCAGTGGGGGCTAGCTGGGAGTGGGCTTGACGTGAAACCATTTGTGAAGACGAGCGATTCTCTTAAGTAAGAAACTAACAGTGTAGAGAGGGAGAGAGAGAGAGAAAGATAGCTGGAGAACAAGTGAGACAGGAGGTGAGGAGAATGAGGGAGTGTGAGGGAGAGTGAAGGAGGAAGAGATACCATAATGAGTCCTGTAGCCATGGAGTAAATGAAGAGGGATTGACAGAGTGAGGGATCCTCAAGTGAAATAATGTCAATGCCACTCTGCCCATTAGAGAGAAAGGGGGATGGTGGAGGAGAGGGTAAAGAGGGATGAATGGAGGGACACAGCTACATCTTACGTTGTAGAGGAAGCACATAAATTATTTGTGGCACTCCTGCAACACACATACCTCCAACAAAAATATGAAATATGAAACATCAAAATGAACTGACAATAGCAGCTGAAAAAATAAAGAAATAAAAACAAAAACAGCCTTGGAAAAACCAAATAAATCCTCACAGACATGTAGTTGGGATATTTGAACAATAATAATCATAGTGACATCTGCCTTGCTGCTCTCAGAGGAGGCGGACATAGCCCGCGAGTGGAAGGGGTTAATCTTCCAAACCCAATAAGGTTGGATAGTGAGGCACTTGTTCCCTGATAAAGAAGTGATAGGATCTGTGGGTCTGGTCCCTCGGCGCTTGTACAGGGGTAGAGCAAATATTGTTAATGTGCTGTGGTTTACTTCAGCTAAGGCGAGAAAAACAGCCCTGCTTGACGAGAGAAGACAGTGGCAAACCAGAATAGGACAGAAATGGCCACGCGGCTCAGTTCGGCCTCCCAGGGACTTAACTGGCATATATATCCAAGCCCACTCAGCTGCATAAATAAGTGTTTGGGAAGATTAAGATCTATAAGTGTCTCTATTTCTCGTTTTACCTGCTCCGCCTTGTCACAACAGGGATCTGAATGCAGTTCAGTGAAGTGCCTAATAACTGGAGCAGTAGGTAGGGAAGGCAGAAGGCTTGACATTAAGACCCTGGCGTTTTGGAAATCCGATATGCTATTGACCCGTGTACTACTATCTCAGTGTAGAGATCTGGTGTCAGCAGATTGTAGTCTGGTGTTGGGAGCCGTTTCTTACAGGGCTCTTGTAACAGGGGCCCATTGAGTCTAGGAGGCAGCTGGGGCCTGATGGGCTGGAGCTGGGTGGTGATCGATACTCACCACCCTGCAACGGATGACCTCACTGTCATGGCTGCCGGCTGTGGACACTGCATGCTAGTCATTAGTGCCGGGGCACCAATCAGGAGCTTAGAGTTGTCAATACCTGCCTCTTACAGATACTGTGGCCATCTGTCAGTGTATTGTGTAACAGCCTAAGTAAATATGGGGAAGCTCTTTTGAACAATAAGAACAAGGTGTACTATCGATGAAAAAAAATATGCTCTTCAATGAGTAATTTAAGAAATTGGCGAGTGGATAAAAAATCCAAATAGGTCAGACATAATGGAAATTTTTTTTGAAGTCATTAAAAAGACTAAAAATCTGAAAAATGAATGGCTAAAAATATGAATTAAATTGACAGGACAGTAAGCCACCGCTGTCGATAGAGCCTTCTTAATAATACAACATTATCCTTATTTGCCCTCTTCACTCAAATCAAAAGGATGGACATTTATGCATGAGTGACATCAACCCGGCAATTAAGTTGGCCATTTAAATGAGAGAAGGCCTTGCTCACCTCGTGTGTTTGTTTTTTCCCCCTCTCTCTTCTTTTTTTCAATCCCTCCTCCGTTTGATGATGGTAGAGGGTGAGCTCGAATTAGGGCGATGGGTCTTCCTTTGAGTGTCAGCCTAAAATGATCAGAGTAAAGATAAGAGGGTCTAGCAGCCCTCAAATCAGTCAAAGTGCCAAAGTCGGCCCTTTTCTCCTCAATTACCGGGTCTGTGAAGCCAGGGAGTGGAAGGCGCAGAGCCTGCTGCATTACTAAAGAGACAATCTATTTCCCCTTTGACCAGAGGGAGAGAAATCATTATGGCATGATTAGTAGCTTCGGCAGTGGGCGAGCATGGAGGTACTACAGGAGAACCGTATTAATTGCCTTAGACCAAGGCATGAGCAGGATTGTTTTAACGTTGATTTGTGGACCTGTATGACTAGCTGTCGGAGATAAAAGCCCACGTCAGGTCTTAGTTATACTGGCAGACTTCGGGCATGCAGACAGAAAGGCTTGATGTCAAAATGAGCTTCTGTAGCTGCCCTGGAAGTCTTTCTCTATATGCCTGTCGATGTCTTCCTCTTTGTCTTTCTTCACACTTCATAGTTTTCCTTTACGCCTCCCACTATCCCTCCCTCTACTCCCCCCTTCCCTCAGATGGACTACACCCCACCCCTTCCCGCACTCCTTTTCTCTCTCTCCTCCAACTGATAGCTGCCTTGGCCGATTATTTCATCCAGTGCGGTCCACTGAGAGCCTCCTCTCCCGGCTTTGGAAGAGCTTTAATTAGCCATGTTAATATCCCCTTCATTGGCCTTAATATCACTCAACACCTTCCTCCATCTCAGCGGCCACCAGGGTCCCCCTGTCCTGTCAGAACAGCTGATTATTGAGAAGGATAGCTTTAATCAAACCTAATTGCAGTTCATTCTTTCTCTCTATCCCCCTTTGCCCTCCATTGCCAACATCTAATGGCAGCGACGACTTGATATCCCATTAAAAAACAATTAAACAACCTCCTTTTGTCTCTGTGCGTGCCAAAACACCAGCACAAACTTCTGTAGATATTTAAGAAGTAAAGGAGAAAGAGAGGGGCCTTGTCTTAATTGCTCTCCTTTTCACCAAGGACCAATTTGCACTGTGCTCATGGAGAATCTTAACCAACTCAAATGTAATGGATGCTATAGCACTACCACTGCTGTGGACTATGAAAATTAAGCTTATCTTTTTAGGAGAGGAATTGTGCTTAATTGCCTTCATAACAGTAAACATAAAGGAGCTACTTTATGATTGTGTGGGCACTCAATTTCTCGTGTTTATTGTTTCTTAACTTTTGGTTTTGCTGTAGTAGGAAGAGTATGTAAAAGCATTAAGGTTTCCAAGAAAGAGACAAGACTAACTCTGCAAGTAATGTGTTTCTTTTATGAAGTGAATGTATTGCCTGGGAAATATATTCTATCACTTGCTCAGACATAAATTGTCTCTCAATAGGGGATGCATGTACATGCACATGCTCACACAAACACTCTTCAGAGCATACGCGCACACATAAATACACACCACTGGTCTTACCCAATCTGTATGAGAGGCGACAGACAAATAAAAGTCGTATTTCAGGTCTGCTTTCCGCAGATGTCTGCTGCTCTACATTATGACTCTTTGGGGAAATAAAAACAGGGTCAGGGAATTAGAGTACATAATGGTCATTTTGATGATCAGCCAACAGATGCAACCCGAAAACACAGTGAACACAATCAAGTGAAATGCACTAATGACAAGTCAGGTTTTTTATGGCCTCACCACACACCAACAGGCAATCAGCATTCTGGCATGGGTTAAAACGTCTTTTATTGATGTCCAAGCCAAAGCTCCTTGGATGTGGAGTGAAAATATTTTCTCACCTCTCCTCTCCCTCCTGGGCCCTCAGTAAAGCACAAGGTATAGGAGTCTATCGAAGAACGCTTCTAAATGACCAGTGCATGTGTTAATGTGGCCAGGGTTAGAAGGGTCATTTCAGAGTCTGATTTATGGCCTGGCCAGGATCCCACTGGGTGAAAGAGAAGTCTTAAGTGTTGTGAAAGCGTCCTCACAGGCCACACAAGCCACTGAATTTAGCTGAATGAAATGGCCGTGCAATCTATGGTGCAATCTATGGTAATCCAATGAGCCGCTGTGATTCTGCGAGCCAAGTTAGTATTACAATGGAAACCATGGTATTGCATATAGTAATACTAGTGCAATATGATGAAAAATAAATAAAACTGCACTGTATTTCTAATGAATTGGAGAAAGAAAAGGTGCAATCAGTCACAATTCTGTGGGGAGAATCTGCAAAGACAACAAGTCAATTTCATTGTTTATTCTGTGTGGTCAAGTCAGATTTTACACAATAGATTACATCTGAGATAATTTCTCTCAGTGGTTTTCTCCTTCTTAGAAATTTTCCTCCTTAACTATTTTATGACTGCAAGGCCACATCTGATATGCAACACTCAATTCGAGGCCTTATCAATAAATTCAGCAAGACCCGGGAGAAAGCGAGAGAAGAAGGCAGCTTACAAACCAACCAAGCCCTGATCTCACTCAGACGTGACATTTGTTCAGAGACGATTAGCCAGGTTGTAATTTGTGGCATAATTGCCTCACCCACCCACAAGTACATGGGTGTGTGTATGCATTATGTGTGTGTGTCTGTATGTGTGTGGCATACTGCAGTCCCAGGAGTGTCCGCCTAATTGCCTGACAGGACTATAAGTTTTGTGGCGCGCTCTCACCTTGTTAGGTCCTTTATCCCTGATGCTCTTCAAACAAGACCTGGTCACAGGTGGGCCTCATTTGCTTCCCTATTGAACAGGAGAACTTTAATTGCACAGGGGGTGTCCTGGGATTAAAGAGGTGGGTGGAATATCAAGTGACTTCCTGTATGTTAGTGGCAGATGGGTGTTGGGGAAGACCAGTGAACACAGGTGAGCGGATGAGATCACAAAGAGACTGGCACTCGATTTAAAAAGAAAAAGATAACAGAAAAAGGAGTGTGACGCACAAGTGTGTGATGATGGTGTAAATATTCTCTTACTTTTCATTCAAACTTTTTCAGCTTGAGAGTTAAGTGATTGTTTTTGCTTTTCTTTTGTGCTCTCTTTCAGATTCTTTCTAAAGTTCTTTCTCAAGTGCAATCAGAACTGTCTGAAGAATGCAGGGAATCCACGAGACATGCGCAGATTCCAGGTGACTGAAACCTATTTCACACATACGCTCTATTTCTGTCTCTGTCTCTCACTGTCTATCTCTTTTTTTTCAGACACACGCACACATGCGCATGCGGTGTAGAAATGCACAGCTACAGCTGCCACACTATACAAACTCACAGTGACACAGATTCAAGTACGAACACATTTTTATTATTGGCACTGAAGGAGGCAAAAACCAAGAAAAGAGAGAGTGAGGGATTTTGTGTCCTGTGCGCTCTGGACAGAATATTTATTAGGGAATACCATCTGACACAAATAAGGATATAGGATTTAAGAGTGCCATCAATTGTGTTCCTGACAGCTTTCTGAGCCTCGGCACAGAGGGGAGGACGATCCAACCACATGTAACAACAGTGTTAACTCTGAATCTGTCTGGCAGAGGAAACGCATACCTTCTTGCACACACATATGCGCAAGCATGCACACAAATGCACGCACGCATATGGATGCACGCACATAAACTCTGGGAGGGCATATGTTTGCTTTCTCTATATCCCTCCCTTATTCACAAGCACATATGAATACACTTAATGTCTCACACATGCATTTTTATGTATAGCCAATGACAACCATCCTAAGTCATCTTAAAACTTCAGTTTTTTATATTACAAGGAGATGAGCTTTGAGTGCTCTTAAGTGTTTCTTTTACCATTGTGCATCTAATTTGTCAAAAAGTTGGGTGTTAAAATGGCTGACCCCCTGCTGATCCATTTATCCAACCATCCATCCATCTTGCCCAGACATTTTCACCACAAGCAGCCTACTAGGTCAAGGTGAGACAGTGAGAGTTTAGTGTGATTTGTCCTATCAACGACAAACTAGAGGAGGACGTCCGTCACTGGCAACACTGTTCTGTGATAGACACATAAGCCGGCATCCTCCAGGAGGCAGTCCAGACATGAAACAGACAAGACAGGGTGTCCCCTCCTGATGTCACCACCATCAGACCACCCCTGCCTCTTCAAATCTTCCCTCAGGGTGAATGTGGACTGATGCATGACAGCTATCGCAGGCTTTCACCTCTTACTTTAATGTGTCAGAAGGAATGCAAGAACTAAGTTTTAAGCATTGCTCTCTTTTTTTTCTACAACAGGATTTTTTTCTTTTTTTTATTGTAGCGAATGGTCGTTTCTTATCTTCTGTCTAGCAGTTAGTACGCCATTTCCTCCAAATAGATTTTCCAGATGCTCCACCATAGGTGTTTCTCTGACCAAAGTTGTGTATTCTACAAGGCTTCCACTCTCCTTATTACCCCCCAAAACCAGCTGGAGGCCAGAAAGGGCCCAATCCATCATCCTCAGCTTGGCCCAGCTCTGAACCTGCTCACAAGAATGGAGCTCTTTCACTTCCCCTCCTCTCCCCTCTTCCCCCTCAACCCCCACCCTTCCCAAACCAACCCAAAAAAGTACCCCCCTAAATTCCACCGCTACACCGAGGTCACTTACCGGCGAAGCAAACCTGAGAGGGGCTCTCTGTTTCCGGCTCAGAAACACTTTGGCTATTCACATGCGGCTCACTGTTTGGAATGTGGTAGCCTAAAAACAACAACAAAAATAAGAATTATGAAATATGGAGTGTGGCTTGGAATTTGATCCTAGTAAAATGTTTGTTGAGTGATGGGATGGAGTACAGCTCAGCTACTAATGACTCCAGTAATATTTTAAAAGGGAGGTCTTCCATGTTCAAATAGGCGGACAAGCTGATCAATAATTCCTAGCTTCGACTATGATGACAACTGGTAGTATGGGTAAACGGAAATGGTATTTTAGTGATTTAAAAAGTCAATTAGCCGTACACAAAACCAGGACACTGAAAAGCAAACACAAAATGGATGAGAAGCGAGGTGAATGTAATGTGATATGTCTAATGAGTACAATCACTTCAAGAGGTTTGACAGTAATCAATATCAAAAAATCATGCTCTTTGACCTAAAACACTCAGGTATCACGCATGTTTAATGTATCCATGCCTCAGAAGTGTAACTACACTAAAATCTTTCAAAATTGGAATATTTGTCTTACTATTGGCTTAATCACATGTTTTACTTTCACTTCTCCTGCAGGTTGTCGTATCGACGACCGTCAATGTGGACGGCCATGTCCTGGCTGTCTCTGACAACATGTTCGTACACAACAATTCCAAGCATGGGCGAAGGGCTCGCAGACTCGACCCTTCAGAAGGTACGCCTCCTTATCTGGAGAATGGTAGGCACATTTTTACATCTTATAATTTGCTACGCTCCTTTTTCTCCTAGTTTCTTTGATACATCCTCACAATTTTTTTTAGATCACACTGGCTACTTCTAGTTCCTCAGTATCTTTTGTTCCTCCATCACTTTCATTTTTACTTTTTAAGTTGCTTTTTTGCCTCCCTCATACCTGCTGATATGCATAGACTGGAAATAGTATGCATTACACAACATATTTATCATTTAACAGCCACAAACTATGATGATGATGCTCAAACTAATTTAAAAACGTTATACTACTTCCAGTCTCCAAATGCACCTACATTTGTCCTAAAAGCCTAAGTGAAACATGATCAAATTGCTGAAGAATTTGGCTGTGAGGTCAATTTCCTGCCATTGGGTTCTGCAGATTTAGCTGTGAGAGAGCTGAAACAGGGGTAGGAAGGAGAAAGACAGAAAGAAGGGGCGGGGGGTAGGACTGGGTTGATAGTGCGTGTGTGTGTGGAGGGGTGGGGTGGCCTATGAGAAAAACAGAACTTACTGTTTTTCTTCCAACTGATTCCATATGATAGACTGATTGCCTTCTCAGCCAAAAGAGAGAAAAGAAGGACCACCAAACCATGGGAAATCCAAAAAGTAAAATGCACTAAACATAACCTTTTGACCCTTGTGGCCTCCACTTGCATATGGGAGCACACACAGCTGAAAGATTGTTAAAAAAAGAAAAAAAGAAAAGAAAAAAGAGACGTGAACAGACTTGGGCCAATTGTGCAAATTGCTTATCTTCAAATTTCAAGAGCCAATTATGGATGGGCAAACAGTTTATATACACCACTGAGTAAAACAAGCTTCTCTACACATTAATGGGCATTAATGGTTCTATCACCAAAAGCAAATGTAATGTTTAATACAACAACAGTTAATACAAAAAAAAAAAAGAAGAAAGAAAGAAAAAAAAAGGCCAGACAATTAATATATCTCAGTGCTCTCCAGTCCTAGTGGGGGAAAAAGCTAATCTATTTGTTTTTGTCTTTATTAATGACTCCTCTACTGGAGAACAAAATCAAATAATTAAAGTCCTGCCCGGAGCACCAAAGTCATTATGTTCGCTGACGTTCTGTTTGTGTGTTTCACGTTTATGACACGATAGGTGTGGATCGCCTAGCAACCAGTTTCTTAATGAGGAGAGCAATTAAAGAGGTTGAGCCCTTGCCTCCATGTTCCCCCGCTCCCGTGGGACCCCCCCTGTGCATTGTGTGTGTTTGTCTATGTGTGTGAGTGTGCTTGTGTTCTTTACAGGTTACCCCAACCCATCCTTTTATTCCTCTCTTCACCACACTCTTCAAGGCAGCAGAGTGACGCCCCGTAAAGCAAGACAAAAAAAAGCTATTGTCAACCGCCCAGTTGAACATGTCTTTGTCTAATAACTTTAATGCACCTTCCCTTTGCTTAACTGCTCTCAGAAGTTGAGATCTGAGCTGCACAACAAACTAATTTATCATGCATCAACAGCAATGGCTCACTTTGTTTGAGTCACCTTTAACAAACAGAGATGTGACACATGAGAAAAGGAGATCCAGTCATAAAATGTAATTCCAGCCTTGTCCTCCATAGTGCTCTGACAACAAGCCGGCAGACAGACAGCGTGCTTTAAATTAGCAACACATTCTTCCTCCTCTGGAGTTCACAGGGCGAGAAGACTCAGATATGTGGCTCGCTGTGTGGCTGGAACAGGGAGGCATCCTTCCTTCCAGCTCACTCTGCACTAGCATTGATCAAGAAGTGCTGCCCCCTACTGGCACAGAGATGGGATAGCCATTGGATGACAGACTCAATCTCACCATGTGACATTTTTGTTCACTTGTGCGCACTGTCACACAACAAGCATATTATGCATTCAGACACGAATGTGCTTTGAGGCTGCCTGTCACTCAAACATGTATAGATGCAGGCTCAAAGGTGCATAAACATGCTCACAAATAGCTGAGTCTTTTATACACAGCATCACCCCTCCACCCCCCCACCCCACACAAACACACACATAAATGCAGACACACTCTCTCACCCGCACACACATACACAAACATGTACGTTCCTTAGCTCAGTTCTACTATTATAGAGCCCCAGACAATATAGGAGACTCAGCATAGAGCCTGCAGCGCCTGCCTCATTTGCATGCCAAGTGGCTGTAATGCTGTTAGGGTTTATGCAATAAAGACAAGTGAATCCAGACTGCTGGGCCTAAGAGGAAGAAAGAGAAGGAGAAAAGAAGGGGGAAAGGATACAAGGGAAGGAGAAAGAGAAGGAGAGAGTATGAGCGAGAGAGGCTGAGAGTGAGACAGAGAGAAAGAGAGACAGAGGGAGTCAAAGGGAACAGATGGCCCAGGGAGAGGTAAAAGGTATAATCCCATCAGCTGCACTATCAACCGACCATCTGGACATCCCACAGCACAATTACAACACATTTCAGCAGGCAGAACAAAGGACGGCTTCACAGGGCCACAGTAGACCTGTTTGAGTGTCACAATACTAGAGCTAGGACCTCCTCTGATCAGATCTCAGATCAGTTTTGACGTCCTCTACTGCTAATCCTAAACAGAGAAGGAAAAGATTAAAACAGATCACAAGTCGGCAGCATGCAGTATTTTCACAGCACAAGGGATCTTGGAATAAACTGGAGCACATGATTCTGTAAACAAAAATGAAAACTTAGCAAGTCATGACATATAAAGTCAACTCCTCTTATTTTTCTCTACTGTACCCCAAAGTTTACAAAGACTTCGTGATGCAACACTTATCCGTCCACTCTTCATGATGCCTATCATCTGCTGAGGGGGCATTGTGCGTGTCTGTCATCAGATCGCCTGTGCTGACTGTGTAATCCACTTCGCCACGGTCCCCATTCAGCACATGCTCCCCGCTCAGTCTGTGCATTGAGACATATGCAAATTTTTAGGCAGAAGGGTGGACGGCTTAGGGCCTCAGTCGCTGCCTCTCCATGGGTCCTTCTGTGTGTGGGAGGGGGCACTGGGACTTCCGAGGTGGTGCGTCTGTGTTTGTGTGTGTGTGATTGTGTATGCCTGTCATAGGTTTCAGGCTGCAGCTGCCCCCCAACAGTCGTCGTCACCATCAGGCCCTCTTCTTGCCTGCTCCTCCTCCTCTTTCCTAACCCCCCCCTCCAGTTCTCTCTCATCCCCAAAGTCAATTTGTTTACAGTAATTTTGAAGGGTGAATTATTTGCTGTAATCGTCCGCACTGATGAAGGTCAGGCCCTTAGAGGGAGCCCAGCATGCCCATAGAGGGTTGGTCCTCTTTCAGACGCTCTGCTTCGCAATTAAGGAAAGCAAATGTCACTCCTCCAGGCCTCACAAATGAAAATCTGTACGAGGTGATTAGCATGAAGTCAACAGCGCCTGTTAAAGTCAGATTCCCTGTAGTACCAATGTGTGTGTGTGCACTTTATGGGCAGAGAGAGAGAGCAAACATGACCTGAACAGACCCAACAGCAAGGCAAACAAAGGGAGATGTCTTGTCTGAGGTGATCCATACAACAATGGCTGACTGTGATTTACTTACTGGATGGAAAGGATAAAGGAGGTTTAGAATTGAGCTTGTAAAAAAAAAAAAAAAAGGAAAAAAGAACTTGCTGGAATAGTTGCACACATTTTGAGGAGAAGGAAAAACATGCACAATTCATAGCGTATTAAAAGATATTGATGGAAATAGATTAAATTTGATATTGCTGTTTTATGGCTGGCTGTCATGCTATTTCTGTTGTAAACACGGTGTTGTGCTGAACACCATATTAAGGTAATGCATCAAGTGACAGTGAATGTGAAGCACAAGATCACTCAAATTAGATTATAATAACAACCCAGACTGTTGATGAATGGCAGAGCTACATAGCAGAAGTCATGCCAGATGAAAAGCATTGTAATAAACAATATGAAATGGATTGAATCGATCACAAAAAGAAAGAAGAAAAAAAAAACTCTCAATCTGAATAATTCATGAACACATTTCAGGTTATGAAACCTGAAACCCCACTCAGTGTGCCTGCACTGTATTGCAGAACAAAGGTAATGAAATAACGTGAAGTAGCAAAGCTTTAGCTTGTCATTTCCACTTTAACAACCTGTATTCTTGACTCATTTAAGATGTGTTCAACTTTGAAATTTTACTGTACATGCTGGTGCATGCTTAATCAATTCTGATAGCTACATTTGCCCTGACACATAATTTGCTCCATCAAATCATTTTCCTGGTGAGCCTGGCGTTTAGCCTTTGTGAAGTGGACCATTTGAAGGGTCTGCTTAACTACACCACTCCAGCGCGCTGATAAATGATTTTGATTCTCATGCCTTAAAGGACAAATCCATCATTTTTTTTTTTTTTCCGGGGGGCAATTTCCATGATATGTCTTTGTGAGAGAGACATGGAGGGCTGAACATAGAGGTGATGCAGTAATGTGTCTGAGTGGAAAGAGACATATGCTTGCAGTGTTTAAGTCTAGGTGCTGAATTTGCTCTTCTCCTTGTCTTGGATAAGCAGCCACCCCATGCATCAAGGCTATCAGCCCCAGTGAGGGATGGACCACTGGTGGA
This sequence comes from Leptatherina wallacei, assembly GCA_028567055.1. Taxonomy (NCBI): domain Eukaryota; kingdom Metazoa; phylum Chordata; class Actinopteri; order Atheriniformes; family Atherinidae; genus Leptatherina; species Leptatherina wallacei. Next base: position 17,503,931 of record JAOXYM010000017.1, read on the forward strand.
GCCACTGTCATCATCATTGGGGACAACTTCTTTGATGGCCTACAAGTTGTGTTCGGCACTATGCTCGTATGGAGTGAGGTATGATTTCACATCTTCTAATAAGTGACTAAAATTTTAGTGATCTCTTTGTATCAGCTTATTTTCATAGAGGACTTATTGTGTATTTTCTTTTTCTTTGCCATCCAGCTGATAACCCCGCACGCCATCCGTGTCCAGACCCCACCTCGGCATATCCCCGGTGTTGTGGAAGTCACGCTGTCCTATAAGTCCAAGCAGTTCTGCAAAGGTGCCCCTGGGAGATTTGTCTATACTGGTAAGTCAAGACCTTCTCCTTTCTCTCTCTTTACTTTTACACATTTCTCCTGTTCTCCTCTTTCTCCCTCTCCCTGGATGAAGCCCTCAACACAGAGTCCAGGCACTAATAATCAATTGAACAGGCTTGCTGAATGTTAAATGTGTAAGATTTGCATTGCAAGTAAAAAGAAAAAACATGCCAAACTCTGTTAAACCCACGCTTTGAGATAACTCATCCTCTTCATCTGTTCTCCAGCTTAGCAGATGATGCTTTCTGCTAATTTGCTGATTTTAGAGGCCAAAATATGGTTTCACTTTTTGTGTCTGAAGTCATTCTCATGTGTGATCAACATAAATTCATAAGAGAGAAAGTGTGGAACTAGATGAGAGACATGGGCATGTGAGAGAGAAACGGAGTGTGTGTGTCACACTCTGAGTAAAAAGATCTGATTATCTTGGCTAACAGAAGGAAGTGGTGGTCTTATCTGTCATCATTGGTGAGTAGACAGAGGTTGCGAGGGTCAGAGCCTGTCTGACCTGGAAGCCTCTGTCTGTTCCAGCTCTGATGGGCAGAATGAAATGGGGGCACGTCATAGCGCTCTCACTCCCCCCTGCACTCCGAGGCCTCCAGCACAGCCCTGGCCTTGAGCACAGCAAGGGCCAGGGCTGTACTGGAGGAGCAAGCACCCCCCCCCCCCCCCCCCCCCCCCCCCCCCCCCCCCCCCCCCCCCCCCCCCCCCCCCCCCCCCCCCCCCCC
>JAOXYM010000017.1:17505081-17521768 GCA_028567055.1 Leptatherina wallacei
GCAAGGGCCAGGGCTGTACTGGAGGAGCAAGCACCCCCCCCCCCCCCATCCCCTGCCCAAAAATCCCAATCCAGACCCCTCCATCCTGGTGCAGCTGTTTCTCATCAAGTCCCCCCTCTCTTACTCCCCAAACCTCCACCACTACCACCCCCAGTCATCCGTCCACTTCTCCTCCAACCGTGCAGTCTGGCCCAGCTCTCCTGCATTTAACCTCCCTAGCAGGAGCGGAGCAGAGGCCAACAAGGCACCGGGATAATGAAACAGGAGTGTAGTGTGGCTGCGTAAGTGTATGCATGTCTGTTTGTGTAAGACTGAATGAGGGGGGTGGGAGAATGAGTGTGTCCATGTGTTACTGCACAGCTCTGAGAAGGTGTATAAGTTAAGACATTAATGGCTTCTATAGCACCCTAGCGAAAGTGCCAGGTCCCTTAAGAACAGACCCCATTAGTCACAGAGGCTAAGCGGATTGGGATGATTACCATCAGGTTTTACTGGGGAAACGTGTCCCCTTCTCTCTATCTTTGTTGATTTTTCTCCCCCATTCTTCCTCCATGTCTTCCCTAGTTCCTTCTCACTTCCAGTTAGTATAGAGATACAATTACCCCTGGAGGCAACGGTGGTACAATTGATTAGTGTGGTGAATTAAAAGAGAAAGTCACCAATAGACAGGTCCGACTCCTCTGCTATTCCCTGTGTGGCTCACCCTGATTGTACGAGGGGTGACGCTTGAGAGAATGAAACCGTTAAAGAGAGCAGAATGCATAACGCTGAAATTAGGTATCACTGATTCCATATGTACAGTAATTGCTAGCTGAAAGGATGTAGCTACTTCTCTCAGATATTAAAATGTGAATTGGCTAAAGCATTAAGAGCAGGAGAGTGGATCATGTATTTAAAAATGAAAGAGCTCATTTCAAACCATAGCTTTTATTCCTGTGTTACAGCACTTGAACAAATGGGCCTACATGCAGAAATAGATTTGAAATGACCTGGAGATGCAATAGCACATTAGATGAGCTTAAAAGGGCATGTAGTGACACAGTGCTGTCAAAAAGGTACAGAATGTTCTGGTGTCATACTGTAGAGCACCATGTGCATATCAAAGGTCTAGTTATCAAAGCATATGGGTTCAAGCGTGACCTGAGAGCACGGCTTGAGAGGAGTGACTTTTTTTACCTTTTTTTTTTCATGTTGACTCTTGTTGCACCGCCACCCTAATTGTGGAGATTTAACTCGGTCAATTTAAGAAATTATCACAAATTACCAAGAGTCAACAGAAAGGAGGCTGCAGTCAATTCGAACAGCAGAGGGACACGTACTCACTCGGGTTAGCACCCTGGAACAGCTCCAAAACTCACAATCCATTCCCAGAAAGAGAGCACCCTGTAGTGGATGTCAAATAATCCTGCTGGCATTGACTATTGAATGTTTAAAACACTAATGAGACAAACAGACAGACTAAATAAAACTTTAGTAGGCTGTAGCTGACTGACTACTTCAAGAAGCTTTTATATGTTCTTCAATTGGCACATTTTTTAATGGAATGACAAGTTTGTTGTTTTTTTGTTGTTGTTTTGCAATCTTTACCTTTTACCTTCTAACAAAGTGTTGTCCCTTGGAGCTAGCATGCTTGTCCTCTGTCCAATCCATGTATTGGTTATCCATTGGTCAGGACAAGTCCAGTAGAACTAACTGTCAGCAAGGTTGTAGAAAATCAAAAGGAGAAAGTCATGGCTGCACCTGAGTCGATACTTTATTATACTTTACACTTTATTAAGCCCTGAAAATAGCACAAGCTTCTTTAATCAAATATCTTAAACAAAAAGTCTCAATTTCCAGCCTCATTTACCGCCTCCTAACCTTTTTACTATATAGTTACAGAGCTGTATGAAAGAGTAAATCATAAATAAAAACTTGACCGTACAATTCATCCAATTTAAGCTCCTAATTGCATCATAGCTTTTGGTTTTCTATCTTGGCCAAATTTCCACGAGAGCTCCCCTCCAGGGGCAACGATGCAGGCCCCTGGTAATATGGTTCTGCAAGCAGTCCTTACACACTCAGCCACTATTTATCCTAATCAGTGACATCCACATAACCAGGATTGCTTAAAATGAACCCCTTCCGCGCCCCAGAAAACGCACATTTACCGGGACCCCATTTGTCATGGGTAAATTGAGGGTCAGTAAACTTCGCCTGTATCCTCCAGTGGGGATCCAGGACATGCATCATAACGTTAGGAGAGAATGATTGGCGAAGGCGAGCTGTCACACATTTGTCAGGGGGAAGGGAACATTATTTGCTAATTTCCCAAGCTGGGCACTGACAGGGTGCTTCGTCTTCAGACCTTTGGTGACCAGCATGGCTTCTCAGCTATTAGTACAAGTCAAGTGTTTTTTTTTTGTTCTTTTTTTTCCACTTTCACTGTAAAGCGGCAGTAATAAGAGCCATTCGTTCGACCTCACAAGACTGCAGCACACTGGGTGAAGGATTTTGGATGAAACAGATGCCCCATACAGAGAGCTGCTCTTGCCAGGCCTTAGTTGTGGCCAGACAGCCTTGAGGGCTGATGGATCACAAAGTTTCCTCGTCAAGGTGACGCTATCGACTCCACTGCACCAAAATCTGACAAAATGGGTATGAGGCAGTCATTCATCAACATAAGGACAAAGGGGTCATGTGTGCTTCACTCAATACTGGTGGAGATCAAGAAATGTCAACCCTGTAAGGGATGGAAAAAGAAGATGTTGATAGTGCAGAGGTAAGGTCTCTTTATAGAGATGCTTAAAAAACTAATTCTGAATTTGTTAAAGTTGAAAGAAAAGTTGTACATCTTAATATGCATGAACAATAGTTGTCCATACAAACTTTGCAGGCAACAGTTTTTGTTAGAGATATGAAAAGGAATATCCAGTTCTCAAATTTAAGAATCAAACACTTTTCCTGTTACAAAACAAAATGAACAAAATGTAACAGTCTTGTGTCCCTCTCTGCCTCAAAAAATTAAATAAACAACCACAGACATCTTTATCAGAGCACATCAGATAGGGCCCTGTGCTATCCAGCTGGCGAATTGGGCCTATCCTTGCGTCTCCTCTCCACCCTGCCGTCACTTTGAAGTCCCAGACTTACAAGTCGATCAGATGGAGAGCTTCCTTTACATTTCCTGTCCTGCAGGGTTGGGTTTGGTTCTTCTCTGGTTTGCTGGTCAGTAATGGGGTGTGGCTTACACCAAGATATGCTATAATCAAAGGCATTCAAGGAGGTATGTAAACAGATCAACTTCTGAGGACAGCTTACAAACGCACGCTGAATAGTTCATACAAGTTTTTACAGTCTTCAAATCTACACCACACAGCCTTTTGGATTCTTTTTGACAAGCCGATTAAAAAACAAAAATCACCCTGCATTCTAAAGTACAGCAATGGGGAAGGATGACACAGGCATTTATAAATGTCATCGCCACAGTCAAGTGGGTTGTAACCAGTTGGCACAACAGTTTTAGCATGTGTCAAAGCATGTTATCCACCAGCCCTATCCCCATACCTGCCTGTCTCATTACAACGCTGGTATTTAGCACTAGCTCCACAGGAGTGGAGCAGACACTCTTTGCCAAGTTAGATGGGCCTGGTTTGAAGGCCTTGTGCGCTTGTGTGCATCGCGACAAGGTTCCACGGAGGAAGGTCCTTGTGTCCAATTAGAGGGCTGACGTGACACGTGCTCACACTCCCCCACTGTCAGGCAGCTTGTCAGGTAGGCTTTGAGAAACACACTGTGGCATTATTCCACAGCGTGTTATCAGCAAGTGACCTGTGAAATCCAGCTCCAGGAAATTGATTGAAATAAGCACTTGCAGTTGAGCATGTATTTTCCCCATTACGTCTCTCTGTGAAATGTACTGTGGTTATCTTTCAAGAGAAAAATGAAACTATGGATGTGTGTTTTTTTCTCCTTCTAGTAAGGATGGTATTCATTGATTCTATTTTAATTGGACACACTTTTTGTCCTACTGTACCGTTAGAGGTCTGTTTTGTAATGCCTCTTAAAAATGGATTGTCCTCACTAAGTCACAGCATCAGTTCTCTGCCACAGGAAAGATAGACAGAGGAGGGGGGGCTCTTGATAGACGAGGATCTTTCCCCTCCTCCTCTTCTTCTGTTCTCTACCTCCTCTTCCTGCCCCATTTTTAACATGATCCACACCCAACGGGCTTTAAAAGAACTCCAGCCCCCAACCCCCTCCAGTGCCGCATTTTGATTGAAATTCATCGGCAAGTTTATTGAGAAATGAATGAGGGAGGCAGCACGGTATTGACTTTGAGAGGAAAACACAACTCATCTTGAATGAGGGGGAAAATGCGGCCGTAATTTAGCCGTCATCGATCTGTGCCCCGTCCATGTATTGATCTTCATTTTACAATATTAATTTGCGCTTGCAATCAGCTGTGAAGGGAACCCATTTGATTTCTGTTGGTCGGTAATGTGTGAAAGTCCGCTGACGTCCTTAGAGAAGTGGCACACATACTTGAGATGTCATCTAAGAGGATTGAACAGGTGTCTTTGTCCCTTTCTAATAATACAACCAATATGAAGGGGAGGCTGAAATTATGGATGTGCAATCTTTTACATTGCTCCCTTTTAACCGTGTTAATTACATTTTATCTATTGCAGGAGCAATATCTGCTGGAGACTGTAACTGTCTAGCTTTTTTCATCTGTATTGGCTCAAAGTTCATGAAATTTCAATGAACATTGATCTGTCTCCATTGATTTATCTTAACTGCAGATCTTTGAAATTTTAATTTCCTGTTCATCTTGAGACTGCTGGAGATGGAATCACTGAGTGATAACTGGCTGCAGTGGATGGAGATGATATGGTCAGTGTTAAAACAGATGAGGTTTGCTTTGCGTGGGTTTGCTGTGAAAACTCCAATTTGACTTGGTTTGGTTTTGGTTGGTTTATAAGATGGTTTTTCCTTCTGCATGCATGTTTCTACTCTTTCAACACTGGGATTTATTGCTGAGGAGCTACAACATGACTTCTGATTACTCTGCTTTCCTTGTATGCACAATGTTCGGTCTTAACAGTAACTCTGAGAGGACATTCACCGTTTCTACATCTCCAATAGAGTGCTGAACATCAGCCAGAAGAGGTCATTATGTGTGTTGATACTGCTGTGAACTGCTTTCACCTAACAGACTGCAGGTGCCTTGAAGGCTTCAGTTAGACTGTTTGACAAGTCACAAATGCAATAACATTTGAATGAACTTCTGCCTGCGCTGTTTATCTGTCTCCCCCTTTTCCAACTCCCACTCCACCTCTAATTTGTGTTAAGGGGAAAGAAAAAAATAACTGCTCAATGGTGTAGGAGGAGTGGAGATAAGCTCGAAGCAGTTAAGTATAATTAGCGAAAGTAATAGCTGGCAAATGGCAACAAGGCTAGGTTTTTATCTCCTGGAAAGATAGAGTTATCGTAATAAGCTGTAATGGCTGGCAGGAATGCTAGTACTCTGTGCAAGCTCCCATTCAGGCTCATAGACTTAACAAGGAACAATTTCCCTTGAATTTACTGCTTTGCTCAAACATTTCCCTATGTTTATACCCTGATACTGTAAGTCAATACATGTGTTCAATCCACTTTCATATAGTCGGAGGGCACACAGTTCTGTATTGCCATGTAAGCACTTCTGGCTGCCAGCATCGGCCATGTTACACTGTTCCTGCAGAGCGGTTACTCATGTCCTATTTCTAGAGAACATGGAGAAGGAGCACCAGACCCCGCTCAGATGCCATGTACACTCCATCCACTCTACATTTTAAGTAAAGTGGCAGGACTGAGGTGGCTAAAGGAGCTCTCTGAGAAAATGTGTCAAAGGATGGCCGATTGAGGCGTCAGATCAAAATAAGATTAGGAAGTGCACATTCCAGCCAAAGGAATTCAACTGAAAGGCCTGCCATTGAAGCCGTGCGCATGCGGGATATTAAAGAAGAAGGGAAAAAAAGGAAATGACACGGTCACAGCTGCGCACCGAGTCATGCATTCCATTTCTTCATATTCTGAAACATGATCATTCACTCTCTGGAGAGAATTACTGAAATATTCATAAAAATTTTCTTCTAAACCTTCATGAACGAGAGGCACGCTCCTCAGCAGGTTTGAGCTTTTGCCACTTATCATGCTAATTTTACTCACATGTGGCAATAACTCTTTTAGTTATCAGCTGTTTAATTTGAAACATATTTGCTGTCACATTGTGTTTGAAAAATTTACATCATCTCAGAAATTAAGCCACGGAGCATCTCTAATCCAAGCCAGGAAAAAGATATAAGCGGCATAATTGAACAAAACATGTAACCTGTCTAAATCTGAGCAGAAAATGAGAGAAAATGAAAATTCTATTAGTGTCTAATGTTCCCTCTACCCCCCACCCATGTGCTCTTCATCTCGCCTGCAAAGTATTCAAATGCAAGCCCTGCCTTACCTCCCCGTGTCTCTTTTTCTCTAATTATCCATGAGGTCAGTAAGCAAAATGGGGAAGAAGCCAGGAGATCAATACAAATTATCCCTGAGCAAACCAGTGCTGACAGTTTGAATTGCAGCATATGTTTACCCAAAATCAGGCAATTTATCTTAATATCAGGCGAGTAATGCAGCAGGGGTGAGAGGTCACACAATCTCTCCACCTCATAATTACCCGCCTCTAAAACAGGAAAGTGGTATTGATTGGCCGCGGGCCGGGAAGCGGGCGTGACTGGAACGTGCCAGTGACCCCCCCCCCACCCACAACTACCACCCAGCCCTATCATACCTCCACCAGTTCTCTCATTCCCTCCTCCCCTTGACTAGACTCCCCACCCAGTGCAAGATTTATAGGATGTGTGTAGGGTTTCATGTTTCCTTGCATCGGCTAAGAAGCTTTACAGGAGGGGTGAGGATGGAGGAGGCATGCTCCCCCCCCCCCCCCCCCCCCCCCCCCCCCCCCCCTCCCCCCGCCCCCTCATTGTCTTTTCCCATTTTGTGTTGGAAGAAAAAGGAGGACCAAAGACATTTTGGCATGCATGGAGTCTAACATGAACATCACAGATCTAGATTACCTCTTCACGAGAGAGTAAAGTTTACCAGCCAGAGTTTGGAACATAATGATATGTCACAGATTAAAAAAGACATGGAGGTGACGGAGGTAGAAGTGTGGAAAGGCTGCTGTCAATGTGTGTGCTGCAGGAAAAAGTAAGCAGAGTAGCATCAATGATTCTTGTAAAAGCTCAGCAGATGAAAGAAAATCTTTGCACAGAGGGGAGAAAAATGTGCGGAGCAGTGCAGTGACTGCACACATAACACATTTATTGTCTAGATTGAATATAAGTACTCAGTATATATCATCAGCGGCTCTTACAGGATTATTGACATTGTCTGTGTCTGTCTGCACCAGTGTACATGCTATGACTACAAAACTGTCAACTCATCAACTGACAGCACCGTTTAGCGCTAATGCAAGTCTCCATCAGCTGTCAAAAGCATTTGCATGAAATCAATAGCAGATGGCGGTCTGTGTCACCAATTTCATTACGCCGGGGTTGTTACAAAGATCATCTCCATGATAGATGAGATGCCGACATCTAGACATGTGGAGATCATGCCTGATGCTTGGACTGGGACCTCAAAACACTGGACCCTGTTTTAAACTTCATTGAGATATGTTCTAATATAATGTTTCTATGTTTGACATATTTGAATTCCTATTTACCTTTGCATTGAATACTGTATCTAAAGTGTTAATTGAATCCAGTCTATAGCGTGCTCTCAGGATTGAGGATACCCTCCAAATCACATTCATCAAAATTCTAAGGTCTGCATTTACAGTAGGGCATCATTATCATTGGAGAGGCATGTCAAACAGCACACCTCTCCCAACCTATGTCTCGTCCCATACTGTACGTTTCTCCGGCTGTGTTCCCAGCATGCCTGGCGGGTTGTGTAGGCCCCAGCTGAGGCAGAGGACAGGAGAGCGTGATGTATCACCCTGAGAGAGCCCACTGACAGCCTCTGATGATGGATGGCCTGATTATGGAGTGCTTTTTACACATACACAATTTACATCACACTGAGCAGAGGGGTCTGGCAGGGCTAGCGTGCACATACACTTTTGTAACCGGGCCCGTGCACTCACATACATTCACAATATATATAAGCATGTATCGGACTGCCAGAGTGCATAGATAGAAAAAAAGAGGAGTGGAAATAACAAAAGAAAAGAGGGCAAATTCTTTGCTACAGCCTTGTCATGTACAATCAATATGGCAGATCAATCCTTTATTAAGGAGAAGATGGCTTTCCCCCCACATTCCAAAACAGACCTTTGTCGTTTAGAGACACATGATGACATGTCAAATCAGATTTCCAGCAGTGTATGTTGCTGTGGCGTGGGGTTTATTCAGGTGTGTCTGACCTATAGGGTTGAATACCACTGTATTTGTCAACCAAATCCTTGCTATCGATTAGTACCCCGCATTGTCCATGCTTGAACACATAATTGCTCCATTTGATCACGGTTGAGCTGGCAATTACTGTATTCAGGCTTTAGCACAAGCAGCGCATGTGTTCGATTGTACATACAAATGTGAGTAGTTACAGTATTTGTGTGTCAGAGGGTTGTATTTGAGGGATGTGTGTGTATTTAGATGAGTAGGAACAAATGAAAGTTTGTTCCTTTTCCTTCCCTGACTGCTGGGTTTGTGCCTCAGTAGCCCTGCCTGTGAGCGGGTGTGTGTTTGTGATTGTTGGAGGGGGGTGCAATCACTTGCTTTCACATTCTCTGGGTTTCAGCAGGTTCAGCGAGCTGTGCGGTGTTAATGCTGAAATTACATGCTGAGTAATGAGTGATGGGCCAAATTACAGGCTGAACAATGAATAGAGGCAGGCAGCTCTTATTAGTCTCCATAGAAAGCCATTGATTTATGAAGCGCCTTGCTTGGCGGAGTTACTCTCCTGAAAATGATATCTACATTGAGAAGTGATGTTCTCTATTAAGTCGTTCCTTCCCCTTTTACACTGCTCTCCTCCTTCCTTCCCCCTCCTTCTCCCCTCTGCCCTTCCTCCCTCGCCATGAGTGTACACATGATTGTTTAGAATCAGGCGGAGCTGTAAGGAAACCTTCAATTACCCATTAGGACTGTCAGACATAAAACGCCTCGCTCTCACCAAAGTCTGTGTTATGATTCATTTACTTTGTGCCTCTGATTCATCGCCCAATATGCCTCATGCCCCAGATTACTATTTGAGGGGTGGGAGAGATTAATAGCTCCATGGGATCTGCTGCCGTATTTCACAGGCCCAGTGTTGCAGTACAGTTGGTGCAGAAGGGTGAAATGACAGCAACTTACACTAGATCAATGTGTGGACAGCCTTTCACAGATTATTAAAGCTCTGTTAGATTAAAAGACCCCCGCTATGTAGTTTGCTGTAGTCAATATTCTCAAGCAGATAAAAAGGGGGAGGGGATCCTCAGACTGATGTAGGTCATCATGGCTGTTAATGGAATAGCACTTGGTGACACAAGTGTCAGAGGAACCTGTGTCATTTTGTATCGCTCGCTCCCCCCTCCAGAGCAATGATGTTTCATAAAACATTGTATCACCCCTGAGGTTTCTTTGAAATTAGGCATTCTGAAATGAATTTTGTACTGTAAACTCGAACAGATTTCTCAATTAGTTTCTTCCTATTTCTAGCAAAATTAATTCTGAAATGGTTCTAATTTTCATCTTCCCTTCCTAACTTTCAGCCCTGAATGAGCCCACCATCGACTATGGTTTCCAGAGGCTGCAGAAGGTCATCCCCAGACACCCTGGTGATCCTGAGAGGTTACCAAAGGTCAGTTCAGTGTCTCTTCTCTGCAGAAAATTCAAAGTAGTAATGACACAGAGCTGTCTGCGCTTTAATGTCTTAATGCTCTAGATGTGACAAATCAACAAAACAACATTACCATCAACGCATAACACTGTGACCCTGAGCACTAACAGCTTTGCTTCACATATGTGGCTTACCCACTAACCAGCGTGGTAATGGTATTGGTTTTGTGTGTGGAGAGAGGCGTAAACTCTCTGTGTGGTAAAATAGCTCAATCAGGCGTTTTCCTCTCCAGTAGTCTGTGGAGATGGTAATCTGGTCAGAAACGACGCCTGCACCCTCATTACCCCACTCATGTTTTCCTTTCATTTTCTGCAGCTCGATTTGGTTTAATCTTTTGTTTACAGAACCCTGTGCCGTAAACCCCCTAGTCTTACTGCAGCTAATAGACAAAGACTGCATGTTATTATGCTTTCGGCTTTCTTATTGTTTTCTTTTGAACCCGGGTGAAGGAGTTGAAAGCCACATCAGTTTTTAGGCACACTGGCGTGGCACATAAATAGGCTGCCATACTGAAAGATCAGAACAGGAAAACTAAGGTGCATAGATTTCTTTTTTCTTTTTTTAAAAAATGCCCCTCCTGTGCAGAGTCTCTTTGATTCTTTTGTTTCTGTTTGATTCTCTCACTCTTTCCATTTCCTGTTGATAAAATCTGTGTGTTTTCACTAATTGCCACCCTGCCGGTAACCATTTTGATGACTGACGTTCCAGATGTGTCAAGTGTAATAATATGACTGATTAGTCAATTGAAAACCCCTCGGCATGCAGTAAAGCAGAGGCCACCTCAGAGTTTTAATAATACTGTAAAACCTTTAAAGACCTTATCTATTAAATCCCAGCATGCAACACAGCAATATCATTAATGTCCAATGGACAATTTAATAAAGAGCAGGCTGTGTGGTGGCTATAGATGTTTGACCAAGCCAACGTGGAGAAATGGAACATCACAGCTAGTCCCTGGTTCAGTATATGAAGTGTTTCAATTAGACCTGCTCCCTGTGGAGACAAGAAGATACATCTTGACATGAAATGTTACTCTAATTTCAGGTGTAAAAGTTGACTGAAAGGTAAAATACACTTAGCTTTAATATCCACATGACTTGTTCTATCTCTGCAGGCATGATTAGTCAATACAGCCACATTGTTTCTGTTTTAAAGTCACAAAACATCTGTATGAAATCCACATCTTTTCAACAAAGGGAGACACAATGTTAACACAGCTTTATTACAGAGAAACCTTACCCTCTTTCCTTGAATATAAAGCGATGTTGGTTGTGAGACAGATTTTGACACTGAGCCCAAGATTAGTTTCCTGGGTGAGCGTACACTTAATATAGCACAGTCTCCCAGCCTTTGCATGAAACAATCACAGAGTGAGATGAAACCCTGCACTTCCAATAAACAACATAAATATTTGATTTGCTCTCTAATGGACCCAAATATGGGGTTCAGGGGGCATGTAAATGATCCCACCAAGTGATTCGTCATTGTTAAGCTTGCCATCTGAGGGTCAGCTCTCGGGGTCAAAAGCACATTCCCAATAAAACAGCCTGCGGCGGGCTGAGGCTGGCATGTACATTTGGAATGAGAACAGAAACAGCATATAGAGAACAGCCATTACAGGGTGCAGGTGAGGTAGGGAGACTCTATAAAAAGAAGATAAAGCTGGAGGACGCACGGTGTGCATTAGCAGAAAGGCAAATCGACACCAAGCCCACTCACCGCCTCTATCCCCCCCTCCCTCCCATGACTTCACCCTCCAGTTGATAATATTACTGCGCTATTGATTTCCACCAGCCTTCTCTCTGGGACCAGTAAGACACGTGGTAATTGTAAGGAGACAGAAAGCCAATATGGGAGTGCTCATGGATAGCAAGGGATGCACGCTAATATTGTTGCTACACAGAGAAAAAAAGGGGGGAAGCTGCCTCTGATTGAAGTTTACCTCGTAATTCTAAGACAACATCGCAGATGACAGTCTGACCCTGTGGGAGGAGTGGAGATATAAAAATTCAATGCAAAGTCCAGGGTGAATATGAAAGTAATAAGTGTGAGCAGTCAAGTGATGAGAAAGGAGATTGGTTTGCGGGCATCGCGTTAAGTGAAGAGAGACTTTGGAATTCACCCTCCTTTTTAAGATCTTGTTATAAAACAATTTTCTATTCATAATATAAAAAAGACAATTTATAATACCATTTTGTGCCCTCTGGCAGTAATGGACAAATAGACTGGATATCACATTATATCACACTCAATTTCTCTCTTCTGTAACAAATTAGATTCATTATGAAATTAAAAGTGGAAACTCAATATTGTTTTATTATTAAGCTGATTGCTTTGGATTCTTTTCTTTCCCCCCCAAAATGAGCATAAGCCCATTCTTTTCCAATTCTTTGTGTAATCCACAAGGAGAAAATATTACAAATGTGTTCATGTCAAGCAATTACCCATGTATTTAAATGAATCTCTCTTCCTGTGCTCTTTGAAGTACCTTCATCTAATGGCCCTATGCCTCTAAATGCATTCATTACCTCAGGCTAGAGCTAACAGAGTAATTGCCTTACAGTTTTATAATGGCATTAGCACTCCAAGCTACATAACCTAGGCCCTCTTTTATTAACTGTGATAATATAAATACAACATCCATGTTAATCTAGTGCTTGAAGAATCACGTTTTGGCCACATCTTATTGTTAGATATTTTTTATAAGACATAATTTATTATGGCTTCTTATATTTATATATATATTTTTTCCCTCAGCAATAACATAAAGCAGCTTCTAAATCTTAGGTGATCTGTCATCTGAGCAGCCCCATTCAAACAGCTGTGTAGCACAAGACTTTTATGCAAAGTATTTCAAACAATAGTAGAAATCAGTCACGCATTTGTCACAGAGCGACAGAAATCATTTGAAGCCTTTAATTGTTTCAATTTAACATGGTGTGTTCTGATATGTGTCCATGACAAGAAAGCCAATTACACTTATGCTGGAGCAGTATTGAGATTTACATGGAAATGCCCTCAGAACGCTATTCCATGCTAATCGTATTCACAGCGTGAGCTGATGCGCATGAAAGCGTCTCGTCAGAAGAAAACAAACTTCTTCCTTGATTGGGTGCAGCACTTCTCATCATCCTCGGATATGACTAGGTTGCCACTTAAGCATAGCCCTGCGAGTCAGCTTGGTTAGTTAAGACACCACGCGGTAAACGACAGATTAAGGATGAGAGGCAATATCGTTTTCTCCCCTCCTTTTTCCAAGCTGTCCTTATGTCACTGCTGCAAAGTACCATATGGACAAGGAGGGAGAGGACGTTTTACAGAGAATGAAACATGGCTTGCGAAAGCGACAGTCTTAATTGCTTTAATTGTTGTTTAAAATTGAGAGCCATGTAGGAGATCTTGAAATATGATAGAATAGATTATTGGTAATTATTAACTGCAGACAAAAAGAAAGAAAACCACTTTATCTCACTCAGCAAGAGAGAGAGAAATCTGTTGTGCCTGATGAGAACACATCAAGACAGCTGGTCCTCTCATTTAGTCTACCTGCCTCACGACAACCGTAATTCTTTATTTGTATGCAAACTAGATGCATGCAACGTTGAGCATACACACCAATTTCAGAGGTAAATGCCCATTCTAAGAGCCACCCATCCGGTAACTTGGGGTGGATTAAGCGATATGTTTCTATAAGAGAGCATGGCATACGCTGCAAGTGGCTTCTACAGTGATTCATCTTGATAAATCAAGGACTGTGCTAGATATGCTCCTCAGGATGAAAGGGCCCATACACACACTCCGTGCACACTACATACGCTGTGCCTTGGAAATGCAGGCCAAGTCTTGGAGGCCGCTGTTTGAAGGCGCGAAGGCTGTGTTTACATTCATTTACGGCAGCTGCCGTCTTAATCCCACACTGCTATTGCCAAGTGATGGAACACTTCAGACAAATTACCGAGGCCTGAAAAAGAAAACACAGCGAATGTGGGAAGAAAACAAGCACCATCTGAGATGTTTCTGGTGACAGATTTGCATTGCTTTTAACCAGGGTTCTAACAGCACAGTCGACAAATATCTGCTCTACAGCAGGTGACAACAAGAGAGCATTTTAAAAACACGCAACAGCCATGTCTGCAACTTGCCTTTGTCAGATTAAATGCACTCTAAGAGGAGGAGAGGGTTTTCATAAAGCAGCGTACTGCCTTTTGTATTGTAAAAAAACAAAGAGAGCAGTCTGGTTTCTTGAGAGGGATTTAATTGTAAGTGCTGAATTCAAAGAGCCGATAAAGACACACAGACGGGCCAAACCCCACCTAGCTGAAAGCCCCAAAACAGAGTGGGGGGAACAGGATCCGGGGCCAACTCATTTTCAGTGTTAAGAGCCAAAGCAACACAGCTAATCCGCATTGTCAAGCGGGGGCAAGCATGCAGACATGGATAAGACCACATCCTGAGCATCCGTGTCCCCAAGGCACAAGCACCCAGCTCTTGCTGGATGGGAAGTCATTTGTGAAGTCCTTTGCAACAGCCAGTCAAAGAGGTTAATTGAAAAATTCCTTAATGTCATTACAACAGAACTAGATTAACCCAGAGCTAATTCACTTTATTGTTCTGAAGAGAGGGGACTCGGCACTGAACTCCAGAGCAAACGTGAAGCCCAGAATCAGGGGTGAGGTGTTGTTTTTAAAGGACTATGCCAGTTTAATTAAGATAGGGAACATTATTCACTGCTCTGCATGCTTGGAAGGAGCAAAATAGTAGTGCCATATAAATGCAGCTCTGGTGCTTTTTAAATCAAGGTGGCTTTTATTTATGTAAACATTTCTAAAGTGCTTTGCAACCCTGCTGTGCAATGCTCCTCGTGATATTGTTTGTTACTGTATATACCACTAGGGTTTAAGATATAGCTTGCTTGAGTCTTAACATTTTACTCTCTGTTTTTCTCATCAGGAGGTGTTACTGAAGAGGGCGGCTGATCTCGTTGAAGCCCTGTACGGAATGCCCCACAACAATCAGGTTTGTATCCACACAGCTATGCTTTCAGCATGCTTGTATCTCTGCTAGAAAAAAACTAAACTATTGAAAATTTACTGATAATATAACCAAAGGGTATTTTCACCACTCTATCTGGAACGATGTAGGCTACATGGATTGCGAGTTAACTGTACATCCATGAACCATACATCAAAGAAAAAAGAAACCTCAAGTATGTAGAAATAAAAATAAATAACAAAACCTCTGCTTTCTCTTTGCTTCTCAGGAGATCATTCTGAAGCGGGCAGCTGACATTGCAGAGGCCCTGTACAGCGTTCCCCGCAACCACAACCAGATCCCCTCTCTCGCTAACACAGCCTCCCACGGCATGATGGGAGTCAACTCCTTCAGCAGCCAACTAGCAGTCAATGTGTCTGAGTCACAAGGGAATGACCAAGGTGTGTGATTTCAGGAAGGGCTCCATCACTCAGTGGTTCTCAAAAGTGGGGTGCATGAGTATTACAGGTGGTCTTTTGACGGATTCCAGAGGGTTTTGCAAAGAAAATTACTAATTCATCCTCCGTCTTTTATTTGTTAAATAAGAATATTTAAAAAAAGTGTGCTTTTAAACACAAGATTTACTGGACTTGTCCTCATAAGACAGTTAAAGGATCCAATTAAGTACCATCCTCCTTTCTTATTAAACTGGCACCTGCAGCATGTGCTGATATAAAAATGCTTGATTGCACCAGTAAATTTCCACTGTCATTTACAATAATCTTTGAACATTTCCCTGATAAATACTACAGAAGGAAATAAATAAATGAATGCCCTTTTCCATTTTCCACCTGTGTTATTCAGTGGGCTACAGCCGGAACACCAGCAGCGTCTCCCCTCGAGGCTACATCTCCAGCAGCACCCCACAGCAGTCGAGCTACAACACCGTCAGCAACAGCATGAATGGCTACGGCAATGCCGGTATGAACCTGGGAGTGCCAAGCTCCCCCGGGTTCCTCAACGGATCCTCTGCCAACTCCCCATATGGAAGTGAGTAGCTTGCCACTCTTGCACGCTGTAGTAGTGCTAAGCTGCTGCTGATTTAATTCCAGCTCCCACATTCATTTTCACTTCCATGAATCATTTCTGACGGGGTTAGAATATTATTGATGGTGATAATATATTAGAGTTCATTCATGAGGGCTTGTTTAGTGCTTTTGGAGAACACATGTGGCTTGGACTTGTAGAAATATCATGTGTGTTTCACCATATGCCACCTGTATTTGTTCAACCGGACAAGATGTTGATGGTAGGGGCCTGTGAGTACTGATCGTGTGTCCCCCTGGCAGTAATACTATCCCAGCCTTACCTTAACTGCCCTCTCCCTCTCGAGCACTACTCACAGCACACTCTCACTCTCGCCCCCCCCCCCCCTTTCCTTCCCTCTCCCTCCCTATCGTCTCCGCAGTTAAACAAAAGAGCGCCTTCGCCCCTGTGGTCCGACCCCAGGCCTCCCCACCCCCCTCCTGCACCAGCGCCAACGGCAACGGACTGCAAGGTGAGCCCCCCTCACCCCCTCATCCCTTCCCTACGGACTACTGGTCAGATACCGCTGCTCAGGCCTCTGTCCGGTTTGGTGAGGGATTAATCATTACAAATATATGCATTTTGACAGGCCAATTTACACCTTTAGCTTTACATTCAAACACACACACTCACACATAGCATGCTCTCACACACACACACACACACAAGTGTATGATTGCAAGTGTCTGTGCAAACATACATTCTTGTTGTCCTTTTGTACAAA
>JAOXYM010000017.1:17521868-17569441 GCA_028567055.1 Leptatherina wallacei
ACACACACACACACACACACACACACACACACACACACACACACACACACACACACACACACACACACACACAAGTGTATGATTGCAAGTGTCTGTGCAAACATACATTCTTGTTGTCCTTTTGTACAAATGATCCGCTCTGATGTTGCAGGAAGAGACCTTCCCAGAATTGTTTTAGTAATTATGTTTATTAGGTTTTGTGCATGTGTCATGACCAACATGATTGCTTTGAAAACAAGCTTAGCCGTTGTGTGTGCCCCAAGATTAATAACATTGGGCTTAATGAAGTGGGAAATTAAAGTTCATCTTGCTACACGTTCATACTTATTAATACATGTTGTGCAGAAATTAATGAGCAATGCCTTGCCATCATCTGCGCTGGCAAACTTAAAAGCATTTCAACCATGACTCTACAAATATACTCAGAGCAATATAATAATATATCATCCTAGCACTTCACTAGTCACCTAATTGTTAAAACGTGTGAAAATACTGAATATATAAACTCTCACGGTGAGGTACAGTTGCTAATGATATCCTAAGCAGATGGTCTTGGTGAAATAACGGAAGCTACCTTTGATCTTGCCTAATCTCTCTTGGATAATGACGCAAAGGCATAAGTTGGGGAATGTGAAAATGCGGGACTAATGTGCTGCTCAGCGTTGGAGAGTGGAGGATAAAGAGATGAGGGGAGGAAAGGAAGTGACAGGAATGAATCTGAGGGGAGTCTGAGGAGTGTCTAGTGGTGTAGCATTGTGGCATTGTGGGAAGTGACCATGTTGTTGCTCTGCCGTCACCACGGCCGTGTCTCCTGGGAGTCTGGGCCACTGTTTGCCATTACCCCAACGCCAGGAGAAATATCACACATAGCAGGACTGGCGTGCTGGGGGCTGAAATGTCAGAGCAGGAGGGAGGTTTTCAAACTCTCCTCCGTTAGGAGGACGTGCAGCAGCAGGCTGACGGACACGGCAAACACTCACAGGCACTTACGCAAACAGGCACATTAAGGCACACATTCACGCACTTGTGCACTGTCAGATGGCTTGACTCACACAATCATGCACTGCCACACACATACACACATGCATGCACTTAATTACAAATTTAAAAATGTCATTATATTAATATCCACACCTGTTTTAGCCAACTAAACTAATTTGAGTTTTCTCTCTCTTTTTGTCCCTGCAGCCATGTCCGGCCTGGTTGTCCCCCCAATGTAAATGCACTTTTGTCATCTCAAGCACCAGTCGACACACTACCACTTCACAGGACACCCCCTCAGCACACTGCAAAACGCTGGTGTAATGTATAGTCAACCGCTTGTTCTGTTTTTAAAGATGAAGAAAAAAAGAAAAGACAGAAATTATTTTTTTCTTTTGAATGACTCTCACAACCTTCAGAAAAAAAGGATTTCATGAAGAACAATATTTTTTCTGTGGGATTTTTTCCTTTTCCTTTTTTCTCTACATTGTATCACCCCAGAGGAGGACACAGGATGATGAAGGGTTTATTTTCTATACCTATCGGGTTGTGCTTCGGCCTCGGACAAGTCAAATCAACGACACATTCAATACTGGAAAGGACTCTGTGGACTCACCATCTGGTTGTAAAGTAAAAACACTGATGTACAGTACATTTGCCAATGAACTCGTTTTGCCTCAGAAATTGTTTTTTTTTTTTCTGTTTCAACTCTCTTTTAATAGATTCACAACAGTTGTGTGTCTTTATAATGTGACTTTTTTGTATTTTTATGTGTGAGAAAAATACACAGGGGCCAAGACAGTTTGACTTTCAACTGGAAAATATATGAGATATATAATGTAGAAAAATTGACCATAAAAGTACAACAAATACAAGTAAAATGAGGGTGGGGCTGGGCGGGCAACGTTGTATCATGTTTCATTCCTGCATCTTAACTTAAATTTTGTAATTTATTGTAGCTAGAAATCATCTTCAAAAGTGAAAAAAAAATCTCTTTGATTCAACAAGCACACTGAGGTGTACAAAACACTGCTCTGTTGATGAATATGATGTACTTCCACGTCTAGAGCTTCCTTTTAAGCAAGTGTGTTTTGCCATGTTTTTCAACTTTTTTGCTAGCACTGTATATTAATGCATTCCTAGGCTACTGTGAAGTCTGTTTCTTGTTGATGAGGAGCAGTCTCCCCCTTCTAGCTCCAACTCCCTTATGTGTTTTATATGTGGTTAAAAATTGTAGACTATTGTGATATTGCCAAACTTGTGCTAAATATTTATACATCTGTCTTTTTCATGTTATTTTAGATCAACAAAAAAACATTTTAAAAAACAAAATTAAAATCCATCGAGAATGTAGGAGAATAGTTCATCGTCATATTTCTGTTCAAATACACACTTGCGCTCACTGAGGGAAATTTTGTAACATATCAACTATAAATAATGTATTTATCTCTGAAATTTTGTATATTGCTTTTCATTATGTATGTATTAATCGTCATGCCCTTAATATAGTGATGCAGCACAGATAATTCAGCCAAGAACTGTTGCCTTCATTTGTTTTCTTTTTGTATTTGATGAAATGCAATGTGCATATATTTCATGTGTATCTTCAAAATTTGTGTTACTCCATCAAGACTCTCTGTCCATTTTTTAAAGGGGAAGTCAAACTTCATTGTTTATTTTTATATTGATTTTAAATTATCTATACAGACCATTTTGGAGAAAACTTTGTTGGTTGTATTGTCAAATAAATTGTTTGTGACCCATATGATAGTTGTTAAGATCCAATAGAGACTAATGTGCATGAGGGACAACCTTGGAGATAAAAAAGCACTCCATTCGTGGTTGTATTTTTTCTGTTTTGTAGAATGTATAGAAGTCATTTTTACTCACCACTTATGACTCTGCCACATAGCTTACATGTGTTTACAGGGAAAAAAATTTAAACATGTCAACATTTGGAATGGAAACAGAAATGAATAAGTGATGTTTTATTAAAATTTTCAGTAAAAACACACTAGCTCCTCAACTGTGGACTTTTTCAGTTTTAAGCACAGTTTGGCTGGCAGACAAACTGACAATCAGGAACAAGAAAAAGACAGTAGACACGTCTGAGGACAAACCTGTGATTCGTCTGTAAGATGTAGTGTTTAGACATTGCTATGGAGATAAATGTTTGAAACCTGTGGAAAAGTGTAACATCTATAAAAGATGAAAACTGCTCTTTACTCATATTCTTTCAAGCAAAGCACTCTGACATTGTGACACATTCCTACTGGTCTTTGTATGAGCGCATCCTGCATCTGTGGTGCTTCAAAGATTCATTGTAGTCATTCATAAACGGTGCAAGCTTTTTATTCAAAGCACCCCAAATGGGGCTCATTCAAATCCCTCATTTCATTGCATTAAGCCACCTAGTTAATAAAGAATCAATACATTGAAAGAGCAAGGTTATCCTTTGTCTATAAGGGCTGGTATCGTTTTGAACCTCTTATAGTTTCAGTGCTGAAAGGGGGGCCACTGTGAAATCTATACTCATCAAGTGGGTCAAACAGAAGGATAAAAGTGTTTGAGGGAAGAACAGTGGTTCTCCTTAAAAACAACTGAGCATCTTATCAGGCATCCTGAGTGGTCGCGGAGCACGGGTCACAAAATGTCAATTTCTCATCAAGGCAACATTGTCCGAGGCCACCTCTGCCTTTAATGCACAATTAAATGACAGCAACCTGAGTGGCAATCAGCATATCACAGCTTATTATGTCAGCCGGCATGCACAGATCTCACGCCGCAAGAGATAGTCCAGGAGCTGCTGATAGCGCAAAGGACAGATACACTGAAAAGAGCAATTTAATTTTCAGCTGCCTTGTGCTTCAAATCATTCCCTTGATAATCCAGTGCGTCTGATAACAATGGGCACACATCTGCTTCCTGACGTTGCATTATCTGTTTCGGATACACAAGTTTGGATCTATCGCCTCGCCTGCTGCTGTCTCTATTACTTAGAGGACAATGTTGCACAAATAGTAGATTTATCAATGAAACAAAAAACAAAGAAAAAGAAAAAAAAATCAACTGAGCAAAAAAACCCAGAAAAATAAGAAAAATTCTGAGGGTAAAAGTTGAATTGAAAAAAAAAAAAAAAGCAAGTTTGCTCAGTTGTAACGTTTTAAAAGCTTTGATGCCCGGCAGGCAGACGCGAGGTACAGTATATAGTCTCAGCAGGTTACTCTGTACCCTACAAACAGCCACTAGCTCTGCCACACCATTCAATCATCGTGAGAGCCTCTTTTATTGGAGAACTCTAATGGCCACCCTCCACCATGATCTTAATGTGTGCATTAAATATTTATAAATCCTGGGTCAATAATGCCCCATAACCAGAGCCTGACAGACCCCCACCGTACCATGTGGCTGCCTCGCTCTCAAACACAGGCAAGGGTCAGCGGGTCACACAATCAAAAGAGAGCAAGGCTCACCACATCCATATGTTGCCACTCTTATCAAGACTTTCTTCAGTACTGGTTATCTGTCAAAGGAAAGAAATATTGAAAGCAATATCGATCTTAACTAGCCTTATGCTGCCGAGGGCCACTCTTCTAACATCTGCTCGTGCATTGTTATAATTCAAAAAAACTCCTCTCAATAATAAAAGGCTGAGCCGTAATATTGAACATATCTGTGTGATGCAGGCAATCTGATCTTGACTAATAACTAGGCTATTAAGAAGCATCAGTGGATCTTTTCAAAGTTCTTAATATTTCTTAATATCTCTGTTGGGCTAATTGCACAGCCGGGCATCTATACAGGGGACTCAGTTCTTCCTCTTCTTTTTTCTTGCTTTTTTTTTTGACGTGACCACATCCACGCTGCGCTCCTGTGCTGTTCAGGTGAAAGATTGTGCTCCGGTGATAGCGCACACAAAAGAGCAGCCGGACAATGAGCCAGTCAATGGAGAGCTCCAGTTGAAAGAGCCACAATGGCCGTGCATGCTGGGAATTGGGCTGGATGATATAAAGGAATGAAACCTTCATTGAGGCCATGGAGGACAAGCATTCAGAAAAGAGGTTTTGTTTGCTCTTTATCAATCTGCCGTTTCCCATGAGAAAAAACAATTCGAACTGACCTTAAAAAAAGAATATTACCTTACGCATCTTCTTCCTATGTAAGTCTTGTTGAGAGGCAAATGCATTCATTTTGAACTTCATTATTGCATGTTGTACCATATCAAGACAGGCCATAAAACTAAGAGGTGGACAACAGTTTATCTTCTCCACTCAAAGGCCAGTGCTGAGAAGTACTTCTTTAAGGATTTGCTGTTGGACAGGGAGGATTTGTGTAACCGCTGAGTGGAGGAAAAAAGTAGCTGTGACTCTCCTGAAGTTTAGACATGAGAATGATTCTGCTTCAGTGAGTCATAAAACTTGAACAAATACAGATCATAACTTAGAGATGAAGCAAAATAGGGAGACCTTTTTTTGAACAATTTAGCATTTGAATCAAAGCTGGGAATCTGACCCTCTTTTTTTTTTTAAAACAATGCCACATTAGCGCAGCCTCCTGTATGTGAATCTGTACATCAGATAAGACACAGCTCCCCTGCTACTGTACACTGGGAGTCAGCTTTGCAAGGAAAACTCCAGATCCTTGCAAAGATTTCCACTTCACTCACTACAGTCAAAAAGGATGAGCAAAGTATCCCAGTGCTTCAGCATCCATTAAACTTGTATTTGGGTGTCATTTGATACATCATCAATGTTTCAGTGCATTTCAAACCCTCAAATGCAGGATTTTACCCCAAGTAGAATATTTTGTTTCAATATGAACTTCACTTAGCTTAAGATTTACAGTGTAAGGACTGCCTGGTCAGAGATTTGGGCTGCAGTGATAAAATAATATCACTAGAACTGTATTTTCTGCCACAGTCTCTACCACATAGAGCTCCTTTCATAGTACTCCTCTGTAGTGCTTTGTCCAGTAGTTCTGGATATGATATCATCTATTAATAATGTATTGGCAATGGATTACATAAAAAGGGAGCAGAAATAACATCCAATATTCATGCCCCCTGAGCTTGACTGTGTCCAATCCGTTTGGCCCATAAAACCTTAGCCCCATTTCCATATCCGCTGTGGGTCACAACAGGTCTGCCGCACAAAGGCTCACAGAACAGCTCCACTCAGGAAAAGGGCAGTAAAAATCGGGTGGATTTCTGAACCCTTATGAAACAGCCCCCCTTTGGAAAAAAAAAGGAAAAAAGTGAAAAAAGCCCTTTTCCGATTTCAGCGCCTGTGAAAAACCTGGTACTGTATTTCCCTCTTTAATTGTGCCACTTGAGAAATTGACGTGCCTCTGAAACATGGCATGAATCTCACAGTTATTGCAGTCCCCTTGGCAGGGAATATTGATACAACATCTGCATGCTATAGAAAGTAATGGAAGTAGCAGAGGTGGCAGCTGCAACTCTACAGGAAGTGTGCCATTTTCAGGCAGCGCTGCTGTGAGAACCACTAACTGCCAGCCTGGTCTTGCAGGCGGCTCTGATTGCCAGGACACTATGACAAACACGCAGGGGCTGGGAGTGTTGCATCCTGGGGGATGACAGCTTCTGTTTGATTGTCAATAAGGCTCATTAGCAGAAAAAATGGAGAACGCGAAAAGAGATTAAATGGCTTGCGACAGGGTCTCCCTTATGTTTCATTACGGTGGATTTATCAGAGCCTTTATTTTACAAATTCCACAAAAAAAGAAAGGAATGAAAAATTGCTCCTGCTAAAATGAAGATTTATCTACATATACGGTTATACAAATTTTACGCATTCCAGAAATTGTTTGAGTTATTTCAAGAAAGCAGAACATCACCCACACCTTTCATAAACCTCCTTCCTCCCGCTCTGACCCATCTTAAGAACAGTGGCGGATGTTCTTCTCCATCTTCGGGAGGAACGGCCAACAAAGCAGCGTGTAAGGGCCTTTCCCTGAAGAGTCCTTGTCATGCTGCGCCAAACCTCTGTGATTATCGTTGTTTTTGCAGAGAGTGTCCACGCCTGCCAATACCGCTGTTCCATAAATGAATTTGGCCCCTCGTCAACGAATTACCTAACACGCAGAACTGTGTATGTGTCACATCCAATTCCAACTCACCGGCTTTGGTGGTGTGTGTCAGCTGGAGGACTTAATCATCAATCGTCAATCATAATAAGCGAAGCACATTGATAGGGGCTCCTTTTTTCCCCCTTCTTCTCCTACACAGTTAAATAAAGTGTAAAGGGAGAAGTTAAAGCTGACCTTGTTAAATTGGGACCACAATTTATATTCCTAATTTAGTGTATAGATTAATTAGTCTTGGCAAGTGTGTGTATCAGTTTCCATGTGGCAGAGCTTTGGAGTTATACCCACTTGATCAAATCATTGCTCACTTTCATAAGGAAACTCTGGAAGGATATCTATCAGTCGTATCTCGATGTTTCAGCTCAGAACCAGCTTTGCATATTTTTAGCAGCACATTTTTAATTAATTCCTAATTGGACAGTTTATAAAAAAGGACTTTTCAAGCATTAGGCACTAATCAATAATCCCCATCTCACATCATACAAAATTAATCACTATGACCTGCTATCAGGCCTTACTCATACACATGTTACATGCTAACTGGCAAAGCCTGCATTTTGCAAAAGGCTGGAGGAATCTGGCTCATATTTTCCCTCGCTCTGATCCAGTGCACTCCTCTCTCCCGTCATATAGATCGGAGTCTGCAGGGGCCAGAGGCGCTGACAGAGCCCAGATGCTCCCAGTCTGTCTGGGGGACTGGGGAGACTGGTGCCATGGGGTCCTGGAGCCTCTGAAGTGCCGCCCCTCCATCAACATGACCAAGGCTAGACCTGCACTTTCTCCAGGCTGAGACACTCTCCTTACCACGCTGACAACCGCACTGCACAGTCACAGACTGATACATGCAGGGATACACACTCACAGGCAGCCGCTCTCACATAACGTATGGCCGTTCATCAGCCGTTCTTAATTAGAGACCCCCAGACCAACGCTTGAGTTCACAGGGTTACAATGCCACGCTGATGCAAGGTTGCCAACACACACACACGCGCACACACAAAAACACAGTTGCACGCTGATGCCCCTCAGAGTTTTCCTCATTTAATCCTGCTCTATCTCATCATCACCGTTTTCAACTTGCTCATGTCGACGGGAGTCTCTTTGTTCTAAAGAAACAAACATTAAAAAAGGGGCCCCCATACGAATCCTCTGTCCTCCTGCTTTCTCTCTCAAAACACAAAGATCATTACACGAGCATCAAAGTATGCCATGTTTGAAACGATAGTTCTCTTTGTAGTTGTGGCAAAGCATGGAGTGTGTTGGTATTAGATGCTGCTGTGGCAGCTGTCGTGGCTGGCTGCATGGTGCCTCGGTGTCAGGGCCTCCGAGGCCAGCCTGTCCCGGCAGACAGAGGGGGAGGAAACCTGATACCGCTGCCAAGCTCCAGTCTAATGTCTGTATATCCAGCTATCTATCCCCGTCCCTATCTGTTTGACTGACTGCTGGACATTGCCTATCTGCATGCTGGATACTCCTCTGGCTCCCCAGCATCTCTGCCCTGCTTGCAGCTGTGTTAATATGTTCCAAAAAGTTATACTTTCATTTATTTTAAGCACACAAACTTCTCTAAAAGAATAATAATAAAAAAGCTATTTATGAATCACTGATGTGGCTGCGGGATTAACTTCTGCAAAGTCCCCACTAAGTGTGGGACTCATACCAAAGGGTGCAGGTTGTGATAACAGTAGAATTATGAGGCGACATGTATGAAGAGAAGGAGATGGAAGCGCAGCGTGTTTGTGTTTGATGTGAGGGCAGAAAATTGTTCCATAATGAGGAGGAGTGCCAGGATATGAGATGGGAAGTAGGGAGTTAGAGACAGGACATAAGTTATGAGAAGGAAACTAATGTTAGGAAATGCAGAGGCTGTTGTTGTGGCTGTATAAGCTAAAATGTATCTTACCACTATCGGCCATGATTAATACAGCCCAGCCAGGTCAACAACCTGCAACGCTATGGATGCCACCAACCAAAACCCCGCTCTTTCTGGGGCTCAAATGAGTGTGTGTCGTGTGTGAGAGAGAGAGACCGTGTGTGTGAGGGGGTTAATAAATGTTGAATCAAACGCCGCACGAGACACTCACACTCCTTAAGGGTTGCCCATTAGCGGTGTGTGGGTGCATGGGGAGTTTATCAGTGTCTGGGTGATTTATGAAGTCAGACTCAATATCATCCACTTCACCCACACACATATGGACATACACATGTGCGCACACCAGCATGCACGGTCACGTGCTCACGCACTCACACGCATTCACTCGTGTAGTCTCTCTATGAGATGGAGGGAATATTAGGCCAAAATTAAAGGTTTCACAGAGATTAACAGGGCGTATGACTAGATCCTCTCAGTCTCTTTTTATCGAATTCCTTTTTATCTCTGAGCCAGCGTGACATAAAAACAGTTTGCGTGGTGAAAATATAACAACAAAATAATGCAGACATGATAATAACAATTCTCCTAATGGTGATAATTACTAAACCATTGCAATGATGTGTGTGTGTGGGGGGTGGGGGGGGAGAAATTTGTAACTTCTTTCTTTCTTTCTTTTCTTTTTTTAAGAGACTCTTTGGGAACCTGCACAAATTACACAGCCAATTACTGGCAGCAAGTCTGACGCTTTGATGCTGGACTTGTTTTTTAACATCAACCACAGAACTCTGAAGACAGTATCTCTGGTTGCTAAATTCATGGCATTCCATAGAATTTACTTGGCCACAAGCAAAAAAGGAGGGTGCTTACAGTGCACTTCAGAGTACTCCTGGCTTAAATGGGACCCCTTGTGGCTGTGTCACAGCTCCCTTCGTTAGGGGGCTGACTGTAGCCTGTAGTCACCACAGGCATCATTAGCCCTCTGTGAAACCACAGACTGAGTCTCATTCTTCATCTTCCTGTCTGCTGCCTCAACATTTACGCTGCGATGCTGCTCCAATGGCAGAGTGAGTCCAGCAGCACGGCAAGACAGCCTCACAGAGCTGGTCGTATAAGAAATTCAAAAATGCAGCAAAAGTTCAAATGTATTCAGTGAGCGGGCCACTTGAATTGGTTCTGTAAAAAGGTTAGGGCTGAGGTTATTTTTGGAGGGTGGATTATTAGGCTACCTGGGCTGAGAAGAGGAATAACTGTGGGAAAGTAAGGGTCACTGTGGAGCTGTAGAGGACAATGTGGATAATCAAGAATTTAGGGTAAAAAAAAAACAAAAAAAAAACACTAAAGTGTAACTCTAACAGAAACCAGGGAGGAAAATGTAGAAAATAAATGTTCGGGACATATCCAGTTGAAGCAGCTGATTTCTCTAATCACACAGAAACAGCGCTGCCATTGCCATATGCTCTTTTTAAGAAAGAATAATTTATCCCGAAGGAGTTAAGCAGGGTTGTGATAAAAATAAAATAACGTATAAACATTTAAATTACAGATTAAATGTGCAGGATGAATTCAAGGTTGAAATGTTGATTTCTGTTTCCCGTTCTGTACTGCCCTCTAATGGAAAACACCACTCAGAAAGAAAAGAAGGAGCTCTGACATACAGAGCTGCAGCAAGGAGAAAAGACATACAGCATAATTAATCATGAGCTGAACTGAGTGGATTTTATGTGAAATGAGTGTCTAAATTAAACACACTTAAATTGATGAAAAGCCAGAGTTTGTCATTTTGAGGTTTATTTAAATATGTTTAACAAAACAAGAGAACAGTATATAATACATAAGACATCTCCACTCTTGTTGGATTATAAGGCAAGAGCAAACAATGAGATCTAAATGAAGACAAAACAAATGCTTCACTACAAAGCTTTGTAGCCATAAAATTCAGAGCCTTTATCACTGGATGTTGAACAAAGCATTCACTTGGCAGGAAATTAAAAAGCCAACGAGAGGTACAAAGACTAATTCTGCTTAGGAAAAAAACAACAACAACAATGCAAGAGACATATTTTTAAGGGAATAATAATTCTTTAGAAAAACCATTCCAGCACTATCTGGCAAACGCAATGTAGACCCACGGGAGCATATGTTTGTAATTCCTACTGTTCTCTGTTTAAGTTATTTTTGTACATTCTAATTCTGCAACAACTCTGTATCACATTAACTGTGTAGCATCTCTATTCTTAGATTTTAAAAAAGCAGTAAACTAAATATTTACAAGTAATTCCAGTTGTTCCACAGCGTGTGCCAAGCACATCTAACTTTATGGCCCTGTTTTGTGTTAAAAAAAAAAAATCTAAAAAAAATTGGCCTTGTTTGTGTGTATGTGTGTGTGTATTGAATGAAGGACAGTTGGGCTCTGTCATGCTTCAGCTTTCCCCTCTCTGCCTCTCATGGCTGAGCAGCCATTGTTTGAGATGGTCGCCCTTGCCGCTCATGTACGGCCCACTCTGTCCAGTGCTGGAAATTACTCGGTGACAGGGAATGAGGAGAGGAACCTGGTACAGGCGGACAGAGAGAGAGAGAGATGATGCTAGGATGGAATAAACACGCAATTCCTACAAATAATGTCCAACACTTTTGCATGCAAACAAAAAAACTTTGAAAAGTTGCCTTTTTTGTCTCTCTTAAAATCAAACCATTCTAAAAATCATTTAATACAATGAGACAGAAAGCTGCCAAAAAAGAATCACTTGATTGTAATATTTAAATAAAAGAAGTGCAGATTACAGCTTTTCTTATCATCTCTTCTGTACAGTAGGAAGGTGTTGAAAGCAGGTTTGTATTATGTATGAAAGAACCTCACAAATTATGTGACTTAAAAGTAAAACATGTACAAAATATGAACTGCACTTTTTTTTTCAACATTAATTTATTTATTTTGCACTTTTTATGTTAATGCACTGCAAGAAAACAAAGTGCCACACCAGAAGTGTCTGGTTTGATCCTGCACAAATCCACATTCAGGGTGATGGCTCAGTCTTTGGGTATAAATGTTTTTTACTCTTTAATAGTGAAAAGCAAAGAAGCAATCAAAAATTAATGGGCAAAAACACCAGCAGGATGAATATTCAATCGAGAGGGTGTCAACATTAAGATCTGATAACCCTGTGATCATTAAAAAGAGGAAGTCGGTGGAGCGTTTACTCTTGTTGCAGACGACTGCCAGGGGGGTCCTGAGTTCTTTGTAAACTAAATGGCTGGAGAAAGATTAAACAAGCAAGCCTAAAACACTTCGATCGTTGTGAATTCAGAACAAGAAGAGTGGCAATGGTTGGAGTGAAACACAGCAATTATTTCTTTTAAAACATTTTTAATGTTGCCCTCATTTTTGTTCTTCTTAAACTCAACAAAAAAAAAAACATCACAGTCACTGCTACATTGTGACTGTATCTCTTAAATTTAACCAAGATGTACGCTGAATTGATGGATGCGTCTCCAGCCTTTCATATGGAAGTTGGACATGTAGCGTGTTTCAGTTTCAAATCCATCATTAAACCCGCTCCCATATCAACAGCAATAAAACTTTCCGAGCCCCAGATTAACCTTGCAGGCAGAGAAATACTGCTCGTGTATTCGGATCAATACTGTTCCCCGGGTTTGGAGGGAGAGCAGGGTACCCTCAAGGCCTTCGGATCTGCCTCTTCACTTGGGGGGAAAAGAGCACTACACCAGGCTTATCAATACTCAAATCCTGGTGAAGAAGAAGTGCCACAGAGAGGCGAGGATCGATTGAGCACACTGAGCTTTTCACAGCTGAAGCCCGAGTGGAGCAGTGCTACTGACAAGTAATTGACACTGACAATCTGACTCTGGATCTGAATCAGGAGCTGAGGGCTCAGGCTCCCAGGCTCCCTGACGAAAGTAAAGAAATGTCTGTAAAACATGAGACTGAGCAGTATTATACAGCGATCTAGCAGCATTGCCACTGGCTAATGTAATGTATAAAGTACATTGAGAATCTAGTGCATTGTGTAAAAATCACAAAAAAGCCATTTTCTTGCTTTATTTGCATTTTTTTCCTGATATAAGTTAATTACTGTTATTATAAATTATCTTCTTTATTCCAAATCAATCCACAAAATCAGAGGAAAAACAGAGAAGTCAGATGAGGATAGGCACATGTTATTTTATAGCTCGTATGAGGGGATCTCACTGGCTGTAATGCTGTATGAAAAAATGCTCTCTGCCTTTGTTGAAGCACACCGGTGGTGCCCACAGCACTACATGGGCAGAGTTAAACAGGCTTTGATCAAAGGGTTTGATCAAAAGAAGACACACCACTTGCCCTCTAGCCCTCCATTTTGTACACAGTGATTTCATGGGCAAAATGATGCAGGCCAGGTTTCCTACAAGAATCGGAGATTTGCAGTGAACGTCTACAGTAAAGACAGAAGAGAACAGGAACAAAAAGTGTGGGCTTATAATCATGCTGTAGGTAGTTTTACTCCTCAGCTGCTCTCAGGGGGAGGCGTTGATTTCACCATTGCACATGTTAGAACACACCTACATTTTAGATTAAATATCCTGCAAAGGGGAAAACTTTTATAAAATGTTTTTCCTTTTTTTTTTTTGGAAGACTCAACTGGTGGACAGAAAAAAATTTCTGTACTTCTTAAAAAAGCAAAAAAACTAAACAAAACTGAAACAACTCAAAGGGCCGGGATAACAGAAAATGTATGATCATATTTTACAGTTTCAATCAAAACCCCATGACAATGAATGGGTTAATAAATTTACCAGTCATATGGTTATAAATCAGAAGTTTGACTCATTTTGTATGAATGTATTTAACTTTTATATTTACATGATATTGCTGCATTAAATATTAACATGTTTACATCTATTATAAATGGCCTGTTGTTTCTCATGTTATAAATTACATTTGAGAATATTCAATCAGGCTAACATGATCATTTAATCATCAATTAAGCCGAATAAGCTCTTGATAAATTATTAAGAAAATTCCAGCTAAAATTCCATTTTCACCTTAATTTTATCAACTAATTGTCAAAAACCGATTAACTCAGATCATCAAAATAGTTTCAAAAGTGTGGCAGATCCCTTTTATACCAAACACCTCTTGATCAATTAACTATTCATTACAGCTCTATATTTAACGCTGTATGTGATGTAACTGTGTCTCCAGAAACACTGACAATTATCCTTTGACTATGTGAAGCCTCACTATAAAAACAATTACTCTCCATGTCTGATTAAATAAAGTAAGTAAAGACTGACGCCTGTCAATCAGTGTCAGCCATACTCACCGGGTTCCTCCTCATGGCTCCTCCCACCGCCCGCACCGCTCTGGGGTTTCCCGCCATCTCAGCGAGGCGTTTGTACGAAACCGTCTCTCCAAACTTCACATCCCTCAGAAGTATCTGCAACACGCGGCTGGTGAACGCATCTTCGTTGCAAAGCAGAGGACAGAGAGGAAGAGCGACAGAGCAAAGAAAGAAAGATCTAATCGATCCAACTCAGATGGCTGACTGCGAGCCGCGATGACATGAAATGCTCTTTTAAAAGTTAAAATTTTGAGACATTATATCACTTTTTGCAACATTTCTTGTAATGCATGTTGCACATACAATATAATGTTCATCATTGCTCTCCGCCTTTATGCTGTACAATACTCTATTAACTAAATACACAGAAGTCCCCCAATTTGACCTTAGAACCAATATTAACATGCTACACAAGCTGATGTGAGAAAATTATTCCTATGGCAGAAAAATCTAGGTTATGCTTTGGAAAGGTCACAGCTAAAATTAAAAAAGTTCGCTCCTTCATTTAAAAGGATTAAGAGAGGCCAAAAAGACTGCAAATCTGCTCCAGATTTTTAATAATAATAATTTGAATGTTGCATACCATTTGTGGCAGTGGGATGACTTTGAGGTTAATCAGACCAATTTGTCCTTTTAATTGCTTTCTATTCAGAGTAGATTCATTATATCATCTTCACTTAAATGGCGGAATTCTTCAAATCATCCGCAGCTTAACCGACCACATTAACGGCTTTGATTTCATTAGCACTTTAGCAGTAGCACTATCTTTTTTGTGGATTACCAGGCAGTGACTGAGAGGCATGTTTGTCCAGCTCTGATTGCTGAAGAAAAGAGAAAAGTATTTGAAGCATCTCAAAACCTTGAGACACTGAAGCACTGAGCTTGCGTAGTGAGCGAAAAAAAACACTATTTTTTTCTTGCACGGAGGACAAGATGGGGAACAATAGTCTCGTTATCAAGACGGGGGTGAATTTCTTCTAGTATATACATGTACTCAGTCATGAAAATTCAATTAGTGATCTCCCATTCTCTCTCATTTATATGGTCTAAGAGAGCACATGACAAGTGATCTATGTGAAATCCCTCTAAATTGGCATTGTGTGAAAACATGTCACACCCCTGTCTCTCTTCTACAGAGTGAACATCCTTTGCTCCCCAGGCTCCCTCGCTACCTTATAGTCACTCTCTGCTACACAAAGCCACACGAACAAGGCAATTTGCCTAAACTGGGGGGAATAAGTGTAAAACCTAAAGGGGATACATTTGATTGATGCACACCCATGTGAGTTCTTTGTCTTGAACAAGGCCCGTAGGTACTGTTTAATAATTTTTCAGGTAATAATCACGCTGTCAACGAGATGACGGGCTCTTACGCAGACAGCCTTAATGTTATGAGGGGATAAGATACACCCTCAAAATTTCTTTTATGCTCCTCTTTCCCTCCTAAAGCTTGGATTTGGCCTCACAATGTGTGCAGAACATATTGATATCACCGTGGCACTGATGGGTAGATGACAACCTGCCAGACTAAGGTGACGGCAAATCCCTGTTGATGCAAACATTATTGACAAACAACCAAACTCAGCATCACACCAGCAGACTGAGCAACAAGCTTCAGCACCGTTTACACCTTTTTCAAATCCTTAACAGTTGCTTCTCCTGGATGCTTTCACATCTCCAGCAGTTCTGGATAAAAAACAAGTGTCTTTGCTTTCAAGTGCCAGTACAGAGGTTAAAGAACTTTGCCCTCATCAGTGTTCGTGACAGAGACTTCATGCGGGGCACTCAAGGTGACCAGCAATGATTTGGAGAGCAGTCCCCTAGCCCCATACTTCATAAAGAGCCTAATACGGTGTGTCTGAGGTCAGGACCCTCTTTAGATCGGGGTGCAGTGATGTCAATTGTTTAAATAAAACTTGAGGGGAACCACTTACATGTTTACAGACATCCCATAATTATGTCACAGGTCATTACCTACCATGAGGCCAGGTGATAGGGCTGCTGCAGAGGCACAGATAGATTTACTTCAGGAAAAATCGAACACATTTAGTGATTATGGGGATATTGACAAATATGATTGATTTGCTCATAATTTTGTATATGAGAGCAATTTCAAAGACAAAAAAAAAAAAGAAAAAGAAAAACTGATTTCCATCAGCCCTGCTAATGACAGATTTGGAGAGACGACCTCCAGCTGACAGTCACCTCTTACATGCTTGTGAGAATAAAAAGACAATAGTGGAAATGCAGCCACCTCATTATCCTTTGTATCTAATGGGAGGGAAGACTTTGACTCCCAGTCAAAGTGTCTCTTGAGTCTTGAGGGATCCATACTTTTGAAGGCTGACGGGGTGCTGATGATTCTCTGATTATTCGATATTCTGAAAACGTTCATTTCCCTAATTCCTCTGCACATCACAGGGGCGAGTCCTGGTGAGTGTCTCATCTCGCCCTGCGCTGTGCACAGGGGGAGGTTCAGGCTCCTGCAGGAACACAGTCATTTGGGCTTTGAAGAGCGCCCTTCCCCCTTTGCCTGGCCCCCTCCCCGCACATTCCCTCCGCCGCTTACCGAGACTAAGATCCTCTCGTCTGTTACATATGGATGTATAATTAATGAGATAAGAATATGCATCGTTTTAAGAACCCACGTTGGTGTCTGTGTTTTTCTGAAGGAGCAAATGCGAGTGCGTGCACACACACACAAACACATTTGCGCTAACGGAGCATAAAACCTGCATGCTCGCACTATTACTTTACCCCTGTTGACCAAACTTGCGTGTGATGTTGTGCATGACAGTCAGACAATATAGAAAACTGCGCCTCACATCTCCTTTCATGTCACCTCTGTTTCTCAGGTATGTCGTGACAGCTAATATGAAAAGTGGCTTGTTTTGTCAGAAATGTGTAAATAAACATGGCAACACTTCAAGTGAAGGTCACAACTCAATATTACATGACAAGTGCTGCGAGAGCGCTGTCGCATTCAGGTTCTCCCCAAAGATAACTGTGCAAACAAAAGTTGGTTGTCACAGATTGTAATGACCTGATTAAACTTGTTTTGTTTTTTTTTCCCCCAGACTGGCGGCGGCTGCATGACTTGATCGAGGAGGAATTTGTACAGCAGTAAGGTGAAATCTAACCCTTAAAATTTGTGGACCAGAAAAAAGATAAACAAACAAAGAAACTTATATTTTCCCTCCTCAAAAGACAAATACTCCCGATGCTCACATTTAACATGCTTGGCCTATGGTTTTGACTACTGAGAGCAATCCAAGCCTAAACCCTGTATTTACAGAGCCCCAAAACAACAGGCGAGGGAAAGAGGTGGAACACAGCACAATCACCTATTCAGATCAGGTACTAATGAAGAATTCCATCTATCCTGAAATTTAATTAAAACCCCAAAGACTTCAGATGAGATGCGATTTGAAAGAGCCTGGGGCTGGTACACAAGCACTTGGTGGCGAAGGGAATCACACTGAAAGTTGATATCGTAATTGGTCCTGATGTATTTCTGCATTGCCTTTGCGGGAGCGTGGGACTCATAGCTGTATACAGGGTCTCGATGGAGTACCTGCTCATTGAAAATGCCATCACTCAAGCACTGCAGATCTGCATGAAATTAGAGAGCAACTAAGGCCTGATTGCAGGGGAAGGGAGACTCAATTGTTAAATGCATATATTAGATTTTTTTTTTTTTCTGTGTAGGAGTGCTTGTGGGTCTAAATGGGCTCATCTGAAAATCTTTACGTTAAAATGCAATGAACATCTCAGTGTGACGAAGAAATAGCCTGTAATTGTTTTGAAAATGGCCCGGATTCATGTCTGTGATTTAAAAAAAAAAAGAGTCATCATGCTATTGTATTGTCAAAAACACCAGATAGAATTAATCCCCCTCCCCATTTTTCCTCAGCACACTCCCATCATTCACACTGGAAGCACAACCAGTTGAAAGGACACTAATTGTCCATTTTTGGGGTGCTTTCATTTTACTCACCCTAAGCGACTGGTCAACAATAAGCTCATTCAAACTTTACCACCATTCACATGTTCTCATTAAAAATAAAAAAAGAAAGAAAGAAAGAAAAAAGAAAGCTTCCTGTCTCAAAATGTCAAGAGTGGAATTCGATCAGTTTCAAAGAATGTGCCAAGAATCATGGAAAAGCTTGCCAAGACTAACACGCGTGGTAAGAGCTGCCACAGATTACTGAACCAAGTTACAGCTCTGTGTTCTGTTCTCTTTCCGCCGCTCACACACCACCCACTTTTCCTCCACTCTCCCTCTCAGCCATAAAATACTTCATTATAACACAGTGAGCCAGTGAGTGTAAGTGATGTAACTGACAATTAAGAGTGAAAGCCTGATCCCAGTCATGGCTCTGCAAATATTTATCCATGACAGACCTCCTTGCAGGGCGGGGTGGTGAAAGGCAGGGAGCGGGAGACTCCCAGTGGTCTGCGGCTCACTGAAGTACGCCTGGAGCCATTCAACGCAGCGCTGCAACTCGGGGCTCGTTTCTGCCGGGCTATCGTTGACCACACAGCTCACAGGGGCCTTGCTGCTCCTGTGAGGGATGTAAGGCGGGATGGGGAGGTAAGATGGGGATCAGAGGAGCAATCATAATATCCAGTTCTTGGTTGAACAGTGCTAAAATATGTCACAAGAGTGTAATAACACATGACACAGATGCAAGATGACATAATTTGCAGAATAAAACTTCAGTTGTTAATGGAGATGTATTTAAAATCTAAAGTAACACATGTATGGGTTGCTCCTGCCACTTGGATGTGACAAATATCAGAGTATTCAACCCCAAAAAATGTAAAGATAGTAGATATCTATGAAATGCAGCATAACAAAAACACAGTCAAGCTATAGACAACAGTTCCTGAGAAAGTAAAACCAGCTTTTTCCAAAAAATGAAAGAAAAAAAAAACACTCAGAGTTCTCAGAAGAAGTCAGAAAAAGTTAAGAACACAGCCGTAACAACAGCTTTAACTCTGCCTGGGTTTAGTTTATAGTTCATGACAAGAATAAATGGATTTTTTTGGCCAGAACGGTGCTGGCCAGCATAGCACTGCACTTGGACGTGCATCTTAGCATGAGTAGATGCTTGGAGGAATTTGCCGATGGTTGAGTTGGCATCACTTAACAGCTGAGTTTCTCTCTGCTGCTGACCACCCCCCAGGTCAATGCAAGCAGGCTGACCCATATTTGACACTTAAAGACCCTACTGGGAAGGTCTTCTCTTAGCATGTGCATTACTCCAAAGTGGACCTCAAGCTGTGTTGTGGATTCTAAAGCAGGCCGCCAATTCCATTAACCGGTGTACAGGACTTATAAATAAATAATGTCAGCATTTAAGTGCTCCTTTTTTTCAAAATTGGCTTATCCTGTATGGTATTAATAATAGACATTTACTTTGTTAAACACAAAGACTGTCTCTCTGCTGCCTGCC
The DNA here is from genome assembly GCA_028567055.1 of Leptatherina wallacei. NCBI lineage: Eukaryota > Metazoa > Chordata > Actinopteri > Atheriniformes > Atherinidae > Leptatherina > Leptatherina wallacei. The sequence continues at coordinate 17,541,626 of JAOXYM010000017.1, forward strand.
ATAACAACATGGCCCTAAAGTGTTTTTACACTTCTGCAGGTCACAGTTTGAGCAACGTTTTATATTGGACATGTGAAGCTGAGGTTTACTGGAGTGTTATGACTGAGCAGGTCAGTTTTCAGAGAACAGCTCTGCCTGCTAGTTTGTGGCTGTGATGAAAATCTCCTGGGTGCCATTTAACAGTGGGTGTAAATACAGTAAAAGGTGTAAATACTCTCATTTCTAAATAAACCACACAGCAGTTTATAGTTGAGTGGTGAAAACTCGGAAACCCACCAGCGGGCTCTGTGCTGAGACCCACTCAAACAATGGCCATGGCTCATGGCAATCTCTGTCGGCATGGGTGAGTGCCCAGCCAGCCCCTACTTGTCATTGTCTCTCCTTTCTATCCCTCCCTCCCCCCTCCTCCCCCAGCTCTCCCTCCTCATTTCCCCCTCTCTATTTCTCTATCCTCCCACTCCAGCTCTTTTGGCTCCCCACCACCTACACACCCCAACTCACACCCACCACCACCACCCCCTTCCCAGCCTCTCTTTTTCTCAGCAAGGATCTTCAGGCCACTGTTCCCTTTCTACACCCCCCCACCCCCCACACATCCTACCACCACCACCTCCTCTACCCCTCCGCACCCCCCTCTTTCTCTCTGAGAGGATGTTCCAGCCGCTGCACACTGACAGCTCGGGGATATTGTGTGTGGAAATGTTCCTGTTGGACCCGCAGGCCCTTACAATCTACCGGACAAAGGCTAGTGCACCTTTGCTTAAGGCTTGGCACCTTTGACCTCCTGCTCGCACTTCAGACTTGTCACCGTGGCTAATTCTCCTCTCCCCTTTGCTGGCGGATGAGCCCGCTTTAAAAGATGTTTGAGTGATTCAACATTGACAGTAGTAAAAGTTAATGCAATGCAGTACATGCTATGGCTGGTAAACAACAGCAAAATAAAAAAAATAAAAAAAGGGGAACAACATCAGTGGAGCTGAAGTCTGTCACCTCTTGCTGCAATGGGGGATTGTTTTTAAAGAGCATGTGGGCAGTGGAGATGTAGCTGCTGCTACATTTCCAGTCGCTTCAGTGAGTCAAGCAGCATCATATGTTCTTTATAGAGTCCAGACTGGCACATTAGAAACTGTGGCCTTCAAATGAGAGATTAGAGATGTGTAATAAACGTTGGACTAATTACAAAGAAACCCTCAAAGGAGAAGCAATCTGTATATTGTCTTATAGTACCTGCTATCCCCTGTATGGCAATCAAAAATCATAATTAGTAGTAATTATAGGGAGTACTTCAATAACTCTGTTTAAGTTCATATAAACAATTCAAACTAGGTTAAAGCTGAATTGTTCTTTTCATGACTGCATAAATCATACTTCTTGAAATGTCCTTCAGCCATTTACTATTTCATAACAGGTAAGGAAATAAGAAACTAATTCCAAACTAGCCAAGGATCTGCTGCACTTAAAAGAATATTTCCCCTGATACAAGATAGTGATTTGAGAAAATTTCTAATACTGTGCTCCTGTCACAATCAATTTCCAATTACCATAAATCATTGTTGCGTAAAGTGGGAGTCATTTGGAGTTCTACCTATTTTCCAACTCTAATATAAAGAATGAATTGAGCATTTATATAATGTTAGAGGTTATTTCATTCATCCTGGAAGAAACAATCAAAGGAGACAAAGGCAAAAAAAAAAAAAATGCATTCAACTTGTCAATTTCCTTTAGAATATTTGGTATCTCTAGCTGCACAAGACTTCAGTCAGACTTTTTCTATCAGCTGTAGACGTAAGAATGAAACAGGTTAACCGCAGGATCTAATTGAAAGGAATCTGGCGAAGGGTGTAATGGTATATTGCACAAAAAGGGGAAAAACTCAGAACTCAAGCCTCCATCCTGTGAAGCGTGATGGCGCTCATCCTGACTCGATCGGCTGTCACTTTTGACACAGCCTGCCAGAGTTCTCCTTCACCGATCATGGGTAACATGGCGGGTCAGAGAATGAAATAGAAAAGGCCAAGAGCAGTCCAATATTTTCCTCAGCCTTATAGCTGCAGATACTTAACTCAGAGACGTCAAAGACTCAAGAGAGCATGAAAAAAGGCTAAAATGACTGTCTAAAAAGGGAAAAAAATACAGCATGTCTCTATGAATGTCAAGATCCTGATGGTCTCTGAGCAAAAGGCTGTGATACAATTGTAAGCCACTTGCTCAATGCAGCGCGTTCAACCATTTGAACATCATTCAGATGCCTATCTAACTGCTAAGGCACTAAAGTCAAGAGCTTTTGGAGTGGTAAGCTGTAAGGAACGATTCCTGTTCTGTTGCAAGGGTAGAGGTTTTATACTCCGCTGTTTAAAAATAAAAACAGCTGGGCCAGATAAACTGCACTCCAGATATCCAGCAATTATTAGCAAATGTCCGCCATAGAGGCCGCAACGCTCAATCCAATACATAAAAGTAGTGGTAAAATACTGCAGAGTAGGCAACAAAGCACACAACAATTAGGTCTTCTCCCAACTGGCTAGCCACAGGAGTCAGTGAAGGCATGTATTACCAGAGCCTTAACTCTTACTCCATTATGTAGTGTATCCACACCCTGAGTCGACGCTGCAATGTTTATCTACAACAGACTACTGAGCAGTTTCAAATAGCGTTTTTAGCCTCTATTCTCAAGTGCCACAGTAAGAGATTCCAATTACCCGAATGGTAAGGAGCCAGTGAGGGAGGCACAAAGTACATTAGGGATCCCCTGTAACTGCAGGGACCTTTTAGAGACTCAGCTGAAGAGGGCCAGGAGACTGAGGGGACAGTGACCCTGCATGGATAGCCTCTGTCAAAATTTGACCACGTCAAGCACAAAGGCATTATGGGAATCCAGTGTCACCAAGTCCTAATTACTGTCTGTGTTCAGAGCAAATTACTGCCTTGTTCCTCTGATTAGCGAGGAGGCTAATCTTCACCTGTGTACGCCAGCACTGCTGAGGGCCCTTGAGTGTTAGCACTTCGTCTTCTGTAATTTATTTTTAAATCAGTGCCCGCTCCCAAGAGTTTTGAGTGTTTTGTTGTGAACCGCTTACCATGATCCCCACCACCGCCCCCTCACCCCTAAATCCTTGACTAAATCCTTGTTTGGTGCCGCAGGAAGATAAGCAAGAACAACACTTGGGCATAATTGACTCGTACTCCTCTCCAAGATGTCAGAGTCGAATCATCTAGCTGCATATTGCCTTAGTATGTCGCACACTGTACACTTCTGCATGTTGCAGATATAGAATCCAATCAAGTTTTAAAACAAACTAGCACAACCCATGTTGGAAAAACTTCCCGGTTGACAGCAGGGAAAAGGAGGGGGGGAGAGAGAGAGAAAAAAATAGCAGGAGTTGCTTTTAACTGCATCTCTACAATGAGAGGAAACTCATTCTGCTCCCAGCCTCACCCTGGAGGGTCTGCTTTAGAAACCACAACATTTGCAGATTTTCATCTGAGCGAATGTCAGTGTCTCGTCTGCGTGGGGCGGTTTACAGGTAGTGTGTTACACAGGTGTTGGTTTACACAGGAAATGGCACATGCAGCCTGATTGGGATGGTCCCGAGAGACAGAGGCATAAACATAGAGTGCAGATGGGTCCAAGGGCCAGTGGGAGCAGCACCTTAATGAATACGCAGCTGAGTACTACACTTCACAACATGCAAAACATTATTCTAAAGCTGTAGTAAAAAATAGAACAAAAATCATCTGAATATAATTACACAATGAATTATTCATGCCATTTCTAAAGGGACTACGTCAAAAAGTCTCCCCTCTGCTTTATTGATGATTTCATTCAATATCTCAGCAGATCGCTGTTTGCATGACAAAGCATTTCAGTTATTAACATAAGCAGTTTATTTAACACACGTGTCTTTATATATCCATCTATCTGGCGAAGAATAATTTAAATTAATAAAAAACTGACTAAATATAACAGATCCGGTGAGAGAAACACTGACAAGGAAAAAGGAGAGGAACTACGGTGGAGAAGAAGTTGTTGTTATGGTTCCCGGTGTGTGAGCACATCATGTAAACAGGCCCCAACCAGGGAGCACATTTACCATACTGCTATTCAGTGTGAACCAGGACATTGATTCACAACACTACACGAGTGTGAGAAAAACGATAAATGCATCACCTCAGATATTTCACACTAACGTTGGTAGTGTGTAAAAGCTGTTGTGACAGCTTGGGTATTAGGGCTAGATAGATGGAAAATGTCTGGCTGCTTATGAATGCCAATGTGAGTAGGGTGACGGGTTTGACACAAAAACACTCCACCTCAGAACAATTAGGCTGTTCTCAGGCCCCATCCAGTGTTGTCAGTAATAATGGAAAGCTGTGAGGATAACTGGTGATAAATAGACTTTAACACCCTCCTCTTTAAGAGCAGTGCAGTCCTGCAGTCTTCTCATATGCTTAACTAATCATGACCATGGCCAGCAAATTCATACAAAAGACTAATTACTGTTGTACTTCACTTCAGTCTCAAAGGCCTCCTATATAAGGACTTGGGGGTTCTCTTGCCTCTTTTCTCCTCTTGATGGGTATTTTTTTTTACAAGTAGGCCTCGTGCTAGACAAAAGCATTTAAAAATTGGTGATTGCTTTCATCCGCTTTAATTACATTCAGAAATGGCATTTCTGCCACATAATACACCCCTATTGTTTCAGAATTATCTGGCTTGGGGAGTAAAATCTACAATATTTGACGATGCTCCCGAGCTAAATCGCCTCTTGAAATTGAAATATGCTGCCGAAATGCAAAATAAAAAGCCAGCTTTTGCAGCTGATATACTGGAAGCTCCTCGGCTTTCTGCAGAATGCTATTATTATGCATATCCAGGTAGAAAGTTAATTAACCCAAAGCTTAAGCTAATTATGGTAGCAGAATGCTATCAACCAAACGCTTTCAGTCAGACAGCTGTCCAGAATTTCATTTGCTAATCATTTGTCTTTTGCCGGAGCATATGGTACATTTCCCCGCTATCACAGCAACAACAAACAGATGAAAATCATTAACTAAAAACAATGTGCAATGTGAAAAATCAGACACAGATTTATAAGGCTTTGTGTCGGAGAAAAAAAGGAGGATTTATGGCCCGGGAAGTGTAATGATAATTTTGGTCTTAGCCACTTAGGATTTTAGGCAGATCACGTGACCCGAGTGTGCTGGGAATTCAGATGCACAAATATATTGTTTATATCTATATGCAAATGAGACAGAGTGTTTTATCCGTGTAAAATTAATTACAAATTTCTATAGAAGCGTATGCAAAGAGCTTGTTCTTAACAATTTTTAGCTTCTAACACATTTTGTGCCTGTTTTTCCAACACAATATTTTTATGTTGTTAAAAGTAGAACTCCCTCAGCTCAGAATTAAATCAATTATTTTCCAAGAAATGCTTCATGCATTATTTTTCCTTTCTTTTCATAAAAACACATCATACTGGCTGTTAAAGGGTGATTGATATCAGCATTGCTTCGCGACATTATCAGGCAATAAAGGCTACTCAGGTTCTAATGCAACATGTCATACGCAGGCTCCTGCAGTACATTTCTATTGAGGACCTCACAAGCTAAATTGCTTTTTTCCCGCTCCCCCACATCTCAGCCAGCTTGACAGACAAATTGATCAAAGCATTGTAAAATAATATGCTCACAAAATGTCTCGGGGCAGGAGTCCAGCCCTTTTTTTCATTTTTCACCCTAATAAAAAACTGCTCTATGATTTCCTGTGTATTATGTGTCTGTGCTCTGTGTGGTAGAGGCAAGAAGCGTCATATTTCAGATAACAGTAATCTCCTGTAAACAAAATGCAAATCATTTTTCTGTGAACGCTGAGGCCATACTAAAAACTAAAGAGGGGAAAAGCTGGTTAACAAGGAGGCTGGTGCATAGGGCCCCAACAGGGGTTGTTGAGATGTAATGAATTTGTTCATCTGATGGTGCCTTCAGGGCTGTCGTTAGACTGGCAGAGGAGGCTGATTTCAGGAAATGTTCCTAAGATCAGTTAGGAAGCAAAAGGGGCCTGAGACGTTTCTATTAGAAAGAGCTGACGGTCATGGTGTGTAAGCAATACTTCAAGGGCGTTTATGTAGCTATAATGGCATTTATCAATAACTATCTATCAATGCCACAAATGCTTTTTGTTGCAGCTCCAGCCACTCAGCACCAACCAATGGAGTCTAAAAAACATTGAAAGCAAACACTGTCATGTAAGCCTTCAAAGCTCTGGCTCGCTAACAAATATCTGCTGTAGGACCCCCCTTTATTTTTATGCATGGACGTTATCTATTTCCCTTATCCAAAATACGCTCTTAGAGATCATTTATCACAGTGACTTCCTAAGCCTGCACCACACCACATCCAAAGCTGGAAAGAGCCTTGTTTAGTATGTCATAAATAAATCAATGGAAATGCCTGATCTCAACTATTACTGCTACAGGAAGGCTTTTCTGAGATCTACATGTAAAGCCCGTTGCAAAGATAAGCCTGTATTTTGTCACTTTATCTCGTCTTCCTTAATGCCTGTTTACATTGAATTACTCCACATATCTGAGGTAGCTGTAGTTCCCCTGTCCTGTGACAATAACATCATATTCAACTGGTTGTGATAAAATCTAAACATTTTCTTAATGATTTCTTGCTCACACCTTAGAGAACATACAGTCAGCGATGTGATCGACGCTCCACTTATGACCGACGTAGCAAATGATATTAAACTGAGAAATGATCTAGTGATGCGAATCATTAAATTCATTTGCATATTCCTACTGAACCTGAACACACAAATTAAACCCCTTTCGCAAGGAGACGGGAAAAAGGTGCTTGCGCATGGTTACAGGACATCTTCCATAATCAAAATTCCATATTATTAATTTTCTCACTTCAACTCATTAACAACAAGTGGAATGTTTTTCCTGCTTGATGAATTTTAGGAAATGGCAGACAGTCAAGAAGGAAACACATGTTGAGGTATAATATACAAGGTCATTAATGGGTTTCCATAAATTAGAATTTAAACATACATTTTGGAAACGATAACTTCTTATCCTGGTGCATGTGAAATGGTTTAATTTCCCAAATCATTCAAGTTTATCAAATGCGAATCTGTGATACATAGGCATTTAATTTCAACCTAATCAAAACTAATCTGATATGTAGGATGTAGACCTGTAAAATTAAGGAATAAGTACTTATTAAAGCTGGCTTTAATCAGTTCCAGTCGCTTCAGTAAGACTGTCTTCATCATGACAATTTTGAGGGATGGGCAGGCAATGAAATGCAACCTTATATTACATTTCTGAGTGTCAGTTGACACTAAAATATTGCATACAAGTTGAAGGAAAGATAAAAAACAAAACAAAAAAACAACAACAAAAAAACATGAAAGAACAGTCCATGCTCCATGTGGCCTTAGCTGACCTCCAAGACATCACTTCTAATCAACTCCCTTGTGGGTAATAAACAAGTTATTTTTTCTGAAATTTCAAATATACTGCAGGAAGAATCACAACTGCATGCCATCAGAAATCTAATTTCAAGCCCAACTGTATTCTAGTGCCCCTCATATTTCTAGTGCCTGCTCATATTTGCCCAACTTTCTCCAGGATATTTCTTGTGGGATCTACAAAAATGCCCTGCTTCCAATGAGGAATGGTGGCACTCCATCACAGGAGTGGATTCTGTCTGCCTGTAAATTTCACACCTTTGTTTATCACGTCACCAGCCCGGCTGTTGTACAGTACCTTTCAGCAGGTGCGACATCCATTAGGATCTGGATGGTGTGCACACCATTCTCACATCCACTGACTTGGATCATCCCCAGGGGGCTCAGCAATGAGATGGTCTTCTGAGTGCACTGGCTCTCCCTCTGCTTCTTCATCTTGCTGCCCTGCTGAGGAAGTACAAATTACTGTGTTCATTGACATATTCATGTGGTAACTTTCACAATTTCCCACACATATTTGCATTGAATGATCTATTGAAAAGCAAGCCTGCCACCAAAAGAAGATGACTAACGTATTTGAACACCTAGCCTCCAAACAATGTCATGATGTGACTTGAACCCTACATTACTCTCAAATATTTCTTTTGTGCATGGGAAAGAATCCGCCTATCTAACCAATAAATCGCCCATTTTTTCCCCTCTTTCTGTTCTATATATCACATAAATGAGAAAAACAATGCAGTCTGTTCCCTTGTCTGGTGGGGGATTCCCAAGATAGCTCGACATTATTTTCAATCCGTCATTTTTGGTTGATGGCCGGGATGTTTTTCTAGCATTAAATTTGTTCCTTAGGGTGCAACTCCAATGGGATTCTGGTTTCCAGCCCTTAACAACAGCAAAAACGTGCAGCTTTTCTGACGACTGAGATGGATACTGGCAATAACCAGACAGCAGTTCCTTTTTTATTTTTACTTTGAGGGAAGGAGAGATGATTGACTATGTTATATGTGAGTTTTTGAGAGATGGGGGTTATAATAAATAAAGGTCACATTGATTGTAAGAGTTTCAACCAAGGAAACCTTCACTTTACAGAACCTTGATCTAAAAAGAGTAAAGGGTAAAACTACACTGCCTATCACATCTTTAAAAATCTTCTAATACATACATTCCACATTTGTAAATTTAGTTGAACGATCATATCTTGTGACTGTTGTGGAGATGCAAATGGTGTCTTTTTTTTGTCTTTTCATTAATCAGATATTATATTTGAGTTTAGTCAATAATGACAAATAAAAAAGAAAACAGAGACCACAAGATATAATAACAACAACAAATGTTTAGATTTGAAAAGTAACTGCTGGAGAATAAATAAATGGAGCCTCTGCTTACTAAAATGACTCAAAAAAAACATCAAAATATTATTGCATTTTCCGGAGATTGACTAAGTGATTAATTCTGATATATATATATATATATATATATATATATATATTTATATATAAACGTTTTAATCAGTTGGCTTTATGGTTCCAAACAGCCAAACTTTTAACACTGCAGTCTTGTGGACTAACTATTTAATCAAACAGCTGGCAAACTTAAAAAGCGATTAATCATTTCATTGCAACCAACAACTACAGTAGAAATGAATCCTTTTATTTCCTCCAGGAAAAAAAAGTGTAATTCCTGGCTCCACCTTCTCAAAAGTGACTGTTTTCATCTTTTCTTTGTCTTGAGGGATAGTAAACTGAATTTTGGAGAGCTATGCACTGTTAGTCAGACGGCAAAAACAATTGGGAGATGTCATTTTGAGCCATAAGATATTTTGATGGACATTTTCACTTGCTTTCTCATAACAGTCCATAATAATTAAAAACAAAAAAAAAAAAAATCATGAGCTGCAGACCTAAAGTAAAAACTAAATAAATAATGTTTAACTTCTTATTCCAAACAGTACATTTAATTTCATAGTGGATGTCTTTTACCCCTCCCTCCCAGCACTACACAAACGCACACCACCACATCTGTCATGGTATGTGATCACAAATGCGTGTGCTTCAACTTTCTTGTTTCTACTCTTGCAGCTCTCACTGTATTCATCAGGGGTTTGCCTGAACTGACAATAAAGGCGAGAAATTTCTGAGCCAAACAATGGTACACTGCACTTTGGATAAGCGTTGAACACACACTGTCTACCATTTAGCAAGCTGGTAATAAACTCGTAGAAGGAATAATGGACTTTGGCAATGATGGCCTTCGTTTAATAGTCAGCGCTCATTAAAAATAATGTTATCATGTTTATCCTGTGCCGTTTTTCGGCGCAGTGCACTAGTCTACTTAGTGAGTGCTTGAATGTTTGATGTTCACCCAGCTTTTCACAGCGAGGAACAACAAACAATAAGCAGCTTGTGTTGTTAAAAATAAATAAATAAATCGTTGGCAGCATCCTCACGCTCGTCAATCATTTCACTCGTTTCTCGTTAGACTAGTTCCTGGTCAAACCTGCGTGATTAATTGAGTAGAACGCGCACCGTGACCGCGCAGGTGTGTAAATGCAACATGTGCCGTTTTAAATTCACGAGATTCATCCCGAAACACGGAGGACATTTGCTGCAACCCGTGAAGTTGGTATTTGTCTTAAAACTTCTTCACTACGTTTTCAATACCAAGTGTGCCGTTAAAATGTCGAAAAGATAAGCAGAGGTTCGTATAAGGGCCGACGCTAGCTTAATTTAAAGATAACCCTCGGAAGCTTAAGTATGTGGACAATTTCTGAGCTTCATTTCATATGAAAAGTACTTTGAGAAAGTTCAACACAGTTAATTAGCGCTGTAGCTTACAAACGAAGCCTCTTTCATCCGTTCAGTGTAAGCGCAGTGCCCAATCTTCTTCCCTCAGCAAAATAAATGACTCTTCCTGCTTCTCTGGGCAGCATGGTCGGCTCGTCCAATCACGACAGACAAAAGTCCGCTCTTGCTCCGTAATTGGCCGGTAGGAAGTCTTCGCTCCGCCCCCCACCAAGGACAGACGTGATCGAAGACTTATCTAATAGGTCTCAAGTTGGGATTTGGGGTCCTTCAGGGGGTCCCCAGAACACCGAAGACTTGTAATGTTAGTGATTTAGGTATTTGATTTGCTTGATGTTTTTACAGCAGGAAAAAAATAATAATGCATATTTTGAGCATTAATTTCAAACACTGTTATCTTTCCACTTATAGCTGAGACATTTATCCAGTTCTGTTTCTCCAGTGACAGCTTCTCAGTGAGGTCTTTTGGGTCCCAGGCATAATGTTTGTGGATAAAAGACACCTATGCGACTGCAACAACCAATAACATCTTATGTATTACCAACTAATAAAGTCAGCATGTTATTATGAACAACACATGGGGCACTACTCAATCTTTTTATTAGAGTTTTATGCAGTCTAAAGAAGAGGGAGTTGCCTTATGTTGCCTGGAGCAGTCCTAGATTAATCTGAAGCATATATTTCAGTCATTATAACAAAGCATGTGGCATCAGTCATGTATTTTTTTAAAGTGTCTGTTGTCTTCTGCAGCTTTATTTTTTATTTCTGTGGAGCCTTCAGCTCTCTGCATGCCTCCGTTTGGAATGTGTAGGCCGGCATGGGCCTGTGGCCCACACCCCATCTCAGCGGTGAGGGTGGGAGCGGGGGGAGAAAACGCCACCCCTGCAGAGACCATTTTGAAATCTGTGAGGATTTCCGTGCCATCTGGACCCGCTGCCAGTCTGCCCCAGATAGTAAGGGTTGGCAACGGTACCCGACGGTGCAATATGGCTCTCTCTTTAATGAACTACTAACTGTCCCCCGTTTTAATTGATGTGACATTTGAGCCATTTATCTCTGACATTTCAATGAAGGATGATTCTCAGCCTTGCCATTTACTTTTTTTGTGCTATTTTCTAAGAGTCATTTGCATTTTTCTGCTCTAAACCTGCTTTTTGTCTCTCATTAGCTAATTAGAGAGAAACATGCACAATTAATAAAAATGAACATAACCTAGTTTGATATAGGCTTGATGAGGGATAATCAGAAAATCAGTGTTTTCTTAACATTCATCACAAATGATGTGAAGGGCTACCTGTGGTAAAAGGTGACTTCGATAAAGCCTTGTAACCTTTACCCACATACCAACATGTAGCCTACAGTGTGGGACAACTTATGTTCGCAGCATGGGGAGAATCAAGCTCAATTAATCAGCATATGATTGCAGTAAGCAGCCCCCTCTGCTGGATCTTCTGAGCCATACTGTTTGAAATCATTTTAATGCTGCATTCAGTGGCCAGCCCATTATATGTGCATGTCGCATATGAATATATATGTAAGTATATATATATATATATATATATATGGATGTTTAGCATTTGTTTTATCACATTTAACTAAAAAAAAGGCCAATAAAATGTTCAAATGTTAAACTTATTTAAAGAAATTTTTTGCTTATTTATATTTTTTGAATTTATTGTAAGGTAATTCTAATCACATTTGGCACATCAAGGCTGATTTGTATATTTTCATTTTAATTGTTAAGTCACATATATTTATTCTGATTGGTGTTAATATTGCATTAAAAACAGGAAATATTTTAGTCATTATGGGTTGAGGCAAACAGCCTAAATTGCGTGTGAGTGATATCATAACTTGCTATAAAGGCTCAAGGTTCAATTGTTTTCCATAATGACACATATTTTCAATCTTTTTAAGATATCCTTTAAAAACAGGGCTCCATTGATGACGACTGTTCCTTTGATTGTGAGCGGTATCATTGCCAAGGTGTGGTGCCCTGTCTGTGTTGGCAGCCGGGTTGATATCTTTTGTTTGGGACTCAAAGAGCTCTTTTTCCTGTTCAGTTTCCCTCACTATTTTTGTTTGTGTGAGGTGTTGATAGACTTATATGTTGCACAGCTTCCTTTTAGTGTACGGCACCAGATGTTTGTGAGAATAACAACCCTAACCCTTTTTTGTCATAATAACAGAAAATGTTTATTAGCAGTTTTGTCCATCCGGTAATATATGATTGTCATGGCTCAGTCAAATACAGCCTGTCTGTGTCTTGCTTTCTTTTCCTGTGTTCACAATCTCACTCTCATGTTGGCGTGGGAGGAGTTGCAGTCATTTATGATATCAGATATTCTCTTGGAGAGCAGGAAAGTCCTGACAGACTGAACAACCACTTTCCTCTCACACAGTGGTGTGTGTGAGTGTGCATTTTAATCAGAAAAAATGGCTCTGTGGGCCTCACATTGCACATTGAGGAGGTCTGGGGGTTCTTGTGTAGCTACATCCAGAGTACAGTTGAGACGTTATGTCTTTTCCTTTAAATCAAACCATAACCCAAGCATGATAACAGCAACTTGTTTTTTTGTTCTTTTTACTCTATTTGTAACTCCACTCCTCTCTAAATAATTAGCCTGATCATTATGAAAGCATATCCAAGACCACAAAGATGTGACAAAAATTTCTCTGTACCCTCAAGTGCCCACTTATTTAGTGTGCATGTGTGCTTCCGTCCCTCCATCACTGATATGATGTGGCTTCTCTATTTTACTGTTGACACAATGCTATGAATGTCTGAGCATTTTGCAAATGAAGAGGCTTGAACTCCTGACAGGCAGTGTCGCCAGCACTATGACACACTGGCCCGCACATGCTGTGCGGCATAATGATGACATTAGGATCCAGTGATAATATCAGGACGCACTTCAGATAAATGACTGATAAACCAGGGGTTGTGCCTCTCGTATTACACGCTTGACAGAGCAGCTAATCAGTGTCCAAGTGACTGCTATTACATAAATCATGAGCCCGACTTTGATGCATATTCCATCGGTGTTCCCTATTCATCACGTCATCTGGGGGAGACTCTCTGGATGACTGGCTGCCGGGCCAACACACATTTTAAGAGCACATTATGTTTTCATTAGAATTTGATATGATCCATTCCAGTGTTGATTTGATTTTACATGTTGGGGTCATTTGATAGAATTATACCAAGGAGAGGGAGCGTGTTGTTACACTTCCTTTTACTGACCACTTTTTTTTTTTTTAGTCACACCTGATAAACCCCTGTTTTTCTTCAAATATGAGTTTGATTCTATTCCAATTTTTTTGGTGTATATTAAAGAACCCACTGAACCCATGCTCCTAAAATAAAACAGCATCAATGACAGGCTGAGATGAGTTATATTGTTTCATTTAGCAATAAAATCAAACCACACTTAGACATGAAGTTGGAAAAGAGATGTGGGGTGTTGAAGTGAGTCACCATGTATGTTTTATTCTCCGGTATTGGGGTCAGAGGATGTGAAGGTGGGGGTGTTAATTTAATCCCCATTCTTACCCAGAGCATGGCCACACTCTCTAAGGAGCTTTATCTCTGACAACTGTGTCAAATTAGAGAGACCACGAGCCCCTCATAAAGAATATGTCTGTCAGACTACATTGTTCCTGGCCTCTGAAATATACGGCTGAGAGGGACAAAAATAGAAGATAACACTGTAGTCCCACTGTTGGACTTGAACATGATGAAATAATTTTCAAGCCATGTGATCCTGTCAGTGAAACAAACCCACTAATGAAACTGATGTTCATATATTATTCTGTATCTTTTGTGGTTTGCTATTCATAGATTTCAATAACTACTGTTGTGGTCAAAAAGTGTTTTGCTCTGGCTTTGTTATTAATAATTGTAACATCAACTTTTTTTATGCTGATAAAATGTTTGAACAGAACAATTTAGAAAACTTCATTGGATGTTAATTCATAGTAATTCAGCATGGCTGTATAATTGATGGGAGCGTTACATTCCATTAAACATGGAACATAACTCCCGGTCAGTCCAGTCTAATAAGTGCCCATCATTTATCTCCCTGGTATCATCGCTTTACCACAGTCAAACATGTAAAACAACTCTTAATGTTCTCCCTAGTCCCCTATGGGTGTTTCTCCCTGTTATCATCATTGCCTCTACTCTACGGGGACTTCCTCTGGAGACAACATTTTCATAGACCTTTGACCTAAACCATATTTTCCATTTGAATGGTTTGACTAGTGAATATTTACAAGCATGTTTAATGGATAATAGATCTCATCTGTGAGTATCAGGAGCCATTTTCTGCTCAGTCAGGTTCTGCTGTTGGCCTTAGCCCCTTGCTTGCGGTAATATTGACCCCTCTTAAAAACAAAATGACCTGTGCCTCATTTAGGCCAAGTAGTATGCATACGTATTGCACAAGTCCTAAGGGCATACATGTTTATAACAAGAAAAGCTGGCGGCCTCGAATGTAAACATCTTAGCACTGTAATATTATTGTATCAGTAAAGTCCCAGAAGGTGGTAGATTTAATAATGTGGGTGGATTATATAAGAGAGAGAATAAAGCAGTAATTTGAAATTGTTTGGGGACCTTTTGTGTCAATGGTTATGGAGGCTAAGGGACAACTCCATTCCCTCAGGCCACTGTTAAAAAGGCAATGACTTTTCTTGTACATGCGCAGCATTTTGGAATCTACATGCATTACTAGCACCACAGGCTTTTATCGTGTGATTAGTAATACATAATACATTTGATTCTATTATCATGCATGGGGAAAAAAATGAATGAAGGTGGTGAAAAAGGAAGAACATGTTGATGAATAACGTCTGCAGTGAAGTGCTTGAATATACATTTGCAAGTGAAACAGATCTCAGTTTGCTTCTCGGCTGCTTATACAACCACAGGGTTTTTAATCTCTTTCTTGCCGATGAAAGTCCCAGTAATTGCTATATTTCCCTTTTTGTTTCAAGGACCTTTGATGATCCCTTGGCTTGCATCAGAGGGCAAAGTCATTAGTGGAGAAATGAGCTCAAGTGAAGAGAAAGAGATTGCGGGGTTCCCAGCATGATTGGAAACTTTGACTCACATCACATCCTAATTTGAATTCAATTTTCAATATATATTTGATAGATAAATGACAATTAGAAAATATGTACTTAGTTACTGTAAACAGATATGAAGTGGTCTTTAAATATATATTTTTGCTTTTCTGCTACCAATTAAAACATCACATGATAGATTTCCTATTGTTGCAGACATCTTTTACATAGTCACATTCATATTTGTTTCCACAGAGGAAGTTTTAGTTGGTTACATATGCATTAATAAACACTTAAATTACAGGCTTACAGTCACATTATAATAATTCACAAACCAATTATTAAAATAGTATATGCTGCTTAAAAGTATAGCATACAACAATAACTATAAACCATTAGACAGTGGTGGTATAAACACAATGAATGAAGACACTCTATGCATATTTAATAATATAATGTTAATATAGATTTATATTTTCTTTGAATATTGTACATAAATAATTTATTGTAATATCCTTATATCTTCTTGAAATGGTATCATAGTGTACATTTATGAAATGCTTATATACTGATTAGTTTAGCTTATTATTTGTCCATTTTTCTCAGCATGTAATTAGTGTGCAATAATTTAAATGATCTTAATATTCTACTTCTTATTAATTCAAACCTACAGTTCAGAATTTATATTTTAGATCTGGTGCACTGAGACACATAAAAATATCCATCTGTATCACAAGCTAAATACAGCGCAGTTACATTTCACAGCAGCTAAACAGGCAATATGTTTTATGTTATAATGCTGCAATCATCATCAAGTTGTTCGGGGAGGGAGAGGGGGGGTGGGTGCAGGGACATGTGAAATATGAATTCCTGTCAATCAAACCACAGCATACAACACTCTGTTGCGGTTGGGTGACAGTGGTTCTTTCATGTAAATCACAGACATTAGAAATAAAAGACAGGCCTGTTGACTTGCTTCATGCTGGGAATCGGTGGCCCAGCATGTGTTGCTCTGTCTGTGCTTCACTCTCCTGTGGAACTGCTGTCCCCTGGGTCCTAGCACTGCTCCCTGGGGTGCACTGCATATAATTACCCACAATCCACCCTGAAACAGCTCTCATTTACAGTAATCAACAGTCTGCACTTCAAAGGATTCATGTGGCATCAGACATCCAAGAGCCAGTGTGTGTTATTACAAATTATTATTATTATTGCCTCATAGTTACCTTTATATACTAGAGCTGATGACTGCGTTAACTAAGGAGATGATGAGATGCCTGCATGTTTCTTTTTGCCCATTAAGGGCTGATGAGGGCAAAGATGATATGCTATATGCTGTTAAAAACTTCAAAAGCAGACTCAGTTCAATATGAGGTCTGAACAACAGCAGCTAAAGCATCAGATGTCTAATATTATACAGGAGGGTGTGAAGAGAAAAGGGGGGTAAGCTTCATCAAGGGCTTAAATTTACATGACTAACAAATTCAGACGGCAAGCAAGAAATGCAAGATCATTTGATCATTTGGCAGACATGATGGTGGTGTGTGTGATAATGGTCATTATCATAAACAGAAGCTATCATTAGGGTTGATTTCAGATAATGGTCAGTGTGGAAACCATTTTATACTAAGAAAAGCCTTTCCCCATTAAAGACATATTAAGTGAATTAACTCACATCATGAGTGGGGAGCCACTATGTGGTATTGCCTGGAACATAATGCGCTTATAATGTGAAGTGATTTCTCCTGACTGGAGACAAGTCAGCCAGTTTACATTCATAATAGTTTGCTTCAATCCTGCTCCATTCAGCTGTTCAGCAAACAAAAACAGTTTCTTTGTTTAAACTATAAAAACAATGTAAAGCATTTCTTATCCAGCTTATTTACAAATACATAAATATTTTCAAATATATATATATATATATATATATATATATATATAATTTTTTAATGTTAATGTTCACATTCACATATTCACATTACTTTGTTACTGGTTATAACACAATATAATTACATGCAGCTTAAGTATGAGATTGTATGACATTTGTAATAAATTAGAAATGTTCTAATTACATACACAGTTTTGTTTTTTTGTTTTTCAATAAGGAGATATTTGTGCATTCTAAATATACAGTACTCAGTAATTCATTGATTCCTCTCCCATCTACCTCCTGGCAAAATGGCTTTTGTGCATCCAGAGAGACCACCTTCAGACATGACATCCTCTGCTCTCTGGTGGGAAGAGCGACGTCCTCCACAGAAGCTGCCTCTGACCCTCTGGCACTGCTGGGCCTCATCATTGCCGGTCCATTAGGAATGCTGGAGCAGGTCTCCAAACGGGCACGGCTGCACCACATTACTCCTACCACTCACTGCTGGCAGGTCCCCTAGTGGCCAGGTCATGTCATGGCATGGGTGCCCTGTGAGTGAGCTTGTACCAGGTCTGCCCTTGACATGCCCCCCTCCCACCCCCTTACTCCTCCTCCTCCGCTTTCTCCGCCACGGAGAAGGGAGAGCAGACAGTCCGGATGGGGCACTGGGGGTGCCAGCTGGTGCCAGCTGCGAGGGGAGATATCCAAGGTGGCGGACACCTGTCCTAACTCGCGCCCCCCAGCTCCCACAATGCATCTGGTGCGGCCCTGCAGACCCATCGTGGGGAAATGAGGCGCTAACCTTGAGGAGAAATGCTCCCAGCGTCGCATTAAGAGAGGCCCTAATTGCTGAGTGCAAGTACTGCCAAATGACATTAGGAAGTGCTGTCGTTTACTTTAACATAATGGCTCAGCGTGTTTTTTGGCTAAACTCCCTTTGCTTCTCTGAGGTGTTTCACCGCAGTGGCTGTTTTGGTCCTGTCATGACCAATCATTGGAGTACTTGAGGATAAAAGCAATTCTTAAGGACAATCATTGTAAAGACATTAGAGAGTTGGGCGTTCAAGTTTAAAATCTAACTCTGTGGTGTGAAGAGAAGCACTGCAGAGGTTCTC
Organism: Leptatherina wallacei; assembly: GCA_028567055.1. Classification (NCBI taxonomy): domain Eukaryota; kingdom Metazoa; phylum Chordata; class Actinopteri; order Atheriniformes; family Atherinidae; genus Leptatherina; species Leptatherina wallacei. Next base: position 17,559,965 of record JAOXYM010000017.1, read on the forward strand.
GAGTGTTCCATATGAACTTTACAATGTACACGCCTGCCATTTGTGAAATAGCAAGAGCATTTACTGTGCAAGCTGGGTGAGTTATGGTATTATTTATTCTTTTTTTTTTATCATCAAACCACATGCTTGTATTGCTCGGTCGTTCCAAAGAAATACTAACATAGTCCACTCAGTGTGATTAAATTAAACAAGCATGCTCATTACATTATGCATACTGTAATAAGAATAGCCCTGACCGGTCTGTAGCAGTATAGCAGGCTCCACAGAGACTGATCACATGTTTTGCCGCTGCACTAGATTTTTGGGGCACCCATTAGCAGAACAAAAATCACCTTTGATTTAATGAAAGGTCCTCATTTGCTTACCGGCTCCCCTCACTTACAGGCACATGGTTAAATTAAGCACTGGCACCCCCAACCCCCCACCCGCCCCATTGCTGCCTTATTCGAAGGAGACACCGTCCCTTCTCCTGCAGTATAATGCTGTGATGATTCTATGATCCGGTGTTTCAAGTCTGCAGGAGTGTCAGAAATCCACTGCAAGGTGCTTCTAATTGCAGATACACCTCAGCACTTGAAAGTAATGAATGTGAGCATGGTGAAACCTCTAAGGATCAAACGCTAGTAATACATCATCAGTTCTGAAAAGGGTAATTCGTTTCCCTTCGCCAAGCAAAATATTAGAAGTTCAGATAGGGGGTTTTATTATTAATTTATTCTTCCCCCAATACATGATTTTGTAATTGAAGTGCTATGAATAAAGTAACCCATATATCTTAGTGAGGCACTATGCATCCGTTGACTAGACGTGGGATTTGAGTGTGTAAATATTGTCTGTAGCAAAGCGCAACAAGGATGATTCTTCCTCAAATACACTTTGGTGATATCTTTGATTGGATTTGGAGCTGTGTATTTCCCAAGATCATAACAAATCACTCTTTATTGTGTCGTTTCTCAGATCTATAGTGTTATTTACTGAACTTCTACTAAGCTTAACTCCTTGAATTTGTTTGAAGTTTTGTTCAGATAAATCCTCGTGTTGTTGGCAGGTCTTTTATAATTGTTTAAGTCTTAAATTGAGCAGATTTCAAAATGAGAAGACATTTGTTGCATTTTCCATTCCCATATACTCAGAAATGTCCATGCAAACAATCCAAATGTTATTTCTAAACTTTGCTTCATTTGATCCTTGTGAAGAGTATCACCTCCAGTCACCGCGGGGTAATTGTGCCACTGGGACTCAGTCAAAATAACTTCAGTAGTTCACTAGAAGATGGCCTCTTACTGCTGGTTGACCCCTGCGGACACCAGGCTGTCGACCCCAGGAATGCCGGGGTAAGAAGTTCAAAGCCCAGCTGTCCGCGCATGATCTCTTCGTCTAGGCCGTGGTCGTGCGCCATGGGGACCACTTCCCCCCGCTGCCTGAAACTGGTCTTCACTAAAACAAAATCAGGATATGCTCTGCTCCTTCAATGGTGCTCTAAACTGCTGAAATTCAGTTGAGCGCAGAGTGTTTGTGTGTTCACGGGATGTAATTTACAGCCTTGTGTTGAAAGCAAGCTACCAACCTTGTGCAGGGACCAGTGTTGCAGGAGCTCATGGCATCTGCTCCGATGGCCGCGGAGGAGCAAGCATAACAATGTGCCATTCACGGACCAGATGATGTCCAACTGCGAAGAAGAGCTTGGACAGGAAGGGCAGGAGAAGGGCAAAAAAGACAGGGGAGTTTGATAGACTTTACAAAAAAAAGATTAAAAAAAATAATTTAGAACCAAAAAAAAAAAAAAAAACTTCACAGAATTATGTACTAGAAATTTTATTAAAAATAACTTAAGTGAGTTAACTTATTTATCAAAAATGTATGGTTGAACAGCAGGCCACTAGATTACGTACACAATCAGTTCCTTGTTATTCAAATTGAGTCAAATCAGAGTTGTGGTCTGCAGTTAAAGCCAGGTCTCTACGACCTGTCATATATGGTGTACAGTCAGGAGGTGGCTAACCTCTTGGGGAGGGGAAAAAGTGCTGGGGGGTCTGAGGTGTAAAAACCAAGGAATTTCAGGGGCTGATAAATGAGGCTCTTCCTAACTGCATATGGTATGTGTTTTAAACTGACTCCCCCTCGGCCCTCCTTGTAGCCAGCCATCCTTCATGAAGAGTTCAGGGGCCCTCTGCTGTATAGAGGCCCTGTTTTGTTGCCAAGACAGGCCCCCTGCATAGGCTGCATATGGGACTGTATGATGACTGGCTTGGCTGGCTTTCATGAATTGTTATGGTGGTGTTATAAAGGCTTCACATCGGGTCATTGTTAATTTACACTGACTTTGTAAGCCATTAGTTTTACAAAGAAAATGGTTTGTCACTCAGGATAGACACCTGCTACCTGAGAATAACAGAAGTGAAATTCTAATATCTAAAAGGGAAACAGTCAAAAGCCAAAGAATTAGATTACATCTGTCTGACGGTTTCTTAATATAATCTCGAAGTAAGCACAAACCTGAAAACAGCTTTGACACCACCTTTCTTTAAATAGAGCCCACTTATCGAAGTGTGTAGTCACCTGCTGTAGAAAGAAATAAAGGCTGTGCATGAACATGACACTGTGAACTTTCACAACATCAACAACAGCACTTATAAATTTTAACTAGTGATAGTAAAGTGACCTTTTTGGAGCAATGGGTACTTAGTATTAGTCTATCCTTCACGTTACAGCTGACTATTGGCCATGGTGGTTGCTCACTGTCCTTTTCTGTAGTCTTTTAACCAGCCAGCTGGACATATATGCCTCCCGGTTATTCCACTGGACCTTTACCTCCCTCTCTTATAATAGCACCCCTCTCCCTCAGTCTTTCGAATGTATTCTACTCATTGTTTACTGTACATGCGGGTCCACAGTAATAATAAATAAGGAGCGTGTGTGCCGTGCCAACATGATTGATTACGACAGGGAGGCAAGGTCAGGATGGAGGAACAGGCTAGGGCTGTCCGACTCATTGAGTTAACACTGTATCCGTATTGTATGAATGTCACCAGCGATCCTGTGATTTATTACTACAGCCACTGCTCAATTCTCCTTTTCTACCTCCCCCCTTCTTTTGGTACCTGACCGAGATACAGGATATGAACAGAAGTGTAGACAAAATTCAGTCTGTCAGAGAGCAGGTTACTTTGTTGGGTTTCCGTTTTTTTCCTTTATTCAAACAACTTGTTTAAATTACAAAAGTATGAGTTAAAATTAATTTAAAAAGCATTTTTGGACACTTTTCAGCAATGTTTCGGTGAAATATTAATATGTTGAAATACTTTTCCACACAGAAATGATATTTTCCTATGGCAAATTTTTTTTCCCTAAGGTAAACTTAATTTATTTTGCAGGTGAAGTCATTAAAAGAAAAACAAACACACACATTTACATTATACTGACAGAAAGCAGCTCTGCACACCGAGAAAAAAAAACCCTGAAAGCACTGACTGAATTGTTTATTTGCTTGAATAACACACCCAAAAAAATAGAAAGAAAAAAGTCATTGTCACTTTCAACAATATATACTGAACTACTCTTCCTTTTCTGAGGATCTAACCTTTCGTCTTGGACTGAATACACAATGCCCCTCTGGACCTCTGGACTGCTCACTCTTTAGTGCATGTCAAGAAGACACCAGTCTGGACTATTTCCTCTGGGAGGTGGGTAAGCAAGCGCCACGCTCTGTCAGTTAGCGTAAAATGTTTCAGACTGAAGATGGATGGAGACGACGTGTCACTATGGCTCAACCGGGCTTTCACTGCTGCCATGGCCATGTCCTGGTCACATCAAGCCAAGCGACCGAATCGCTAGGACCTGTCCTTCCTTTTGAGTTAGCATATACACTACATGACAGAGCTTGTGGCCTTCACTCACTTGGGGCAGTAAAAAGGGGAAAAAAAAAGGTTCTTTTGGTACGGTAGGTCATCTGGATGAAACTGAATGCTTTGATTGATTTGTTTTGTTTTAGTGAACTTTCAGTGTTTTGTTTTCAAAAGAAATACATGTAGGCTACAGTAACATGTCAACAAGAAGGTATTTAGATTTCAATATTTCAACTGAAAGAGACGGCGATCATATCATTATATTTGTATAGCTTGATTTCCAATCACAGAACTTCACAATTAAAACAAACCACAAGCGTTAGAAAGAATTCAAGGGTTCTGATGAGAGGGGACCTTGACATGGAAAGTCTTGGAGTGTTGACCTCTGTGTTTGACCTTCCCCTGATATGTTTCCACAGGCAATTCCATAACTCTCTAGCCAACATTTAAATGCTTCCTGTTTGACAGGAAGTTCCACATCACTCTGTGGGACCTGGACTAATGCTCAACTGTGCGAAACGGCAGCACGCAGAACCCAGAGTTAATTTATATCATGTCTCATCACCTTTTTGTGGAAGACTGCACCCACACATGTACACATTCAGGCAGAGACTAACATATGAGCATAGGCCTTTTTTGGTCATGCCTGTGTGCAAACACATGCACTCATGCTGGACTGGTAATGCACCCCTCATTTGAGTCATAGGTACAGTATGTAGTAGCCATACACACTTGCTGAAGTAAAAGTCTCTGTATGACAAGATATTTTTCTCACACTTTTACTCTCCCTCTCTGTGTCTCTTACTCACTCACTCACTATTTCACTGTGTTGTTATTGGAATGTGTGTGTGTGCTGGTGCGGACTGTGAAACTGATGAATGACCAGCCATGGCAGATTCATAGTCCGGATCCTGGTGCAGCTGGAGAGGAAACTAATGGCAAGCTGGGACTACGGAGGTCTCAGAGCTAATACCTGTCTCTTCCATCAGGAGACCTGGGGGCATTTTTTTACACCCAGCCAAATAAGAGCCACCCCCCACCACCAGCAGCACTCCTACTTTTAACACCTTCCAACTCCTTGCCGCTACCCCCTCAACATAAACCCGCTCTATCATGCACATGCACATACACATGCATGGGGGCACACACGTGCAGTCAAGCACGCGAGCATGCAGCCACACACAGATGGACACACACACCCCTGCCGAGCCCCCAAACTGTCCAAACTGTGGGGTGCTGGGGGAAGACTTTAATAGTGAATGGGTGGCCTTACAGGTACTGGGCATCAGCTGTCTGAGTGTAAGTGTGCGGCAAAAGACAAGGATGGGCACTTTACTGGACATTGGGTTTGCTCCCTGCTGATCAGCTACACCAAGAATGGCTTCCTTTGTGAGGGAGGTGAGGTCATGCAGCTTGAAGTTGTGCCCATAGAAATGTTGTTGTACCCATTTCCCCAACTTTGATATTGAACCCATGCCTCAATACATATATTAATGTTTGCATTCATATGCCTCACAGTGTTATCCTCATTAGTGTTCTGTACTATGTTCATCCTGAGAGCAGGCTGTGAAATAGAATCAGAGCGCGAGTGGAAGTCATTAGTCAGTTTTGAGTGTGCATATGTTCAATTGACCTGCAGTATGTAAATTCCTGCAATGCTGGCCTTGCATATGGGCCGCGTGCCTCACTGGAGGCCCGTCCAGCATGGTGCCTCATTACAGAGCTGCTTTCCAGAGTCCTCCCTGTTAATTAGAGAGCTTTTGTCCGTCACGTGACTCTGCTGGTCTGACACTCTGAGGTCACAGTAAGGACTTATGGATCTTCCTCCTGCAACATCCGTTTGTCTATCTGTCAACTTGCACTACACTGTCTTTCACATTTTTCATTTTTTGGTGTGCTTGTAGGACAGTTCTTCGATTGAGCGTTGAGCTCATCCGTCAACTTTTACTATCAGAGGCTTGAAATAATTCACCAACTTCCAAAGTCAAGGCTTTGGTTAATTAAGTCTGTATTTTTGTAATCTACCGTGAAAAAGAGTCAGGCCGTGCTTGTTTCTTGTTAAAGTCCTATCTGTGAAATTTAATTTTTTTTTCCCTTTTCTACCTTTTCACCTGCTTGTCAAACTTGCAAGGCACTCAGAGAAATTATCTCCAGGGTAACAACAAAGCACTGTCAAGATACCCAGCATCCTGCGGCTTAATTGTTATTAATTTACCGCAATTAAAATGTGTCTCTCTGTCTGGTTTTTTTTCATGCCTTGACAAGCATGGATATTGTTTACATGCAATGAGAAACTGTTGAAGAACATTTCCAAGCAATGTCACTGTCTGTGCATAGCTCTAAGCAATTCCGGCACACATCGCGATAAAGCCCATATTTGAATAGGAGCGGATATCAAACACATTCATTAGGTTACATGCTTCACTTGATTAATTATATCTGAAGAAAATTGCGGGCACTTCGGATCTTAGTCTGGTAGTATCGCCATGTGCCACGGATCCCTAATTTCCAAAAGAAAAAGGAGGGGGTGGTGGGGGGCTGAAGGGGATTTTTTTTTCCCTCTCTCAGTCTATCCCGGACAGCCTGCCTCTCTCCCAAAGGAAATGAACGTATTCAAATGTATCTCCATCAATGAGCACAGTAATTATGAATTCAGCACTAATTAGTAGATACACTACTTTCCTTGCATATTTGATTTCCACTGTGAGATGTTAATAAGGGAAGTGCCCATTTTTGTCCTATCTCATAAAAATTCCAGAGTGTTGGAAAGGGGGGTGGGAGGGAGGGGTGGGGTGGGGTTGGGGGGTGGTGGGAGGATGGGAGGGCATGGGGATGTGGTGGAAAGGGGGGGCAGATGGCGAGAGGGAAACAGGGGAAACATTAAGTATGCATGGAAGTCGAAAAAAATAAGTTTACAGATAATTGGCGTGGTTACTGAGGGGCTAAAACAACACTGCTTACCTTAGTTAACATTCTGCTGGCTAAACATGGCTTTTAAAAGACATACATGCATTGTATTACTCTTTTCTCATTTACTCCACAAATAAAGGCTTTCCACCAGGAGGGGAAAAAAAGGGACCCCAAATATAATGATAACGTGTTGAATTACTAATGTCACACCCTTTTCAGGGAGTACACATTAGCATATGAATAAAAGACAACTCTGATTGTATTTCTTTTTTTTCAAATTTTATATCTTTTTTCAAATATAATGAAAAAGTAAAACCCCAAACTGTTTTGCTCTCTCACAACGCCAAGGGGTAATTACAATATTTTCCCAGAGTGAGAGAAATAAGAGAAACCCTCCCCTTCTTTGATAATGTTGCAGACACATATTTACAGTGCACCACTGCTTGTGATTTATTAATATTAGAAGACAGCTTTTGTTGCACTGTTTTCACAGCAAGTGATTAGCACAGCCAGCTACAGTGAATAAATTCGTAAGTGGATTAAATTATCAAAGTGCAATAAATCTAATAATTTAAATGTTTATTGGAAGTGAAGGACTTCATATTTCCAGCGCAGTCAGATTAGGGAGCAGATGGTCACCCTTATGCCAGTGTTACTGTGCGAACACACGTGTCAGAGGCCATACCTTTACCAATAACATGAACATATTTCTGGACAACACACAATTGCATTGGATACAGTGGATTTATCTAATTAATCCAATCATCTCTTTTGAATGGGGGATTTCTGTGCCCACTGGTCTCCTCCTTTTTGACTGAGATTGGCGTCTTTGTGCCAGGCTGCCAGGCTGCCAGCCTAAGAGGCTGGTCTCCTTCTCAAGGAGACTGTTATGACCATGTGGTGTTTGTGCCAACCTCTGGCTGCGGCAGGGAGATAGGGAGCGCACAGGAGGGAAAAAAAAGAAAGAAAAAAAGAAAGAGAAACAGTGACAGAAATGCAAACACATAACTAAACATTAGTACACACATATTCTCACAAAAGTAATTGTAAAATCATTGTATAAATACTCTCTCAGAAACACATACAGATCACAGGCAAACAGGGCAGCCACTCTACGATCTACTTAATCTGTGATCAGATAAACTACAATAAAGGCAGGTCTGGCAATAGAGGGCAAGGGCTATTATGAATGATCTGTATGTCACTCAACCACAGACCCACACACACAAACAACCATACAAACACATACACACAAAGGAGGCCCCCTCACACTCTTATTTGACTTTGTGTGTGCTTCGCTGGGTTTATTATGACAGGCTGAGCGGCGGGGAGGGAATTAAACTGTTAAGCAGACATCAGAGGCTGTCTAATGTTTAATGCAGGAGCCGGGGCATGTGCTGACTGATAATGAATACAAACAGGCCAACGTCTTATTTGTTGTGCTTTTCATTGGGAATGACTCGGGTGCTTGACATCCACAGCTAATGTACTGTACGCGGCTATTGTTCGAACCCCCCTCTCATCCTCCCTCCATATCTCTCTCTGTGTCTCTCCCTTTTTTCATTTCACTTGTCTTCCTTTATTGTGCTGATTCTTCAAAGCTGCGCTGTCACCGCCATCACACAACAAGCCTGTCTCAGTCTCACTGTGACAGGATAATGTTGTAATTCTGGTGGAATCACAATCTCCATCATGATAATGTGTTGATGGGATGTGGTAATAGTTGTTAAAAGGTCACCCAGTGTGCTGTAATTGGCTCTTTCATACTCCACTACGTTTACTACGACAGAAGGCATGACCTCGCTGGCAGAGACGGTAAATATGCCATCTTGAGAGTGTAATTATACAAGCCAAGCCTTCTTGGATCCCTTTCTCTCGCCTCCTTTGCCCTCTCTTGCCACTCATTTCCTTACAGTCTCACTTTAAATGTCCAAATGTAACAGTAAGTTGGCATGAGGAATGAAGCAAAGCCGCCTTACAATACTGTACGTATGCCATGACTGGCAGTGGTACAGTATTGTTTGAGACGGGCAATTGTAAAATGAAGACCTAATTTGAGGAGGCATCCACTTTTAAAAATATTCAGTCTTATCATTTCCTATTGAAGGGCTTTGTCCACATTATTTGGATGAAAAGGGGATAAATTGACTAACAAAAAAATAAAGCATTTTATCTGATGTTTTCATAAATGAAACATTTAAATATATATTAAAGCATGTACAAACAATTTAGTATCATTTGTATTGCACTGTGACAGCCCAGGGAATAAATAATAAATAACAATCCTACATAATTATTTTTTCAAAGACAACAGCCTCAGTTCAGCTTTTTAATTAGTTCAAACACACAATTATGAGGAAAATATGATTTATGTTTTTTGGGCATTAGGTGTTAAGTTGAATCAATACTGTAAATAATACGGGGATACAAAGAGACTGTGTGTAAAAGCCATAATTGGTCTAATCACATCAGCACAATAATAAGATCCAGGAGAGATGTGGAGTTAAGTCAGGAGTATATTTAAACATCACATTGTCATTTAAGTTTTTTTCCCCATATTTATGTTTTATTGTTTAGTTTTTCCCGCGACCCTGCGTGGATTAAGCGGTGCAGAAAATGGATGGATGGATGGATGGATGGATGTTTAGTTTTTTTTTTTTAATTAAATACACTTTAGGGGAGAAAATTTTATGTATTGCTCAGCCTTTTTTAACATTTAACA
>JAOXYM010000017.1:17575192-17617803 GCA_028567055.1 Leptatherina wallacei
ACACACACACACACACACACACACACACACACACACACACACACACACACACACACACACACACACACACATCCAGTACACCCACCCACCCACACACACACACACACACACATACACACAATTTACAGAGCACTCATTTCTCATCAATCTGGTGCTGCTTCATTTGCCTGTCTCTCAGTCCCCCAGAGAGGGACAACCTATCTGCTAGCAGAGCTTAGCATTTGATCATGAGTGTCAATATCAAACTGCAAAGCAGGATTACACACTGCTGTCGTCAATAGACGTAATGGTTTTACATGTGTTAAGGTTAACTCAGCCATTTAATGTGCACAGTACCTCTGAGATAATCATTCAAAAAAAGGACTTAAAAATGTCACACAAGCCTCAACAGACCTGGGCCTCAGCGATGATCACACACTATACTCAGAGGCTCTTGTTGCATTTTTCTCTTTTCTTAGATTTGACAGCTTATGACTATGGAGTAGACAATTTCTACTGTATAAGACTAGTCTTCAAGGTATTTGATTCAAATTTCTTGCAAGAAATATTGCCTGTGATGTATGATCAGACTGTCTGCAAAGTCACCAGAGATGCTATTATTGATCATAGGCCGACCTAATATAAATTCTGTTAACTGTTTATTAAGAAGGAGCTTTAGTGTTCCACAAAGAGTATTCTTTGTTGATCATTTTATTTCACAGTGGACTGTAACTCTGATGACTTCAGACATATAAAATTATTTCTTTTTCTTATTTGTACAATACTGTTGAAAATTCAACTAAAACTTCTTGACTGCTTGTACGTTTACAAATCTTTCTCTATGTATACATTGATATATTTGTGAGTATATGTTTGTGTGTGACTGAGCATATGTATGTCCAAGCTGTGAAGCTCTGTGCAGGAGTCTCTTACTTTTATTTTCACAAAACATAACACTCTCCTGCTGTAAACCTCTGCCTGTGCAAGTGACAGCTAAAAATCCCCCACAATGCTGTGAATTAGGAAGCGGTCTATTAGACACATGATCACATGATGTGGGATTAGTGGACTGAAGTCTTCAAAGCTGCTATTACAACTCCTGAGATGTGATACAGGCTCCCCCACTGCTCTCTGCAGGGGCGTGTGGCTCTTCCTCAGAGAATTACCTGACACTGTCGTGTCTGCGCTCTGGGAGACAAGTGCTGTGGCTCGGAGTGGAACAGCCAACATCAGTCGGAAATGCTCCCTCCATGCTGCGCTGAGCCAACAAACCCTGCATTTAATCCCATGTGTGAGCTGCCATCATGGCTACATGAGTTGACATCAGAGAAAAGGAGTTAAGGTGCTAAGGCTGGAATGATGGGTGATAAAATGGATTACAGATGGGGAAATGCCATCATGCTTGAATAGTAAGTCACGCTCAGAAATGTTAATAATAGTAGTGATTTCCCTTGTATAATATGGTTAGAACTAATAGTGGAGATGTTTTACAGATGTGTAGAGGAAAGATTAAATGTAAAATCAGATATAATAACATGTATAATAAACCACGTGTTTAAATTTATAGATGGTTAAAGAAAAACATTTTTATTAGTGTAAAGACTAAACCATTTAAAGGGAAGGGGGTTTATAGGTACTTTGCAAGGAAAAATGACATCTTCAACAAGTTTGCAATACTATTACAACAATATACCCTATAATACAGTACACCTCAACAAAGACTAAAAATGTAAGAAATAAAAAAAAAAAAACAGACAATTTGCGGAGGAAAAAAAAGTGGTTACATTCTGAACTTCAAGTTACCTTTTCTAAAGCTGAACACTGGGAATTTGGACCTCCCAGCGCAAACATTAACGGGCTGAAATGCAGCTCTGGATGTAACAAAGGAAACAATACCAGGGAAGAGAGCCAAGAAGGCAGAGCTGGCACGCCTGTTCCTGGGACCATGGGAATTTGGCTCCCAGAAATAATGGGGTTGAACAGGACCCAGCACCACTGCTACTGTAGCTGGGAAAATGGTGTACTGCAAGCCAGACTCCATCCAGGGAGACTTAAAACAGAGGAGGGAGGGGGAAAAAAAAAGAAATGAAATATACAGTATGGGTTGCACCTCACAGTGTGAAGCTAGATGAGTAAAATAATGGAGGAAGAAGAACCCCGTCTTATGTTTGTCCTGAGCAAGTGATTGTAAATCAAAAACACTGCCCAGCTTAGTGGCTGGATGTGAGCTAACATAATGCACTGCATGGACAAACTGCCACCTGGGCAGAAAACAGGGGAAAAACAGGGGGAAAATAAAATAATAATAGTGCACAGGACATAAAGGGTCTTTCATGTGTGCTTTACACTGTGTGGCCAAAAGTAAAGGAGAATTATTGGTGTATGTATATTTATAATATTGGTAATGTTAATGCTTGCAGCCCTTCTTCAGCCTAATTAGGACAATAAAGGGTTATGGGCTAATGTATGACTGCCATGCCAAAGCTAATGAATGCCTGGTGTACCTTGTTTCCTCCCAAGCGTCCTTGGACTGTCATCTCCAACCTTTTGATGTTGTATCTGATTATCCAGGCAGCGATTAATCATGATTAAGTAAGCACCAAGTCTCTGAGAGAGAAAGAAAAAGCAAAGTGGGTGGGTGGACAGCAGGAAAGTTGCCCAGGTTCAGGCCTTAATTCCAGGCAGCACGGTCTCCAGCTTCTGCCAAGTGGACACTGGTAATGAGATAGCAAAGCAAAAATCATGGTGCTTTTTTAAGTGTTGCGAAAGGAAAGATTCATTATCCAAGCCAGCCTTTATCCAAGCCATAGTTGAGGCGTCCAAAGAAACGCCTATTGCCTTCTGTGGTAACCAAATTGGACACCGCTGCACGTTTTCACTTGCCCAGTACGATTTGACAGCCATTTTTGCATGTTTTGTTGATACAGAGACATTTCAATATACCTCTCCGCTCACTGCTTTTCCTCCTCTCCAACAACATTTTCCTGCTTTGATATCAGTTGATGGAATATAAATGGGTTGGAGCAAACCTAAGGTAACCACCTATTGGCCTTCATGCATTTCTAATGTAACCTGGTTTGCCCATGCTCACAGAGTAGGGTTGGCTTCATTACTCGAAGGTGCTGAGTCTTTTGCCAGAACCCTGCCTTTTCAGCGAATAGATCACCCCTTGTGACCAGGGTCTCTGTTACTGTATGCACCATCTGAAAGCTGTAGCTGTTTGCCCAGGTGCCAAAATAATCAAGTTCAGCTTGCATGGCAGGTTATGAAAGAATATTAACTGTGGGAATAACCCGGCTTGACATGCGTCGCCCGCATGCATGATCAAATGAGAGCACTCTCAGGAAAGGAGTTTTCCAGGTAGGCCTACTGGCAGAGAAGTCTGGGCTTGTGATGACACCAACTTAATCATTGTTACTTTGAAGTCGGAGGGGTCAGTGTTGTAATGGGTTTTGACAAAGGTACAACGATTCTCTCTTTTTTTTGCTTTCCGACTATTTTCTGTTAATGCATTTAGCATTCTGCGTCTGTAATGGATTTCCCAGCAAAGGGGGAGACTGGAAGCTGTTGTTGAAGCACGTTTAATGACGAACCAAAGGACATAGAGCTGAGGTCCACATTATTGCCACTATCAATAATACAACTGTTTAAGTGGTCCACTTGGAGTATAGGCATATAATACTTCCTTTTCTACTAAGCTGCTGCCTCTTACAGTGAGAAATATTTTCTCCACTGAGGTCTGATGTGAAGAAATTTGTTTTATGAAAACCGCTCCGCCTTGTCATGGCTTTTCCTGTCAGGGTTTGTTTCTGTTAAATAGACCTAAAATTTGATTTTGCTTAGAGGATTTAAGGTTTCCACCTTCATGGTTTTCCTTCCCATCAATCATTCTGTTTTTCTCCCTGAAACCAGTATTTCAAGCTTAAATTATGGCAAATGATGTGTGTTCTGTGTGTTGTGAAGGAAAACAAAATAACCCCTGATGGTTGTACTGTAACTTAACATCTCCCTCACAGCCTAATGTTTAAGTGGAAAACTTCCCAACCACAAAGGCATAAATCAGCCACCCTGTCCTCCAAGTTTCATCATAGAAATGTTAAATTGTGTTTCAGAGCCAATATGAAAACATGGAAAAATAAAGAGGCATGAAGTTATGTATCTTGTTCCCATCAAACACAAAGAGAAATCGAGGAGATCATCATATAATTGGCGAGAGTGTGTGTACACATGTCTCCCTCCAGTTCCAGCACAGTCCTTCAGTTCAGCACAGGCTTTGAAATGTGGATTCAAAGCTAGCGGACTTCCCTGAATCACTGAAAACCCTCAGGACGTGCTTTGGCCTTTGCGGAGGTGGAAGCCAAATATGAGTCTGAGAAGATGAAGCACCCTGGCCTATCGTCTGTTCCTGGTAGGTGTTCACTCGCAATAAATATTTCATTTTGGTACAAAACAAATAACTTGACATAATTCCTCCCCCGCTCTTCCGAGTAGAATGACAGAGTGGCTGATTTACGCATGGCAAGAGGTGTAAAAAGCATAGAGGCATGCTGCTTTTCTCTATCCACTATTTAATGGATGCAACCCAATGGGCTAACAACTGTTTCCCTTTTTTCAGAGAACTGTGAAGTGAGGACACACTTGGATTCATACGAATTGCTGACTGTGATTTGTGTAGGGCTCTCTGACACATAATGGTTGCTTAATACTGCATGGAATATAGCTGTGCACAAGAACACTATTGAAGAAAAATTTTTTTGCTACACTTACTCAAAATATACATATAAAAACGTTAATTACTCCTGCAGACGCCTTTCAGTGTTTTCTTTTAAGCGGATACAGAGGCGAAATAGCTTGACCCAAGCCAAAGTTCCATCGGAGACATGAAAGGACAAATGATTTCAACTTTAAATCCACTGTGAAAGTGTATTAACCTCTTAACTATTTTCTCATTTCTTTCTCCACGAATGCTTGAGGCTGTCTCTGCTTTGTTGCATTTGTCAATCACTGTAATTTGGGCTCCATTTCCAAAAATAATTATCAGGTGAGTGGCAGCCCTTTGCCTGGAGTGCCAACTTGGAAGCGACATGCCCAAGAGTATTAATTATGCCGCTCAAAATATGAAGTCTTTTAATAGAGAGGCTGACGTGACATCATTGTTTAGATTCTTTCTTCCCTACAAACATGACAATCACGGCTGTCCCCCTGGTCATCAGCAAAGATGAGGAGGAATTGTCAGAGGAAGTTATTAACAAGCTGTGTACCATGTGATAAAGTCAGTCAGACTCTCACTGGTACCATGTCTGTAGGTTCGCAAGAGAAGATGCAGAGAGCGCGTAAGGAGTAAGTCAACAACTTCAATACGGCAGCTGTAAGAGATACAGAATGAGGTGGAAAAATGCAGAGCAACAACTGAGGGGGAGGTATTATGTGTGAAAGCCTCAAACCTTTGAAATCCACATACTAAAATTATTGCTGAATGTAAGTGTTGACACTGTACTCAGAGGACCATGCAGTTCCGTACAGTCGCCAGCCTCAAACACGCTCCCCCTTTCTCCCTCTCATTCTGCCAATCAAGTGCTCACAAACAGAGCTGCACTGTAGTTGTGGTTCACATTCAGCAGTTGCTTCTGTGAAACCCTAAGAGGGAGAGACAGCTTCCAGGTCTCATTAGCATCCAGTAGCGGCTAATGCTGCCTCCCTATTACTGTCTGAGGAGCTGAAATTCAGTTGGAGATGAGCACAGCCCAGGGGGCTTAGGGTTGCCAGTTTAATTAGTGCCTGATAATTTCAATAATGAGTGACAATTCATTGGGGCTTTTTAGGTTGGCCCACTGTTTGAGTGCAAATCGATAATCCTCTGTTTCTTCCCCCACTCTCACGACAGATAAAGGGCGAGTGTGGGGGGGTGGGGGGCTCTATCCCTTTGCAGGAATTAAATGAAAAGAATCAACTTAGAGAATGTCCCTTTGAAACCAAGAAAGGGAAGCCTATGTGATTTGATTTTCTGTTATTGGATGAGCAGGTGGGTCTTTAGTTGCTGTCGTGGGGTCCAGAGTAAAAACAATTTGCCTGGAGTGATCTGGGGTAAGTAAGTGGAGGGTGAGAGGTTTACACTTGTTTTGTAGTCATTCAAATGATGCCCTGGCCCTTAAACGCAGGAATGCATATTTATCTCTGAACATGTGGACAGGATGCATGTACTGAGATATTCTGCAAATATCACCCTCTTTCTTAGTGTGCACACGTAAAGATCCAAAATTCCAGAATAGTGAAATAAAAACAAATGCTAATATATTCAATTGCCCCTAAGCTCAGAAAGCACATTTACCTTTGTTGCTAGAGAGGTGTTTAAATCTTTTGTAATTCAGTGACAGCCAACACGATCCTGCTAAATGCATTGCCAATGTGTTTAGCGGGATCGTGAATTCCTGTTTTGGTTCTGGAAGCTATCACAGCTCTTCTGGCAGAAGAACAGGTGAGGTTTAATAAAGTTTTAACAGACGCTTTTGATATTCACTGAAATAATTATGCAAGGTAGCATGCTGTTTTACAGTTATTGGAAATGAATTAATTTGAGGTGTCACAGATTGTGCATTAAATAACCAATTAACCACATAACACCCAAACCTCTGACTCACACTTGCATTGTAATAATTGTAGAAACAGGAAATAAGTACCTATTATTCGTTAATACACATTTGGTCTTGAGAAGTAAATGCCCGATGCATGCAGAAATAAATTATCACGAAAAAATCTGTGATTAAAAAAAAAAAAAAGTTGACAAAACACACAAAAGAGGTAGACGGAGATCACACCTGTCAATATATGGCACAGACCTCTCTACCTGCGCAGCAGAAGTGATTGTGGAAAAGCTTTATTGCCCTTTTGCTCCATGTCTGCATTTGACACGCTATATGTTCCACAATATACTGAACAATACTGAGTCAGCACATGAGCTGCCTCTATATTCAGACTTCACCACACAGCACTGGAATGAAAGTGCAATGAGAGCATGCAGCTTTCCCTCAGTCAGTTAGCCTGACATATTGTGAAGGACAGTAGCCTAATTATTCCCTGGCAGTGGCACAGACCTGCCAGTCCCTTCAGATTGAGTTGAACCACCTAGGTTAGAGTTTGATTCCTGGGTGTCTGCTCTGTTTTGAGTCGGATATAGGATCATGCCCACCGGAGATTTAATTTGGACATTCGGTGATCTGAACCTGACCCCTTATTACTTTCACTCCTCATCACCCTGACCCATAGTCTTCCTCTATTACAACCCCAAGAAAAACAGCAATCATCATGTTAATACATAGAACATCAAGAGACTATTGATTGTGGTTCCTTGCCGAATATTCCTTCCATGACATGTGGTTCAGTGCCCCCTTCGTGCTTGTCTGTGGCAGTCTTTTTAAATATTCATGATGAGGTTGCCTTATGGTTCTGCAGCTGAATTTCTAATTGGGCCGTCAAAAGAGATACAACATGCCCTTAAGCAGGACCGTAACAGCGGTCAGCTCAAACAGAAATTGTGTGATTCAGCCACAGGGCTAATTAGCGATTAGCATTCACTGTTTACAAGGGTTTTTACCTGTGGGCCAGGCAATGGCTGAATTGAGCTTAAATCACTCCATTCTGCCTTTGAAGCTTCAAGAGCTGCCTGTCCATATCATAATGACTGGGAGGAGAGAGGGAAGCGCTTCTACTGTGTAACAACATAATCATCAATTAGGGCAGGGAAATGGCAAGAAGTGGGGATTTTAGCTCATTAAAAAAAGCCCAGAAGAAAACGTATCTCAGGATTTATATATATTTTCTGTCTGTCCTCTGTCAATGTCTGCCATCTTTGGAATTCAAATGATTTTGACTTTCAAGATGAATGGAAATCCTGAAAATATAATTCAGAGGCTCAGAAGCAGACATTCCCTAATAAGGACTAAAATATGAATGACATTTGCTCCATGACGATCCTGGATGGAAATGGGATTGCCACTGATTTAGTCCTCCTTATTAGTTTCCCTGGTCTCTAAATTATGCTTAATGCATTTTTACAGCCATTACAGCCAAAATTAATGTCACTGAATTGCAAGCAGATTCTTGAAATTGTGAGGTTATTGCCAACTTATAACTAAAGTATCAAAATTGCTGCTACTCATGCATACTGCATTGCCTTAAGCCATAATTGCTGCAGTTGGAATGAAGCATTTGTACAGCGGTATATAGCATGGCCTGCATATGGTAGGTTTACATTACCTCAGTGTACACCTCACAGTCAGAGTCAAGGCCAATTTATTCTTTATTAAAAGACAATAATAATATTCATAACAAATCCAGCCACATGATGTGGTACTTTGGTTGCAAATAAGGTGTTCGTTTCATTTAGTTTTTTCATGTTTAGTCCCTGACACAATGACAATGAGCTGTTGAATACCCAATCCATCACTTTTATTTGATATTTGGGGATAGCTGGTGGCTAACAGGGACCATTGTGTACATCATCATGGTAGAGCCACTACAAGGACATACAGTAGCTCATGTCTGCAACAGCTTTCCAGACATTAAAAAGAATATGAGATTCCCCCAACTTCTTTGAGGATGCACTGCCTTTGAGAGAGGACTTCTTTTGAGCATATCCAAACGTTTTCATCTCTCTCATTTTTTTTAAATCTATTTTCGCCACAAAGTAAGGACTCAACACAAACTAATTCAGGGTGATAAAACTGCTGGAGTGAATTTCCTGCCTAACAAAGTACAAAGATGGTTGATAAAAGGCTTATTAGAGAACCATCATTACTCTCACTTTAGGTTGAAAACGTTGACTGAGAAGCACCCATTATGTCCTGAATTTTTCGCTGATGTGGCTACAAGCTGAGGTGGTGCCGAGGCTTTCCCCCTACTGTTGGAGAGTTAGTTGAGCAGACCTGTCAGTGATGATATACAGACAGCAGGAACAGTGCAAACTCAGGGATAAGAGTCAACAGTAATTAGAGTCTATCCAGGGAGGTGGGAACTCACGCGCACATAAACATGCACACACACTCTGCATACCATCACTTTATGGACTCATGTATACAAACATTGCTGCTGTGCTTACTTCCTCAATAATATGTTTATATTAGAGAAAAAAAATTGCAAATACTTCACGTGCACAAAATTTGTAGATTCATGCACACACACACATGCACTGCCATGAAGATTCATCAAAGACATGTCCTTTAGTGTGAAGATGCAGCCCGTACACTCCCCTTTTCCTTAATTGCTCATTAATGAGATGGAAATATATTTCTGCCACAAAGTTTGAAAAAGATGCACTCATTGAGAAAGCCATAAATCTAAACATTTGAAAAGGAATTAGTTACGGGAGCCTCCCATTCTTGTTCTCTGAAAAATTAATGCAGCGCATGTTATATTTATTACAAGGCTGACTGTCATTCATTTTACCCGAACTAACAGAAATTAAAAGTGACAGCAGCCTCATCAAGAATGAATGCCATTGTATTCTACATGGAGCAGAAAAAGACAGGGCAAAAAAAAAAAACTGATAATAAAACACAGGCTTCCAACAGTGCATCTTTAGCAGGGAAAAGCAAATGCTGTGAATGAAGGATTGAGGGCAAGAGAAAATCAGAAAATACAGTTTGGTAACTTTTCTTTCACTTCTTATTTCAGCTGCAGTTTTGAATATAAAGGATGATTAAGAATCCCACTAAATAAAATTACAATAGAAATGCAGAAAATCTGTTGCATAAACAAAATGTGAGCAACTTGTGTGCTGAAATGTTTTCCATTTCTACTTCAGATCTATTTTCAAATATTTTCCAAGATGTGTATAATTGCTAGCCCCACTCATTAAAGAAGAGGGGTTCTGATCTGAGTATGCTGCAGCTAAATGGTCAGGTTCCCATGTGAGGAAAATAAATGAAATATTAGTTTATTACATATTTAAGTCTGTCTCCCCAGGCTGTCTTACACTTTTTTCTTCTGTTGGTTTGCATTATAGCGTTCACCAAACAGCTTTTTCTCAACTAATGGCTTGCAACAACGTGGTCCTGCTTTCCCCCTCTGCTTTTGGTCTAGATTTTCATAACAAATTACTGTGGTACGCCAAGGGAAGAGAGAAGCCTCCAACTTCCTGAGGAGGCAAAAGGGAAAAATTCATCTTTAAGTGGTACAAAGTTGAGCATTGCCTGTGGAACGTTTTCACAGTGTGTGTCCGTTAAACATTGAGTAGACAGTCAACTGCAGATAATAAGTCAACCTTGTCAGGGAGCTGACAGCAACATTTGGTAATAGTAAATCCATATTGCATGCTGCTCCATGGGAAAAGCTTTTTCACCAAAGTGTGCAGGATTCTGCTGCACTTTTCTCTGACAAACAATAGTTTTATTCCTCCTTTTGGCATATTAAGTCCAAGGTCACATTTGAAATTCCAAGCTGCTTTTGTAAGTTCATAATCTAAGTCATATCCATCAAATTGCTGATGTATCAAAACAAACAGAGGGCTGAAAGCAGAAATACAGAGCAGGATGGACCCTCTGAATAATCGTTAAGGGAAGCCCCCTCGCTCTCCCTATCTCAGGTGTGTGATTAAAATCAATTAAATCACTCCTCTAGTGTCAACCGCCCCAAATCTCCTGACAAATGAAACGGTGCTTTAGGAAGACGAGGATGTTCCTGGTCCTGTCGTGGCTCGGCTCATATTCACAAATGAGATTAAGATTGGGCTGCTGAGGGATTTCAAAGGCCTGTTTTCCATAAGAGCATGAAACAGCCTGTGAAGCCCGTGTAGGCTACATTAAGTAGACTTGAAAGTGTCTGGAGCAGAGATCAGCTCCCAGCCCACAGTGAGAGTAACTAGCTGGAAAAAAGGAGATTATTTACCTGCATCTATATTGTAAGATTTTCAGGGCTGGAAGTTGGATGTGTAACTTAATAATTCTCAGAAAAATAATCCAATATTCCATAAATTCTTAAATACCTCAGTCTATTTATGACACAGTATTATAGTTTGTCTGATGCATCCATTAATGAGTTATTCATCCAATATTAATATGTATTAAATTGTGTGTTTTGAGTCAATACAGTTTTCAACACAGCGCAGCCTTTGCTGTGTGTCTTCAGACAAATTAAGCCATTTACAGAGCATCAATATGGAATCATTAAATGCCCTTTGTGTATTGTTCTCTATGGTCTGTGGACCACCCCTCTTTTCATGTTTTTTTTCACTCACTCACATGCACACTGACTTGGTTCGTGCGTCAGATGAGAGCTGAGGTTTGAGCCCTCCGCAGGCCTCTTTATGACGACAGTCTGCGAGATCTGCTGATCCCATCTCCAATGGGCCTCTGTAACCCCCCTTTGTAACATTAGGCAAAAACGCTAAATCAAAGTGTAGAGTCAGCCCAGTGTGTGTGTTTAACATCCCCCTGCTCTTGTCACCAATGACCAGGGGCGGGCCGCCACGTGTCCTTGCCCTATCCCCCGGTGTCCTATCACTCCTTTATCTGTCCACAGGGCATGGCCGCTCTCCCAAAGACAACCACACATGCATGCTCAAGAAGGGCCTTTTTTTTATTCATCTCAACACCCACAGAGAAAATCAGACATCCCAAATTGTTCCCCTACAGCAGCTGTTTTATTCATGGTTGCATTTGATATCTTTTTTCCCCCCATCCTCATATTTAAACCCATATCTATAATAATGATTTGTTTATTTTAAACAGGAGGAATTTTACAACCCACTTCCACCCCCATCCATCCATATAGTTTCACAGAAAAAAAGTTGCTGTGAAAATCCATCCTAATGAATTTAGAAATTTTTGCAAAAACTCTTTAAATACGCTGTGCAAATGTTTCCAAAACTGAAGAAAACTTATGTAGGACACTGACCTGTATTTCATTTTGAAGAGCAAGAGAAAAAATATACTTCTTAACTCTGATGTTCTTTTGGGAAAACAATAACAGACAGTATGTTTATTTGCGATGAAGCTACACAGCACAAAGAAAGAGGAACTACACCGAGGGATTTTCCTGACTCTTGAGAAGGGTACAACCAATAATCCCAAACCCATGCCAGGACTTGTGATTCTGCTGTATGCTTTTTTTTCCCCTTCTTTATGAAGAATGATCAAATCAAGCATGGAAGTGTGTTTCATCAGTCTGTTGGAGGGTAAAGAGAGACTCTCAAAATAATCCCTTAAGTAGATGAGAATTTCTTTTTTATGTATTGCTTTTTATTGTAAGAATCAGCTTGTTTCAAGAGAGTGCAGGAAATGACAATTATGTTGAGAAACTATGTTCATGAACTGCAGGACCTTTTTCTGGAACCATGCACAATATGTCCGCACATCTGATCTAACAGTGTTATTATTCAGCCTCTTGACAGGTCATATTTTGTCAAATGAAATGCTGAATTGCCTCATACTCTGCAGAGAAGCTGAAGTGATACATGTAAGTAGAATTAAATTACTCTATAGTATATTACAGCCTCAGTGGGATTGTGGCTGTTCCTCCATTTTTAATAAGCGCTTATTTCCCAGGGGGCCTTGTTGGGCACCATGGGTCAACAGTGTCCAAGAGGGCAAAGCTTGTTCACCACATTCTAGAGCCCTTTAATTGCTTGAGGTTATGTGTGCTATTATCTTCCTTTTTCTCTTTCATTATGGAGGTGCAGAGGTTCGGATTGACCCATCCTCTCAATTTTGAAAGCACTCGCTGCGTTTAGCACACTTCAATTAAGATTGCAGAGAAGTGCCGTGATGAGATTTATTTAATTAATTATTCCAGCTCTGATTTGGCCCATGCATATATTTCTTTTTTTAAAGATCTTTCCATGGGTGTCCCTGGTCCACTCTTATTTATTCTGTTGTGATAATGTTACAACTGTAACAGCAATATTTTCGGAGCTCCCATGAGTGCTTGGTCTGACTCAAACATAATAACCCACGGCAGTGTCTGTCTGACTCTCAGCCATTCTCATTCCTGCTTGCAGCTGATGCCGTAACCCTGGCCCCTTCCCTGCAGGCTGTGCTGACGGCTGGCTCAGAGCAGCCACACACACACTTACACACTGAAAAAAGACCTGTGGACCTGCATTTGCATGGACACAAATGTTCACATGCAAACATATGCAAATGCACTCATGTACGCACACATGCCAATGTAAGCACTTACACACAAGCGTACACATATTTCTTTTTATTCCACTGATTGCCCCCTTCTCTTTCTATGCTGTTTCACGGAAGTGCTCTGTGGTAGCAGTTTTACATGGTGTTATGTGGAAACAACTACAATAAAAGACCAGTTCAGTGGTAGAAAAATGATTTTTTTTTGCCCATTTAACTCTGAAGAGTTGTACTTGTGGATAATCATTGCTCCCAAATCAGTACAGAGCTGTGTCTTCATGAGAGGATTTGATTATTTTTTACAAGCAATGCCAAGTCTTCCCTTCAGTCCAAAAAGAACAAAAGCAAACGACTGATCAATATAAACACAGGTGTTTGGAGAAAAGCTGTGGATTGATCAGTAATAGTCCCTCAAACTGAAAAAAAGAACAAATCACAGGAAAGAAAGTGAAAA
Source organism: Leptatherina wallacei (assembly GCA_028567055.1). Lineage (NCBI taxonomy): Eukaryota > Metazoa > Chordata > Actinopteri > Atheriniformes > Atherinidae > Leptatherina > Leptatherina wallacei. Next base: position 17,588,750 of record JAOXYM010000017.1, read on the forward strand.
GTTAAGTAGGACACTGTCAGGGATTCCCTGGGTGCAAGTCTTGGAGAAACTGCACAGCACAAATGAAAAAGAACAGAGGAGAGCTGGTTGGGGAATTCAAAAAAGAATAATTAAAAACTCAAATCGGGTTCTTAACTGTGAGAAAGATGGAGAGGGAGAGGGAGTGAGAGTGGGTTTTTTTAAATCCACCAACAAGAATACACTTGGATGATAACTGCCTCAGCCGTAGGCTATTAAAATATTAACCACCGCTGTCCGAGCTGGGACTTTCCAAGCGGTACTGAGCAGTATCCTCCCCGGATGCTGGGCCTGAGAGAAAGGCTCTGCTCCTGTTCGTTGCCCTGTGGGAGGCTCGGGCTTGCATGAGGAAGTGTTTTAATGTTTCTCAGATGCCTGGCTTACTGAGAGAGCTTTGACAAGACAACTATCCTGGGTGTGATTTAAAGGTGTGCACAGAGGGAACCAGGTATTGGAGCTGAGGGCCTCTTAAGCTACCGGGTGCCTTTCTAAAGGAAAAGGAGCAAACTTTTTTTCCTTTCCTTTCCTTTTTTTTTCTTCTTTTGAATTCCCCCGTTGCTTAGCAGAACTTGGTCCCTTAAGTTTGAATCATTTTTATAAGATGAAACAAGCGCTCTAACTTGCTGCTACCTGATAATATTCACTTAGCAGTTGAACTCGAGCAGCTCAGGTGCTTTAACTTGTTGCAAAATGGCCTGCAAAATGTCTAAAAAAAAATCAAATTAAGCTAAATATTGATATCTGAATTATTTTGTCGTCACATTTGCATGTGCACGTGTTTCCTCGTAATTTGCTTCAATGACTGATGCCGCCAATAGCTTGCAGTAGCCTGCAGCTTATTACACTCATAATGTATAAGCAGATATTTAGAGTGTATATCTAAATCATTTAGCAGAATTTCAGTTAGGGGGGAACACATGGTGAGGAGCACACTCTTATCTCAAATAGCGCAATTGTAGGGGTTTTATTGACTCTAACAGATAACAGCAATTATTTCTCTGAGTGTGCTTTCTGGTCTCTGCCAAATGTGAGCTGGCAGATTATTAAAAAGACAAGTGGTGTCTTTGATACTGAGACAAAATACAAGGGTGTATTTTTAGTAACTATAAAGGGTTGCCAGCTTTGTTCAGGTGAAATTTCTGCACAGAAAATAATGCGGGTTTGTGTGCCGCTTGCAGCGAGTAAAAATCACGGATTAAGGCATTGTGAGGTATTGAAAAGTTGGTGAATATTCAGAGTGGCAGGTTCTCTGAATGTTTTATGAGATTATGGAATTGTAACATGTATCATGGCATTGACTTAAATTGTTAAAGTAGCCTGAAGTTCATGGAAAGGGTGAGGTCTCTAATCTTTTATTCCCCAAAATGTAGAGTATGTGTCTCTGTCTATCCCACTCAAGCCTTGCCGTCCTGTCATGTATCCGACTCTCAGCCATCTTTTCCCTGAGCCCAGCTTCCACTCCAGCCCCTTCAATATGTAGTTTTACCTCGTCCCACTTCTCCCACCTTCCCCGCTGTCAATCCAGCGTTGTCTCCTCTTTTGTCTCGCATCCTGTTCTCCCCCCTTCTCCCAGTAATGTCCCGTCTCTCCCTGGAATCAGGAGCCTGGCTTTCTGGCAGGCAGATGGGACAGATGAGGATGGCAGGGATTGGCTAATCCCTAATCTGCTGTCTCCTTGCCATTCTGGACCACAGAGGAGAGAGGGAGACAGAGAGGGAGAGGGTGATGGAGCCAGCTAGATGGAGCCAGCTGTCAGATGGAGAGTCTTTCATGGTCCTGCGCACACAACAGCTGCACAGGGCCCGCCTGCACGGCTCTGCATTATTAAGCATCTTTTTAGTTGGTTCCAGATGCAGACCTAGCTGTGTTTACCCAGGCTTTGTGTTTTCTTGCTCCCCCACCCAACTCTCCACCTCCTCTTCCTACTTTACTGTCCCGTCATTTCCTCATTCCCGTGTTGCTGCGCCGCTTCATTTGGCCAAAATCATTTTAACTCACGTGTGTCTGTTTTTAAAAAATGTAGTGTTGAAACGCATGACCTCTGCACATGGAGGTAGCATTACCATGTTAAGTATCTGAAACATTAAAACATGTGATGCCATTTGTTTCTTCTTGGGAAGAACTGAAAGTTCGGCTATAGCTGCGCAACACTTTGCCAAATGGTTACAATGGAATTTTTGCTGTTGAACACATGTAGAAATGGCAGAGAAGTAAAATGTAATTACAACATAATTAAATGGTTTCATTGCTGAATTACATACTGTTTAACGTGCTGCTGTCAGTGAGACTGTATGTACATGTAGAATTTCCAATCAGGCCAACTTGTTTAAACACAAACATACAAGCGTATGCAAGCAAACAAACACTGTAGGTGCACACACACACACACACACACACACACACAAACAAACACACATCACTTCACAGCAGCATTCACATATTCACAGAGCAACCTTTTGCAAAAGCCAGCTTTGAGAGGGCTAATCTGTGCCTCGGTGCCGTCTCTTGTCAAGTTCAAGAGGGTTAACAAATCTTTACCTCCAGAACAGCCCTCCTCTTCCCCCTTTCATGTCCACATTTGTTCGCTGTATGTCCAAAAATCTACAGAGGCCCGTCCCGACTCAGTTGGGATTGGTTTAGCTGAAGAGCTGGAGGCTTTTCAGTTGCTGGCATCTGTTGTTCTTCTTCCCAGAGCTGCTGGCAGTCAGTTAATGGCCATGCTTGGGACCCAGAGAGAGAGAACAGTGGCTGATTTCCCCATTGCCACCGCACCAATCCCGGCACACCACCAACTGCAGATGAGCCACCAGCAGCTAGAAACATTCAGGCTAATGCTCCGCTTCTCTGAGAGTTTGGGGCAGATGTTCCTCACTTTTTGTGATTCGGCACATAACTCAACACTGTGAAGTTTGTTGTTTTTTTTTCAGTTGGGGTGTATTCCTGTGTTCACGGATCTTATCCTCTTGTTTCACCTGATAAAACAGCTGCATGGTTGAAAGAACATTTGAAATATTTATACCAGAGATATTATCAATGACTGTAGAGGGCTTCACTAGCCTTACATGGGTATAAAGTTTAGTTTCAAACATTATGATGGGATCAGCAAGTTATTTTTTTCTGCATTTTATTCCTATGAACGATACATGGTTAATCTTGACTTAGTGTGGATCATGCATCTTATTATTACAGACACTCTGGGCTCAATCCTCGGCATCTGCATAATACTGAAGGAGGCTGCTACAGTTTAATCAGTATCGTGTTACTCTAGAGAGTCAGACTGGATATGTTATCACTAAGGAGGAAGTTCAAATGAAGCTCAATAAATAAATTAATGCCTTGATGATTAGCTGTCACATAAGCAATTAAAATGACTTCAAATTATTCATTTTCAAACAGGTGCAGTGAAAAGAAGGGTGTGATTGTTGTGGTAATTGTCAAAATCAAACAATTTGTTTTGATGAACCTTCCATATGCACCTCTTATAAAAGATTCAAGCAGGTGTGTGTAAAATGATTTAAAGTTATTTAATAATAGAATCCCATATAGCATAATGTATCAAGGGTATTTTTGTCTCTTATTTCAGTCCTGCCCAGGCCTTCATCCCCCCCCCCCTGCTTCTGTAAATGTTCTGGGCTTTGGAAGTCGCCACGACAAAACTATGTATAAAACTCAATCACATTCTTTTAGCAAATTATTAATTGTGACTGTCATAGTCCTAGCATCCTCCTGACAATCACACAACTGCCTCAGAAAAATACACTTGACAGCTCAGGACCCCAAATCCCACAATGAATTCGTCCTTGACACATCCTTAATGACGATCATCTTGATGATTGTAAATACATTATCATATCAGATCACGTCTGTGTTGCAATCATCACCTCCATTTCCTTTTAATTAAACAGCAAAGCTGACACCACATCTGTCAAAAAGGAAGTGAGACTTTTTGAAATCGGTGTGAACTTCTTCTTTTTTCTTATTCCTGCTCCACAGTAAACAATAAAGAGGGAAATAGCTTTGAAAATAACAAGCTCTATCAGTGCCTGTCTCCTCCTTGCCCTCTCTGTCTTTCTTCCTTTACCCCTTTCTCCAACCCCTCCCTCTATCTCTTTCTCTCACACTCTCACCCCTTCTCCATCTTTTTCTCCGCATCTCCCCCTTTCTCCCACCACTTGAAAGGCAGGGTAATGAGACAGCTAGAGAGCAAAGCAAGGTGTCCACGGAGCATCAGTTGTGCATGGAAGAAGTGAAAATTTACTGCAAATGAGACGATGCCAGTAAATTCATTTTTATTCAGATTACTGTCATCGTACATTACAGCTTCTCTTGTAAACATTTGGCCTCGGTCTTTGTGATGAGGTGTCATTATTTGCCAGATTACGTTATTAAGCTATTAACACGTCAAGCACGGCGGGCAACAATACAGGGGCACGCTTAAACAAGCTGAAGAGAATGGAGGAGGTGTCACTGGCTTGACATATGAAGGCACTTAATAGCTACTGCTCTGAGGACAGAAGAGAGAAATTAAATAGACAGCTTTCAGCGCGGAATGGAGAGTGCTATTCACAAGTACTCAGAGCTGACTGAACTGTCTTTACAGGGTGATTATTCACCAGACCAGTAAATAAAATGCTGCAATTTTAGTCTACAGATAACATATTTTCTCTCACATGGATGTTTCTAGCACTTATTTACAAGTTATTGGCGCCATTATGAAAAAGAGGCCTGTATTTGTTCTGAATTTGAAGGCCTGAAAAGAATGGTTGTGGGTAAATCATACAGACACAAACAGCAAGAACTAATTTCAAAAAAGTTTCTGAATCAAGATGTTTAGTTTTTTTTTAAACTGTGCAGTTTTGCAACTTTGTAACTAAAAAGTTTCTCTTTTGTGTGTTGTTGTTTTGAACTTTAATATTTCATCAAATCTCCTCAAAAAATGTCAGCATTATGAAATAAACAGAGGTCCCACTGGTGACATGAAGGGGCTGTACATGGACAGCCAAGTCAGCGGTTTTGAGTGGATAAATCCATGGTAACCTATTGAAATGGTTCAACCACAGCCAAAATCAGCTACAACAGCCAATGGAGCCAGAGCCTCCCGTTCATCCAGCACAGCAGCTTAGCAGTCTTAACAGAGAATCCACCACTTATCATCATCGGCATCCAGCGCCACAACACTCCACCATGAAGAGGCTTGAGTTAAGCCGGTTAAAATAACACGAGACAATACATCAACAACAGCTTCCTCTTCCCTTTTGATGCCTGCTTAATTTGAATGGTACAATGGGCTGAATCCTGTTCTGGTGCTCGACCAGAGGACCACAGAGCTCTGTCCATCTCTCCTTCACATCAGAGGCTGCTGGAGGAGCGGGGGGCCCCCTGATACTGTGTGGGGTTGGCTGATAAAGGCCTTATTTCAGGGTCTTCCAGTGAGGGGCTGGATTCTACTCCCCAGCAGGGACGGCATGGACCGCGCCGGTTACAGCAGATGCTAGAAACCGCAGTTAGAGCTGAAACACGGTGAGGGGAGGGTGGGACAAGTGGGGAAGTAAAGGAGAAAGTGGAAGAAACTGAAAGGATAGGGTGAGTGAAACAGAGAGGTGTTGACTTATAATAGATGCTACCTGGAGAGTTTACTGTGCATTTGACACATTTAAGCCATAAATTGAGGAGTTTAAAAGTTCAATCTTTTCACTTTCTCTTTTGTTTTGGGATGTTATAAACGCGGCCCCATGGTATTTGACTTTTCTTCCAGGCGCTGACACATGACTGAGGTCCCATTACCGCCAACCCTGTTTGCTACTGAGGCAAACGATACCCATTGACCGGTACGGGCCCTGTGAAGCATTTTACCTTGAGCTCATCCAGGACTTGACATGACCTTTGAACCTGAGGAGCACAGCTGTCAAATGTCTCCACTGTCATTCCCTTCGGAGACCCACTGATTCTTCACAGGAAATCACACACACTTTGTGATAGTGAATGGACACACACACGCACACTTTCGTCACCACATTTGTTGCTTTAAACTAAGATGCTCACTTACCTGAAGTAGAAAATTCAAGCTATTTTAGGCAACTATGGAGAAATATTAATGACTGACATTCCGAGATTTAAATGAATTAACATGCATTTCTTTATTCTTTCTTAAAAATTTCAGAATGTGGTGTAGTAGGGCTTCGTGAATATCCTCCATCATCTTATAAACATGTACATGTAGAGGGAGGAGAAGATGGGGATCAGATTATGAAAAGTGGGAGTGAAAGAATCTAAATTTAGAAACAGAAAATACAAGTTTCTTCTGCAAAAGAGGAGTAAAAGAAACAATTTCTCAGGCATGTCTTGCTCTGAAATTTACATTTGCATCATTGTCTTCTGTGTCTCCAGCCCTGTTGGATTGGAAATAGCAAGGAGTGTATTTATGTGAATCACAGAGCGATTCAAGCTTGTGAATTCACTGTGACAGGAGCACCACCAACTGGTCAAAACATGCCTCACCATTAAATACCTGACTTCTCTCTTCTCTGATCTGCTTTGAAAGATTAGTCACATGCATCCAGTTGCAACCTCTACATTTAAACAGTCTTGATTTATTCTTAGTGTGATCTGAAAAACAAGCAAGGTTTTTTTGTTTTTTTTTTTCTACCACAAAACCCCCTCGGAGAGGTTGACTTCATGGTATCCATCATCATGCATCTTTAATGACGTCAGGCCAGGAGCATGGGGTAAAATCACAGTAGTGGCCCGAGGCTAAAACCAGCTAAAATGAGGTTCCTCTTACTCCTTCCCACGCAGAGAGAGCTGCGCACAGGCCGAGAGGGAGGGTACATCGCACCCATCGATCGTTGAGGCGGCTTGGCGGCCGCTCGGTGGGGTTGATGGATACATTTGTGCCGTAAAAACTCAGAGTTGGAAAGCTGGGAGACAGAGATGTGACAAACGATGGATGCCTTGATTTATGGGTCCTTCTGCAAGACTGAGGAAAGGACAATCTCCTCTCACCCAATTTGATTTAACTGTAAATGGTCTTTGGAGACCCACCACACACAAAGCCTGAAAAAGTAGAGAAACTTCTTTCTATTCAAAACACATGTCAGAAACTGGAGCAGTATATGAACAATGTGCTTTTATCACAGTCTAAAATCTGTCACAAAAGCATCCACATTTCCTATTATTTCTAATCTTATCAGTTACGGCACATCCACAGGCTTTTTTTTTTTTTTTTAAAAGCAGCTTTTTCACATTATAAAGATGAGAAATGGGCTTGAGCTCAACTCAATTACATACAGTAACCCTCAAACAAATAAGTCAAATATAGCTCTGGGCCAAAACGCATTTTATGTCACAGAGAGCAAAACAAAAGAGTGAGCAATAAAAGATCTCCCACATTTTGCAGCATACAGTATTTCTAAGCTATTTCCTGTAAAACTCTATGATAGTCAGAGTGTGGCTTGGAAACATCTTTCAGTTGCCGAGCCCCCAGCCTTGACCTCAGGGGTCAAAGTCAGTCAGGCTCTTCCTGTCTGTGGCTTTTCCCAGGATCCCCTGCCTGTCGGCATGTCAGCACCTCTCCTGTCTCCTCACCAACTCAGGATGTTGCTTTTGCCTTCCAAGAGTTTCCTGAAACCGGAGGAAAAAAAAGGAAAAGAAAAAAAGATCGGTTTCCATGCAAGGGTCACTTCATGTGAAAAAAGAAGTGCCATTAAATATCGCTGTTTTGTATATTTGACTCAATTTTACAAACTTGCGCCTCCATTTGACTTGTGCCTATTTGTGGAAGAGAGGATGTGTTAGCTTGTGGGGAATGAAAAGTGAAGAGAAAGAACAGTTTTTTACGAAGGGTAAACGGAGGAACAACCTTGCACATTTTCATAAATTTTTTTAACAGAAGTTATTTTTTTTTTAACTTGTTTTTCAACTTGTTTGGCAATTCTTATTTCATTTATTTATTCATTTTTATCCATAGCTATGGGACAAAATGCCTGTGAAATGAAACCATAACTCTGATGAAGAAAGCTTCATTTGAAGGCAGCATTTCCATTGCTAGCCACCAAGATAATTAAAGTTAGCATTAAAATGGGGTCATGGTCTGATTAGAGGGGCATGATGGACAATTAAGGGTGAGGTTGCTAAAAAAGTGGATTTCTTTTGAGCAGAGGTGGCTGGAAATGGGGCACATCATTAAACGATGTATAGGTGACTCACTCTCTTTCTTTCTCCAGGTACTGAGAGGAAGAATGAGGGCTAAATGACAAGGTTGCACCCCCGGCAACAGACGTCCTGATTACTTTTTTGTCTCAAGCCTCACAGCAGCCCCAAATAAACCGAATACTTTAAACCTACACAGTAAATTAAGGTCCATGTTTATGAAGCAGAAGTTTGCTGTGCACACCTTTGTCTAACTTTGATATTAAGTCTGTCGTGGATGCTTAAAAATTCTACTTAGCCCCTGCAGTATACCCGTAACTCTTATTCCCTTGTTGAGCAGCCCAAAGAGTATGTGTGTATAAATGGAAGGCCTGTCATTTCACATTCATTAAAAGTGAAGTTCCAAAATTAATAATGTAAAAATATGGGTTTTAATTAGTCTTCTATTCTGCCCAATGTACTTAAATTGGATCATCTGGTCCCCGATGCCCTTTCACTTAATAAAGAATTAGCCTGTGATGTTCTGAGCTTGACAGGTAGGATAAAGTGGAGAAAATCACTGCTGTTATATAAAGGATATATCCGTTTGTATGTAATTTGCAGCTTAGTCAATTTGACAGGGGGGAGGTTCCCAGCCATGGATCCCGTGCAGGTTTCTATTTAATGCATTTCTATCATGTTATGGCGTGACCACACCATTGCCTTGCATCGCTCAGCTCTGTCATATAATTAGTGACGTTAATCCAATTTGATTGGATATCTACCTCACTTTGGTTTGAGTATTACTTCTGAGTAGAATATCTACTTATGTAGACATGGTTAAGACTGAGTGTGATCAAGTTGGCTGAAGTGTCATTTAAAATTTAAATGTATTTTTTTTATATTTCTTTGCATGTTTTTTTTCTTTGTTTTCATGTTTAAGCATTCAGGCAAAAATTTTGAATGAAATGACATTTTTATTCGTTATTTCTGAGGCTGTATTTATGTACATTTTGTATACTGTGCATTTGTTCTTTGAACTTGCACAGATAAAAAAAAAAAAACAGCTTTCACTCATGATCGTCCAAAGCTCAAAGCTTGTTCTATCTTAGAGGTTAAATACGGGGGTTTAAAAGGGAGCTTTAGTTGAAAGCATATGGCATCCATGAGTGATCCTTTACATTCAGTGGCCATATAGTGGTGTTTGTGTGTGGGTGAGTGGGTGTTGTCGCGCTATTCTCAGGCAACGAGCCCAGACAGCCCTCACCCTCTCCTCTCTCTCTCTAACTCACTCCCTTGCGCGGGACAGGCACAGCTGTCAGATCAAAATCAATCGCATTTTAAAGGACGTGCGAGCTAAATATTTCATTCTTGCCTTGGGAACCAATTAAGTGCTACATATGAAGTCAGAAGGACTGGTTGAGCCGGAGTCGTACTGGTGCGTACCAGCTGCTCCATTGCTTACACCAACCCCCCCCTTTTACTCCATGCAAATGTGTCAGTGTGAACATTCGAGTTCAATTACCTAGTGATGTTTTAAAAATGCACCAAAGCCAGACTGGCAGTCCGGAATTGGAGGGGATCCACCCCAGGTATGTTGTTTATTTAGTTGTTGTCTGTTGTGCTGGCTGTAACCCATTTGCCCTGATTGCAGATGTAAAGGATCGCAGCGATACGCTGAACTGGGGGCCTTCAAAGTGCCATGTGTCAGTAAACACCTCACACCGGATGGCAGGGACAACTGGCATCAATTCCTCAAACCACAACCCCTGCCTCCACCACCCATTACACTGGATTACTGTTCACAAATCTGAAATTATTTTCAAACTTTATGTCCTCTATATATTTTTATATCTTTTTCATTTGTATTTATCTTTCTGTAACTTTTTCATTTCTTCATGTCAGTCAGACTCCCTGAGTATGATAAATTGCAGCCCATGTATTCCTTTCGGGGTTAAAAAAAAGCATCACATCCTTCTGCAGCATCTGCTTTGTCAATTTAAAGGACAAGTAAAAACATTTTTGAGTAAAAGTGTGTGCTAAGACACAAGTAAGGCAGGGGTAAAACACTTTTTTTTTACAAAAGAAAAAACAAAAAAACTCACAGTGAGAAGGTTATATGTGGGTATAAAAGTGGGTATATGTGAAGGAGGGGGGATGCTTAAGGTGAGTATATGACTGAAAAGAGCTGGTGCCTAAAGTGGAGTATGAGTAAGGTAAAAGAAAAGTGAGAAAAAACAAAAGCAGAGAGTAGGACAGGCAAATATAGCGAACGAGATAAAGTGAGAGACAGTGCAAAAAGGAAACGGTGTGAAAGAGAGAGTGAGAGAAAAGAAAAGTGGGAAAGAAAGGGAGAAAGACACAGGGAGGGAGTATGATTGATAACGGTGCTGACAGAACCCCTCTGGCCATGCTCTCTGTGGCAGTTTGGGGAGACAGGGCCTCCCCGTGTGAGACCGAGCTGCCCCTCGCCACTGTCCCAGCACACACTCCACATCTGGTGGGATCGCCCACGCTAGGTCAGGGGTCACGGCACCATGGGGCTACTTTCGGACTCACATCCCCAGAATGCTCAGAGAAAAATACAAGGCCTGTCGGGTCCCTGCAATAATCAGTGTTTTAAAAGTATAAGCAGCCTAATCATTCCTCAGAAATATCTCTGCTTTGCACTGACCTAGGGAAAAAGTAGAAGAAAAATAGAAAGTACCAAAGAAAAGTCTTTATCTTTAAGCTATACTAAGGTGACATAGTGTAACATGAAAACAAAAGCTCCCATGAAGGTAAGTAGAGATTAATGTGCGGATGTGCAGTATGTGTCCTCTGTGTGTGTGCTCAAACTCGCTATATGTGTGTGCATTACTGCCCATGTGCGAGGAGACAACACTGATGAATTAGAGATAAATAATGAAGTAGCTCAGGGACTGATTTGTGATAGCAAGAGGGCCCATCAACAGAGAACACTAATACTTTTGAATGCTATGCCGTTTGATGTTGATCAAGTTCAACTCGCCTGACAGGGCTGAGAAGACTGTGGGGAGCACAGGGACCATACTAGAGAACCTACTCAGACAGGTGAAAGAGGAGAGGGACAATACCACTCAGACATACTCACGTACGTAGCCACTCACACACAAAAACACATCCTCAACTGCACACCCATATACACACACAAACCTTTATCCAGTGTACAGTTATTTAAATGTTTTACTTTTAAATAAAGAAAGGTTAATACATCACATGTATACTCAAAGGTATTTTCTTCCATTATAGAGGGAGTTTTTGATAATTAACTGGGTTAAATTCTTCAGAAACTCACATTAAATGGCAAAGTGCCCCATCATTTTCAGTCTATAGACATTCATGACATGCCACTGTTCTTCCATTGCTTAGGGCATGGGTCATTTTGAAAGTGTCACCATTTAACCAGGGGGAGGGCTGGGTCTCCATACCTCCAGCATTAGCCCATGCGGGCAGAGTTCGGGTGTGTGGAGAGCGTGGCCTCATTATGAAGGAGATAAAGACCGTTAAGGCTGTTTGGTCTTGGGCCGGCTCCAGCCCCTATGGTGAAACACACCTGCTCCCCTCTTTAAAAAGCCCTGCTCCAGTTTAGCTCTTGGCCACGGACGAGTAATGACCTATCCAGGGGGCCGTAACGCCCGCTTCGTTTAGCCTGTCGTTAAGACCCAGAGTCAGCAGCATACTGCGGCACAGTACCGTGCCAAAACTCAGTACAGGGTGTCCTTGCCAAAGATCTAACATCAAGCCTACTCTGTTAGAATATGGATAACTAACTAGCAAACCACATTAATGAAACGGCAGAATACATTTGGCAGCATCACTCTCCACTTGAAGAATTTCTTTTAGACATATTGTCAAATGGGTTTGATACTTTGATAATTCAACTGAATCATCAACATGAATATAAATCAAAAAAGAAGCCCTTGTATCTCAGCCAATAGAAGCTCACTCAAGAATACAGTATCCACTTAGTAATTAGAGAACATAAAGTTGCAGCTTGACACTGCTTGGTTTCCCATTGTTGTCTTGTCTTTGTTGTTGCACACACATACACAAGCACTTGCAGAAATGCAGAATGGCACTGAGTAAAGACACACACAAACACTGATGCATGAGCACGCACGGGACGAACATGCATGTGGCACACACTTGCATGCATGCATGTGCTTGCACGCACACAAAAATGCACATTTAAAGATTTCCCAGTTTCCCAGTTATGTTTTCATCAAAGCTTTTCTTTGGCACTACAGAGCAGCGTCAGTATGGTAATGTGTTGTGCTGCCTGGAAAGCTGTCAAAAAGCTCCCACCTTGGATGAGAGACCACGGTAATTCAACTGGGCTCCTGTCTTCTGTGTGTTCAGGTCTCCTCATTATTCCGCTTTGCGGGGTAATGGCGTCTTGCACTGTTTTATCTGTCAGCTCACAGCAAACTATAGTTTTTTAGCCCTGTATATTAGATGCTAACATCAAAGGCAGCTGTCTTGACACAAGAGAGACAGAAAAAATTGTTGCGCAAAAAAATGGAAACACTCCCGGTAGGCGAAAATTGAATCTCTTTACGTCTAGGGTGATGTGTGTATTGAGAATAGATTTGCTGGTTGCCGTCTATGTGTTTGTTCTCGAGTAAACAGCAAGGCTTGTTTGGGTGTAACTGTCAGGTATATGCGTGTGCCCCGTGTGAAAATGGGTTTGTTCGCAAAGTGGGAGTTAGAAAAAAAACAGCAACACAAATTCACTCTAGCTGTCTGATCAATGGGGATTTAAGTTGCCAGTGACAACTGCATAGCAGATGTCAAGAGACATAGACCCCTCACATAACGTAGTAATGCTAGCCGCATATTCTATCAGCAGTTTTTGTGACTTGTCTCTTTTTACCCAGCTGAATGCCTCTGAGAAGTGATTTGTACATGCACCAGTTAGATCATCTGAGCAACTTTCAAGAAAAGTATGCTTCTAAAACAAAAGTCTGACACCATCCAGTTACCCCCTCCCTTGCATTCACCTCTATTTGGGCATGCGAGGCTTTTGCCCCCTTGGGTGGTAGCAGATTTGTATACAATATGTGTGTTTATTACAAGTGTGTGTATGCTGAGGTAAGTTTAGAGGAATAGATGAATATGTGTGTGTGTGTGTTGGGGGTAGGGTTCTTCAGAAGATGCGGGTAGAGCAAATTAAAACTCACCGCAGGAAATGAGCGCCCTTGGCACTCCTCTTTCCAAGCAGCTGCACACACCCCAACCATCATCTGCCATTTTGACACATCCACGGGGCGTAGCAGGCAGCGACAAGGGGGGAGCGAGGGGTGCCAACGCGACACCCACGGCTGCGAGCATCGCCGGGCCGCAGCCTCCAGCCAAACAGGTGTGTGACATCATGCCGCTGGTTCCTCTTCAGGGGCCCGGGGAGCAGGCTGGGGGACTGGAGTAGAGAGGGGGGTGCAGGAGGAAACAAAGGGAGGTTAGGTTTCTACCTGACAAGCTCATTGATAACGTTTGGGACAAGAGCCCTGAAGTCGATGGCAAATTGCCTCTAATGTCTCCCGGAGACCACAGGCCAAAGTCAGGTGCTGGGCGCTAAATGGGCTCATTAGTTATGATTTTTTTCTTTTTTTTCCGTCTTTTTTTTGGGACTTTGCAAGGAGTTTCACTGACATGCAAACACACACATGTACACCATATCAGAGATAGTTGAAACCAGAGGGCTTTTGCAAACTCGGAACGTCATCAGAGCTCAAGACATGGTTATATTTGGGTCCAAGTGCTGAGACCTTTTCCTTTCAGTTCTTGTAGTGCATGCAAAGCAGGACGTTTCTAGTTTGGAGAATTTTAAACACTAAAAGATTCTGGGTTATCTGGGGAATAAACAAGTTAAATGACAGACCGATGATAGGAAATTGATCCAACACAGGTGATATGCTTTCTTTTTTAACAAATATGTAAACAGAACAAAACTTAAGAGAGAAACAACAAATCATCACATATCTGTTTAGAATTCTTGACTTGTCTCCCACATATACCCCTCTTCACACTTCAGTCGAATCCCCCAGTGACAGATCCTGTAACAGAGGAGAAGGAGACTGTAAGTAGCCTGGGGGGGTCCTGAAGGCACCCGCCTGGGACCTGCTTCATAATCAGTGGACAGAGAGGATAGAGGTGGTATGGCTTCCCACAGCCACTCTCTCCCCCCGGCTGACCGAACTCTGGCAAGCACCCCAGGGCTACCTGTTAAGGTGTTCCCTCTGGTCCAGTCTCTCTTCCTGGGCAAAAAAAAAAAAAAAAAATCTCACATGCAGTCTGCTGTCTCAACATTAAAGGGAAGAAGATCTGGTAGCAGATTGCACAAAGTGGAAAAGTGTGTTTGTATATTTGCATGTGTATTTGTATGCAAAAGGATGCATGCATGCTTGAGCATGTAGGGACACATTATGTATGTGTGAGCACAACCATATTTATGTGTATGTATCTGCTAATGCCTGGTTATGTTCCAAATGTGCATGTACACATGTAGTGAGTGATTTCTTGTGCTACTAAGAGGAGCTACAGTGTATAATTGTTAGTTGTCAAGGAGACATTGCAAGGGAGCTGGAATTACTCACCCACATGGACATAGCTGAATGCCAAGAAACAGCCTGGACAATACAAATCTCTCTGCAGACCTCTTTGGCCCTTATCAACAATAATGCTTGTTAATAATGTGAAATGGCTCTAATTAGTCTGCAGTGAAATTAACTGCTGCAGTCTAATAAGAAATTATCTTCCTGATAATAAAAAATTTAAAAGACAGCTGCTCAGAGATAACAGACACTATAGTCGAAATTAACTCTTAAAGTTTTGATTATTTTTTCTTTTCAGCAAAGAATATTAGGACATGTTGGAAAATGTCTATTTTATCTGTCTGAGTTGTTATTGTAGTTACTGTAGTTATACAGTATGTAACACTGGCTGTGTTTCTGTTTCCATAGTCAGGTACAATATTCCCTTGACTGTGCCTCAGGGTATCTCCCCCTTTCCGTTGTTCTACAGCAGACCCTAGCATCACCACTCCTGTTGTAAATGCAGAAAACAGTGTAGCGGTGAGCAACCAGGGAGGCAGGTCTAAAGTTGTAGCTGTGGACTTTCTAATTCAGGCCTTGGCCATGGGATCTGGGAGACATGGAAGATTTTAACAAACACTCTGGCCATTTCCAAATCTGCCTTGTGTGTTCAGCCGTCCATGGTTCTCCAAGATATCTGGAGGAGAGGGAGGGTGGGCGGGAGGCTTCTGGGAAGAGGGGTGTACAAGGCAGAGAGAGCCAGGACTGTGCCGTCTCCAGTTTGGTTTGGTCCGAGCACAGAGCCAGCTGGCCTCATTAGGACTTGATGGGAGGCGGGCTGGCATGAGACGTGCACATGCATGCACACATCAACAAATGTAGTGTGAAGTGTGGCCTGATGCCCGTGAAAGACCCACACGGAGGTTTTTTTTCCTTCACTTTTTTCTTTCATATTGAGTACATTGTGGCTTATAGGCAGAGGGATTGCGTGTTGTGGGAAAACATGATCATTAGTTTATGTCTCTCTTCAAGGTGCTATCTTTACCTGGCTCACCTGAGCTACCTCATTGCGCTTGAGTGCTTGTTTGAGGGAAGAGTGAACCATGAACATGGGCGATGAGAGTTGGGTTGGATGGAGTGGAGTGGGTATAAAGGGACGAGAGAATATGATTCATGGTAGGGCGGGTCCATCATGAGAGACGGCCGCTGACCTACAGTCTGAGGGCTGTTGGACCGGAACCAAGGCCTTGTTCCGACAGAGCGAGTGTAGCGTGAGCTGTGACGGATGGCGGCGGTCTGTTTGAGAGCCCCTGAGCAGGTGTGTGAGTCGCTCACATCTGCAGGCAAGCACAGTGAACCGAGACCAAATGGCAGACGCACGGGGCCCATCGGGTACCTGTGCACTGAGACACACTAATGATTATGGATGCAGGCCTATTAACGGTCACATCTGTAAGGGAGAACAACAACCAGCGCACTGGGAGTGAGTCAGCAGTTTTCACTCCCCTCTGGAACGTAGACATGCTGGAGTCAATGTTGGGATAAAAAAATCTAATCGAAATGTTGCCTCTCCTCAGTTCAGGTCCAAGTGTAGACCAAGTGTAGAACTCTGTCAGGCTCCACGCAAAATTAAGGGGTGCTCTGGACTCCTTAACAGACTTTAGGAAGTTTACTTGTTGAACTTGATAATTACCACATACTTGCTTTGGGTTTCAGGACAGAACCTGAAGGGCACTGTGAGATGCAAAAGAAAAGAAAGAGAAAAATAATGGCAAAAGAGAACTTCCTGCTGCAGCTCAACATTAAATTATCTAATGAATTCATCAACTTAAAAACAACGTTAAAAATTAATTCTAAGAGTATAGGTAATAAATTAAATATTACTCATTGACTCATTATTTAAAAATGCATTATGTGATTTGCATAGTTTTATCCTGATAGGAAATAATAATGGGTAGTTGTCTTGTAGCGTCTTTCATGACGGATGAAGCTTGCGTCTTTTTGTTCCCTCATCATCCCTCTATCCTACTTGCTTCTCATTAAAGTTTTAACGCGGGCTGTTTTAATTGTCAATCCTTTGACAGGTTGATAAAAGCAACTTGACAATTAAGTTCATTGGCTCTGCTATGCATATTAATTAGGTCTTATTTGGGTTTCTATTGTTATTGGAAGGAGCACTCATGGTGTAGCAAAATGTCATCCATTAACTTCTCTCTTCTCAGAACTTAATGTAATTAAGCTTGCTATTGTATGACTACGAGAGGAGACTCCAGAGAGGGGAACTTTTAGTATTCATTGTATAAATGAGTAATGCCATTCCTGTGACACAGCAACAGCGCTATTTCTCTAAAATCAGCCATTCACAACTTTATTATCTGTAACAAGTGCTGCCCACTCTTGTTTGGTTAATGAGCAAAGGAGGCTTGCTTTCATGTGACTTGTGTGTGCTTGCACATGCACATGCACTGTTTATATATGTGCACTTGCATGTGGCTTTGCTTGTGCATGTTCAGAGCAGAGATGGGGTGTGAAAAAGGAGGGAAATCGAAGGAGGACATAAAGGGTGGAGAGAAGCTCAGCCTTGGAAAAGAGGGAAAGGAAAAAGGAAGGAGCTTGGATGTGGGGTGGGGGTATCTCTTGCAGATTACCCAGTGCACCTTGCACGACTCTGCAGGCCCACACACTCACATCAAAGTGGTACCCCCTATCTGCCCGAGGCTTAGTCGGCCCCTGTCCACCCCCCATGTCACTCCATACATCCTCCTGTTCATGTTGAATAATTGACAGTTCTGTTTTACATGCTCAGCATTTGCCAGGACATGGAAGTGTGACTCCAAACAGGGCATGACTCTGAGAGGTGCTGTGCATTGGTTTGACTTCATTAGAATGTGCCCTGCTAATGCTCAGCACGCACCCTGAGCTGAATACCATCGAGCATAATCCACAAAGGAACTGGCTGTGGAATCAGAGAGCAGGTTGCTGCAATAAAGATGCATTTTTGCTGCGCTTTTATCGAAACTTAATTGTCCACATAGCATAGTCCACATATAAAAAGACTTTTCCTTCCCACATGTGAGTTGACAGCAGGTTTCATTTCCTAGCTGGGTTTATGAAGGGAGCAACAACTCCCTTCATTACACTGTATCAGCTCCTTCTTTGAAGACACTACGTACTGTCTGGTGTACACTTACATTCTGAATCTGCTGAACTTGTTGGATGTCACTCAAGATTGCCAGAATGGCCGTGCATAGCAAAGGACAATGACCGCCATGGGCATGTGAAGGGACTAGAGTGTCTGCGCCAAGGCGATCTCTGAAGTCAAATAAGCCATTATCAGTCTGTCAAGCCAGGTCTCATTTGAAGTCTCTTAATAACAGTTAGGCAGTTTGGTGAGGTCTCTATCAATGCCCCAGTAATTGGTTTTTACAACTAATGTAGTGAAATGAGACAAAGAACTGAAGTGATAAAGTATGGTAGCAACAGGCCGGTGGGATTATGATCCTCTCTCGTGCATGTACTAAAATAGAAAAAATATCAAAGAAAGTGTTTCTGCTTCACTTTATATGGAATCTGAAATGTTTCTTTGGGAGTGTAGTATGGTATAGCCCTTAAAGTAAGGGAGGAAAAGGCCTGGCTGTTCATTTGATAGTTTACCTTGACCCTTGAAGTGTGTCGCTCACACCCTGAGGGCTTGGGCTGGCAAAACCTTTCTCAGTCCCCCGTGGGAATGATAATCTCAACGTGGGCGTTTACCACGGACACCAGACACAACACCATTAGCCACAGCTCCGCTGCTGCTCATTAGGATCCTCGATCGATATAGGCGGCCACAGAAATCGCCAGTGCTGCGGAACCGGCTATCACTCTTCAGAGTTATTATTGTAAACAGCTCTGGCCAAGATTTAGGGCAGTACCCTACTTTTTCTGTTTCTATTTGAAATAGAAGGTGGGGAGGGCAATAACCGAGTGGCCAGGACCCTTCAAAGGACATTATATTGGATCACTTGTTCTGAAACTTCGCAATGTGTGGATTGCCTTGCTGTTAAATTAGAGGCAGTCAAGAAGCATTACTGCGTATATGGCTCTGATCTCTGGGGTTTGGTGATTGAAGCAGAAAAATACTGACACAGAAGAAGTTCACTCATTACTGCAAAGATATCTGAGCGCTGATGTCTCCCTTATTGAGTGTCAGAAACAAATGATTCAGGTTAAGCACAATGGCATGTTTGCTGAGCTTGCAAATCAAGTCCTTATTCAATAACCAAGAAATGCTATTAAAATATATTAGGAAATAGAAATCCATAGGGTATAGATAGCAGCCAACAGCAGAATGACCATTCTGGGTTTTTTTCTGTTTTGTTTTTTCAATGATTCAACACATGCACAACATGAACCCAATGTTTACAAATCACTATGACAAGATAACTTAATTATTTTCCTATTCTTTCCCATGAAACACGAGGTGCTGAAACATTAGTCACAGGAAATTGTAGATGAAAAGACAAAAAAAAGAGAGCCCATTGGTTTCTGGCAGAGAAGAGAATAATATTGAGGCAAAATTGTGAAAATAAGAAAAAGGGGAGATGTATTGATTTTTGGTGGAGCTGGGGAAAGAAAAGAGAGGGAATAAAGAAGTGCTCTTTGGCCGATGTGTCCAAATGATGTCTCAGGGGAGGTTCTTAATGGTAGGGGGAGGGGTGGAGGGGGGTTAAGGGGGTGAGGTGGGGGTGACGGGGGCAGGTGCCTACCCTGACTAAGGCATGGAACTGCCCTTAGGCTAAGGCTAATGGTATTGGCTGAGCTTACTTTAAGCAGCTCTTTCCTAATGGCCAACTATGAGTGTGCCACAGGATAGACAGGTATTGATTGGTTCAAATGCTCTTGAGTTGACAAGAACTGAAAGTCCCTCAAGCATATACAATCTTGCAGCAAATTATGTCACATGGAAAGGTGATTAAAAACAGAAGCTTGGGGCAGACACACTCATTAAAAGTGTATATTTCTCATGTTGTCCTTGCATCACTCTCCTCTTTGCGTTTACTTTTTTTATGTCAAGCTTTCATTCCTCTGTTGTTTGTATGTGTTTTCAGTTTTCCTGAGTGAGAAATGTCTATTTATGCACTGTGAAATTCTCCAAACAGTACAGTCTTCAAACCTTGTTTTCCATCATACAGAAAAGATTCAGTGCATTGATGGTTGAACCTCCATTGCATCAGTCAAAGTGTTGCACATACTGTAGTTATGCACTTCATCAGTGGCTTAATTGTGATTTTGAGCAGAAATAGTCAAACACTTGCCTAAAAGCAATTAAATTAAAATTAAAAAAAGAAGAATACAGGTGTAATGCTTATATTTTCTTTTTAAAAGGTGCAGCATACTGGTATAGTATACAGAGAACAATGCCATATATTTGCTTTGTTGTCATGCCCCCCTTCCTCATACACACATACAAAAAATGCTGTGTACAAGATTTTCTCTTATTCACAAGGGGCGCTTTCTAGACTGCTTGAGGCATCTGCTTTGATTGCATAATTCCCAAGAGACGAACAACACAAAACAAAAATACTGACTGAATTCAGACTTATAATATACCGAACAAATAACATACCAGCTCCACTCTTCAAAACCATAGTTCTCCAAAGAAAAGGAATTGAAGAGTAAATTCAAAGTTGAAAGCTTAGCTCTTTCGTAGTGAATGCAGGGATGGGGGTGAAAGATGAAACAAACTTTTTTTCCTGGCTGAAAATGCACAGCATTACTAAAGCAAATAGGCCACAGCATGCACATTCATGTATACTTAAACTTAAGTGGCACATATCAGAGGCCATTTTTAAGCCCTAAGTGTTGTAGATGTTACAGGAACGGCTGGTGAGGAGATGTTTTATTATGTGAGGGCAATACAACAGGTCCCCCATGTCATCTGGTGCTTTATCAAGTGCAACATGGCAGTTTCAAGCAAAGTAAACAGAGCTGAAGAAATGAAAGTTAAATAAAATGGCAAGCTCCTTTTTTTTTTCTCAGTAAAACTAAGAAAACAAGGGAGAAAATTTCTGCATCCAAATGATACGGCTGCACTCAAAGCTCACAGTTTTCTTCTCTTTCGATTAAATGCTCTTTCTCTGGCTGTTTGTGCTTTACAGTGGAGTGTGCTACATCGCTACTTTCTTCTCTACAGGGGCCCCTGGGCTCCCCAAGCAATAGGAGTAAATTAGAGTGCACCTGTTCCAGCTCCAAGATAAGCCATCTCCAGAGGATTTCCTCTGAGTAAAATGAAGTGAGTGAAGAATAAACAGAATATCACAGCATTACTCCGCCAAGGTGAAGTTGCTGCTGCTCTGGGGACACGGTTCGTTTTGCACAACACCTAGCAAAATATCCTTTATAAACCTCTGGATGTAAGACTGTAGGAATGGTCTCTGCTCACAGCGGAGAGAATAGGCGCTGCACTTTTGTGTTCCAGCCCAGGCAGCAAGTCTGCTTCTCGACTGTATCTACTCACAACCTTGACTTGAAATGCTGTTATTTGTGGTCTGGGTTTCGTGGTTTGTTTCTAGCATGTTTTGACTGTGTCAACACATCTGCGATAGTCAAACATCAAACCACATACTTACCCGTCTTTCCATTTCTGTATCGATGCCAAACATTTTTGAAAGTCTAATTAAGTCAGCTAAGAAAATTGTCAGTACATTGCTCCCTTCCTCCCATCAGCTTAGCCACATGAGTAACTCCTTGTATGCTTCTTGAAGGAAATAAAAGATGTAACCCCAGTGTGATGTCCAAAGACCACTGACCGTCGATGTCTAGAATGCAAAATTCACTCAGTTGGTTTACACATAAAAGGCACGGATAATTAGAGGAAAAATGTAATTCATCATACGTTTGATAATCAGTCTGATTTGGTCTCCTATCTGCACCAGGGCATTCAAATAACCCCCCTACTATTAGCACCCCACTCTCCCTCACACCAGCAGTCTGTTTTACCCTCTCTTTGTTCCCCTACAACACATTATCATTATTGTAGCTAATTGCATGGTTTGCCTTGAAGTCGTGTTGGAGACTCGTGATCTGGGGTTGAAATGTGCACGGTGATCCAGTCTTCTCCACAGCTTGCTTTACTCTGCTAATTGCCGTTACCACAGGATAAGACGTGCTCCTCGCTGCGGCCAGCCGGACAAGGCTGGAACAAGCATGGGGTGGGTTGGGTGGAGGGGATGCTATCACACAAGGGTGGTAAGATGTGGGAGGGAGAGCAAAGGGTGGCGTAACTGACATGGGACGGGTAGAGCAGATTGGGGAGGGAAAGGATAACAGTTGGGGGTAAGCGGGGGGGATGGAACCAGCGTTAGATGTAGGTCAGCGGGAGTGGAGTACCCTAAAGATTACAGTTGGTTAGTGCGACCCCTCTCTGACAAGATCTGAGCCCTTGCTCCCAGCAGAGGTGGACCCTGGCATTTGGGGAACCCAGCTATTAGTGAGGCTAATAAAGCCCAAACAGAAAGTTTTGAACCTGCAATGGCTCACAGGCATTGTCCGGCTACAGGTCCAGTGCCAGAGATTAGTTAACAGAGTCAAGAGTGACAAAAGAAAGTCTTTAAATGGTTTTTAAATAGTCATTTGATCTGGGATGTATTGTAAAATGCATCTCCAGGCAGACTCCCATCGTCATTTTGCAGCCTTTACTAATAATTGTCTTTTTTATGAGCACATCTTTTGAATAGCTTTGTTTATTACAAAAGTGCAACTTAAAAGATGAGTTCATCTAACTCCGAAAATTTTGAAATTTGTGTGAGCTCTGATAGTTTCTCAATTCAGAGGGGAATGTTAGTTTTACACCACAGTATCAACTTCCAACTTCAACATGAGTCACAGCTCCCCAGTGGGGTTTTAGAAAGGAAATGGAATCACAGACATAACTAGTGACAAAGCCTCCATCACCTCATATAAGATCTCATTCCATCTGCGAGAACTTTGGGTGTACCCCAGAAAAATAATAAATATCCTCGTCTCGTGGCAGCCGCTGTTCATTTTGTTCAAAAGGTGTTTTCAAGATAAAACAAAGGAAATGGTGTCATTAATGATATGTATTATGAACTAGGGCCTCTTAGAGCAGTTCCCTACAAATGCATGGATAAGGGGTTGATCTCTTTTCTAACAAAGGATCTCCAAAATATGAAGTGAAAAGCTACCCAAGATGAATCTGGTAAAGAAACAAGCGAGGAAGAGCCTATTTCCACAACACAAACAGATTTCCTGGCCTTTAGCAGTCTCTTACTGGGATACTTTGAGACATATCCATCAAAACACAGCTGTATTCATTCATATTTCATAACTCCTCCTTCTCCCAGTGCTTTAACGCTGTTCTTTGATCAAAGGAGAGAAGTCGGATCATAACAGGAAGGTTCCCTGCCAGCCAAGAAGGAGAAGGAAGGCCAATCATCTACTGTACATGCTACCGTATAGTTAGCTGTACTTTAGCGCTTTACTTATAATAAAAAAATAATGAAATTAATAAAATGGTGGCTTGCAAATGCAAAAGAAAGGACGTTTGAGAAATTCATGAGTTTCTGCAGATGAAATGGGAATTTTCACTTTTTATATGCAACTTACTTCCAGGCCATGTAAAGTTCTGCTGCAAAATTGTACAAAATACTTTTTGTTACAAACACAAAGCCAGTCAGTCAGTTTGCAGAAGAATTATCAATTTTTGCAGACGTCAATATGATTGATTGAAGTCTTTGTTAGATTTAAAGGAATAACAGTTTCTGCAACTTAAGTGATGGAATTGCTGAGAGTTGAGCATCCAGAAGATCCAAAACATACAGCTCAAGAGTGTCACCATGTGGAGATGAGTGGATATGACAAAACAGTAACTGAGCAGCCGTCTGAAGAGAAGCTTCACCCAAAAAGCACAAAACTCTAGGAGAGTTTTAGTTTTCATCACAATAACCCCTTTTCTTATAATACTTCTTTTTTTATTTTTTTACCAGTTCAATTTAATTTCAACTGTTTCTTAAAGCCACATGTCTCCCTCCTTACCTCACGTTCACCATATCAATTCCAAGACATTGCACTTCCAAAGACCCCTTCCAGTAAGGTTCAGGAGTAAAAAAAAACTGTTTGAAGACCTCCCTGACATTTAGACTCTCTCTGAAGATGACTTTGCCTTCTACTATTGCCTGCGGGAACATAGTAAGACCCACACTAAACTTCAATTGATATTCAGTGCCAGATTCCTCTAGGGGAAATTATCATTCTGTTCATAATAAGAGCCACAACAAGCACCTGGAAAAATGACTTCATTACACACTCCTCCTCAATAAAACTTCCCTTTGACCCATTGGAAACACACACAGTGCAAGGAACATAACAGTGATGAAATGAAAACTATATTATGCATGTGATAGAATGCTTATTTGATGGTAGGTTGTGCGAGGATGCACATCTGCTCGGATGTTCTTGATTGGCAGGTTTGTTAATGCTGTGCAGTAGCCTTGGATGGAGGTGCTCTGAGACCCCTTTTTCCTGAAGCCATTATCCAAATATGTTCTGTTTTTCAAGCAAATGAATGGCACAAAAATCAAAGTATCAAAAATGCATTGCCCCTCATAATGGAATTCCCTCTGAGCAAGGACATGTAACAATGGGCCATTCTCAGCTTCCTGTCCTTTCCCTCTCTATGCCAATGGACATGACCTCCACAGCTTTAACAATGGGGCACCCAGCAGCATAAGCACTTGGCTTCTCTCCACCTCCACTGCATGCAGTAAGGCTGCTTTCATCTTTGTTGGTATATTTAAGGATGACATCCTAGCCTGTCGGCCTCTACTATTGTCTTGGCCGTGATTATTTTCTATCCGTTGTTTAGCCCCAGTTGTGGCTCTTTGATGAAAAGGTCGCCACTCAATTGGAAAACAGTCATTAAAATGCGGTGGGTACTATTCACCAGTGTGCATGGGGGAACCAACTCAACTGAGCTGGTTAATCAAAAGTTAATTATATAATTTTCATGCAGATGAGGGAAACATTCAAATGAATCCCAACTCTACAATCATTACAAAAAATAAATAAAGAAATAATTCTAAAAGGCTATAAAATGTTCAGGGACCAGGAGGCTGTAAACAATATGAAGTTTAATTTGAGGTAAACAAAGTGAATATCCACCAGGGGGTCTGGGAAGGAGAAAGTGAGGTTAAATCAAATTTGGAAACATAGATACCAGCAGGTTTTGTTGTCCTGATATACGTGCAATTAGGCAGGTCCTTGATGAGGACACTGGGAGGGAGAAAGTTGCCCTCAACAGCAAATGCTTTGGGATTATTTAAAGGGTATTTATTGGATTTTATGCTTTATCTGTAAACAGGAATTATTCTCACAAAAGTATACCAAATTGAATTAAAAACCATATTTTAGAAAATGTTGTAAAAAGCATAATTATTTTTTATGAGGATGTTACAAAATTACTGAACACTCCATAAAGATAAGTGTAAACTCGTGACTTTTAGAGGGAAATGCCCAGAACAACAATTTCCTCTGCAACTTTGTCAAAGAAGGTAAAGTAAGATATAGCACTTTTAAACAAATGCTAAGTCCCTCCTCATCAAAGGAAATTATTGTGTTATGCAAATTACAAGCATGAATATTAAACCAATGAGGTGAAGTATCACAAATGAACAAGCATTGTTCTGGAAGTGCAATGGAATGTGGTTTAATTTCTCTTTAATTCTATGTGCTTTTATAATGCTCACCTTTTCCCAGTTGTGCAACCGGGTTTGGGTTCATTGGTGTGCATTACAACCACGCTCTAACAATGCGGGGCCTCCCCGGTGTCAGCACAGTTCATGAATCCTAGCCCCTTATGCACCAGGCGATTAGTATGGTGCTCTGTCTGTGGGGCTTTGCCAGAAAATGAGTTCTCTTTAAAACATATGCCCCCTGCTGATTCTTTTCCGTTCCTGATATGAAATTCCAATTTTTATAATGAACACCAATTTCCTGTATGGGAGGAGGAAAATTTTAAGTTATGCACTCCGTCTTGTTTTGGATGAGTGCAGTTACCCCCAAATTAGGAGAGAGCTGTTCTGGACATTGCAAGCAGAAAAATATTTAGATGAGTGTGTTTTGGTTTGCGGGGCTAATCAACAGCGAGGTATATGAGCACGGAAATCAGCTTGTGGATTTTTCCACAGCGCATATGCACATGACTGGCGTGGCAGAAAATGGAATTACCAAAAGCGTAACAAATTCAATTAAGTCATTGATTTCTAATAAATTGGCTTAATCACCAGCTGTTGTCATGCTAAGATTGTTGTGTCACAAGTTTGTCATGCTTGTCGGTCGTGGCTGCTTTACAAAGGCAGTTGAGTCTATTGAAAAGCTTTAAAAGAGCATTTCTAGCATCATAACAGCTGCAATGACCAGATGTAGCGCAAACAAATGAGATCAAATAAAACATCAGAAACAGGTCAAGGAATCAAAATTTTATTCCAATTTCTAATTGTTTTCAAACATTACAGTAATTGTAATTGGTATCAGTGTAATAAATAGTGATTTGTCAAGTCAGCTTGGGTGATCCATCCTTGCTATTGACAATACAGACAGTCTATGTCCTCTTTTTTGTCTCTTCTCATTTATTCGAGAACCTTTTTATTCGGTCAAAGTGACTGGAATCATCGTCGTTGATCTGAAGAAATTGAAACCAGACATTAGTTTATAATTTGAGCCCCTCATGAGAATTTAAACAAAAAAAATATTGGTCTAATACATAAGCAGTAGATATGATACCCAACAACTCTGATACAAATTTGCATTACAGCTGCCACTAACAGATCAAATTAATCATGCATGTATGCATGATGCTAAAGTAAAAAAATAAAAACAGTAATTGAGCAGTTTGTATATTGTCATTGGCTCTTTGGAACAGTGGCATGGTGTACATTAATATTGTACAATTGAAGTAGACATTGGTGATAAATTATGTATAATAAGCACTTACTACACTGTATGGCCTAAGTCTCTCTTGGGTTTGGGCACTCGACTCTTCAGGAAGAGACACCACTCCTCCTGTGCCCATCATCTGAGTACAAGAGACATAAAAAAAATGAAAGGAATGAAGTTAAAGTGAAATTTTACCCCAACAATACATTTACAGCATCAAAAAAAGGAAACAAAACCACCAGAGGCAGGCTTTACAGACCGATTCTATGAAGGTATTTCTGTTAAATTTGCCTTTAATTTAATAAAGTTTCCACATTTCCTGAAACTGTACCTCCACCTAAAATAATCACTCACCCTGATGGTTGCCTCGAGCTCTCCCACACTTCTCTTTCCACCTGGTAGCCATCCATAAGACCAGTGCTGGCACAGGGTGACCTGAACCACCAACGCCAACAACAACACCTGCACCATAACTCTGCTGCTCGCCTCCATTACAACTGCAGGGGAAGCTGAATATGTAATAAAAACAATAATGTCACAGCTTCCTCACTCACAGCTCCACGGCCAACAGATCAGGGGTTACACAGTAAAACATTGCCCAATGCTAATAAATATTTTAGACAGTAATTAATTGAGTAAGAAGAGTATTTCTAACTTAATGAGCATTGAACAAACTTGAGTGAAGACTAACCCACCTCTGTATTTGTCTTGTTAGCATGTGGTGCATTAGCCAAAGAGGGATTTTATAGGTGCCGTACAGAGCTGAAGTCAGGATTATAATCCCCTTTTTGCAGGTGTGACACATTTACTGACTAATGGGACACAAAATACTGCTAATGGAGCTGGCTAAGTGCTTGGATATGCTGACATCACCATGAGGGTTCAACCGGCATTAAAAATATATCATAAGACATCACTGTAATGTACTGAATGCATCAGTGTAGAGGTACTCAAAAAAGACAACACTTGGTTGAAATTGAACATTTATCTCCATCTATAATTTATTGGATTCTGCTTTTAGCAAACAAATAGTTGTTTAAATCTGCACAGATACAAGAGGCAACATCACTGAAATAAGATGCATGTGCATCTGTCATTACCCTTATTTGTTATTCCCTCAGCATAAGAATATATTAAAGTCAACAATGCAGTTAGTGATGACGAATGACCACAACAGATATTTATGTACACTTAATAAACAAAATGATCAGTGTTTTCAGTATAAAGCAATCAAATGAATGTAATGGAGGTAGAAACACAGTAGAAAGTTCTGCATCTAAACTTTATACTTCTCTGCTTAATGCTCCACAAAGATGAGCAGAGGTCGGGCAAAATATGTTTGTTTTTTGTTTTTGCTGCAACAGTGGGGTTTAAATATGAATGACTACTGTAGCTAACATAGTGTATCAATATGTGTGTACATATTTTAAAACTTGGTCAAGCACTGGTTTTTGAGATCAGTGCTTTTCAACATCCCAGACGTTTTCCATTTCTGTGAATAGGGATGCTTCAGCTCCATCGGTTATCAACTATGTCATCTAAACATACATTTTTAAAGTGTAATTTTTTTTTGTTTAGCTTTTTTATTATTATCATTTCCAACACACTCAATTGCATTAATCACAATTAGGGTACATTTAGTATCAGCGTTATATTCTTTAGGTAATTGATGATCCACACATGAAAACACTATTAAAAAACAATTCACTTTTAAAAATGTATTTTTCGTATCTAAATCAAACATACAGTAAACGTCTGGCTTATTATTAAAATTGTGTCACTTTGTGACAAGTTTTATATGATTAGATCTCTGTCTAATCAACATGGCACTGCTTTATGCAAACATGCAATTGTAAAGTTGGCTTGTTGAAGTGTATAAAATTGTTTTTTTAAAGCAGGATGTAATGCTTGGCTGCCATGATGCATTGGAATTCATGAAATAATACATTATTTTCTCCCTATTCCTGTGTGGGCTAATTGCATTTTGCCAAGTCAGGCACCAACCCACTAAGTAATATTGCCACAGGCAAAAGAGAAAGTTAGTGAGGTTGAATAAAATTGCAACAGGCAGCAGCTGTTAAGTTATTCCCAGACAGAAGTGAGGTAATTTACAGCATCTTACAGGATAAAATGTGTATGAAATGTCATGTTTCTGCAGAGTTAAAAGTAAATTCTTATATTTGAACACATCAGACAAGAAGTAATTTCATTTAAGTATTCAACATTTTATACTATTTATCAAAAACATTATTAATTCTCTCCACAACCATCTAAGACATTGCTTGGGCAATGTGAAATGCAAGACTAATGTGAACCGAAAGGCAATCTGAGTGAAAGAAAGCATATGTATATATATATATATATATATATATATATATATAAATATATATATATATATATATATATATATATATATATATATAT
>JAOXYM010000017.1:17631088-17643069 GCA_028567055.1 Leptatherina wallacei
AAAATAAAATAAAATAAAATAAAATAAAATAAAATAAAATAAAATAAAATAAAATAAAATAAAATAAATAAATAAATGTTTTTAAAAAGTATGCATCATACATCAGTGCTAGTGCCTTGACCTTCATAAAAAGTAAATTGCAGTGCATTTTATAAATGATGATGTGTAAGTGTGGGGAAAAAAATCTCCCTCAAATGCATGCATTTAAAAAGTAAAATGTTTTGGAAAATGTCAAGTGAACAGTAGATACAGGAGCTCTTTTAGATTTTAACATTTTAAGATGTTTATAAATGCGCTGGCAGCAACAACTTCAACATCTTATTTATTCTTTAGGGTTCGAGCCATAAAGAACAGTTTGTTAACTGATATAATTGATTGTGGCTTTGAAATAGGCTGTGATGATGTTGCAATAAAAATGTTTAAATGTTCTTAATAAATAGGATGGTTTTCTAAGGGTATTTGAATTCTTTAATACAGCCTGTCTGTGCAGCACTGTGTGGTTGTTAGCGCCATTGCCTAACAGCAAAAAAGGATTTTGGTTTGAGCCCGGCATACCCTGCCTTTCCCCTATTAGTACTTAGGATAGGCTCCTGTGATGTTGCATTGGAATTGACAGGTATTGAAAATGGATGGATGAAATACAGACTTCTCAACTGAAGAATGAGTGGTTGAGAAAACTTTAATAAGC
The DNA here is from genome assembly GCA_028567055.1 of Leptatherina wallacei. Lineage (NCBI taxonomy): Eukaryota > Metazoa > Chordata > Actinopteri > Atheriniformes > Atherinidae > Leptatherina > Leptatherina wallacei. Next base: position 17,631,777 of record JAOXYM010000017.1, read on the forward strand.
AAGGCAAACAGCTGTAAAGGGTTTTTGAGTTAGCTAAAAATAAAATAAAAAAATATGTGTTGTGTGAACCTAAATTAAGAGTGTCAATTAAAATTGAAATATTAAGTTGGAAAAACTTGAGACTGGTATTCAGATGTATTCAACATAACATGAGTTGTTTCAGCTCAAAAATATCAGAACACCTGAATGGCTTGTTGTTACATTTAATATTCTACTTTGAGTAATTCTCCTAATTTAGGTTCACACACCAGAACCCCTTAATTGAGTTTACTCAAAAAAGCTTTGCATCTGGTTGCCTCACTTTTTAAAAGTTCTTTCATCATTTTTAACAACTGTTTTTTGGGGGATTTTTTTCTTTTCTTTTCTTTTCTTTTCTTTTTTTTACAGGGTATGTTTGACTCTTTAAGAGGTCAATATTTTCTCCTCAAATGGAACATGGAGACAATATGGTAAAAGCTGCAATGAATTGTTGTCTCCCTAGAGAGGCATGCAATGATGTGCCAATTGGAACCAACTGGCATTTATTATGGCTTCTATAGTTAGACTTAATCTCTTGAATAAAAGTATATGAACATGTAAAAAAGTAAAAACATTGCCAAATATGTATGATGTTCAATGGAGTAGTTTCACAGCACTAAAAATCAACCTGATTAATATTATTGTGAACGTTACAGATGACCGACTAATGTGTAGAGAAATATCCTGACATAACACATGACATAAATGATCGCGAAATGACACAGTGTGTCCTTCAGTTTGCAATTCGGGTTAATAATACCTGTGTCAGTAAAATACGTAGTAATTCATTGTGTTGATGCTTAGTAGCTTAATGAATATTAACCATGCAGTTTCATATCTTAGCATACTGTCATTAATGGTAATCAATAACACAAAGTGAGGAAATGAGAGAACATAATTGGCTTTGTAAGCATGGTCATCAAAAAACTGAATTGATAATGACATTAAAAAAAGGTAAGATGATACAAGTTAAACCACTTTTTTCTTCATCAATTCTGAGATTAATAGCTGTTTCAATTCCAAAATATTTATTTTTTCAGAAAGAGAAAATATAGAAAGTATATGAAATACACAAATATGGTATTTACCTCATTTCAGAATGTCTATTTGTCTATAACAGTGGTTCCCAACCTGGGGTCCGGGACCTCCCAAGGGGGTCCCCCAAAGACCAGAGGTGGTCCCTGAGGCTTCAAACATTCAGAGCCATTGTAATTAATTCCCACACAGTTTCTATCTCAAGAAAAAAAAGTAAGGCTTTATGTTGTTAATTTAACTTTGGCTTAATGGAAGGACAGGATGTGGCCAGAAACAAAATATTTATGATGAGAATCTCACTTTGGAAAGCATAAAACCAAGTATGGTTTGCGTGAAGGGGGTCCTAAAGGAAAAGAGGTTGGGAACCACTGGTCTATAAGACATGTTAATCAATGGATGTTTAATGAACTTGTGCCTTTTTTTATGTTTAAACATCACCTTTTCTAACTCATTAATCCATATCTTTGGACTCCATTTCTCTCTGAGTCTTATATGCTCAGTGCTGCAAATCTCCACTTCATATGCATTTGGATGGACTAAGCTTTACTGTTTGATTCCCATAATCTGAAGGGTTTATACACGAGTTGGCTCATATCGTATGCCATTCACTGCCCAGTTTGTGTTGTATTTTATTCGATAAAGACATGATGGAAATGTTTTCTTCCTATCCAACTGTTGACACTATATTTTATTCATAGAGTGATAAATAGATAATAAAAACAATAATTCAAACTTCATTTGTCACAATTTGGAAGGCTTTGCATTTTACCCATCTCTAGTAGATTTACTGGAGAACAGTGGGTTGCCATATTTTGGTGCTCGGGCAGAAGTTGGGGAGTTAAAGGCCTTGTTCAGGAGCCCACAGTGGTTGACCACTGTTGCCAGATTGGGGGCTTAAACCTGGGTCCTCCAGACCTAAGCCCACCTATGTAACCACTACCACTTCTCTAACATAAGATATAAATATTGAGTAAAATTACAAACTTTTTTTGTATTTTGTACTGTATGTGCAATATCTAAACATACGATTCCTTAAAACTTGCAATACTAAAGAAAAATAACTGCCATGATGTAGGACAACTAAGGAACTAGGAAAGTTTTATGATGATATCTGATCATTTGAACAGATATCATCATCCCCTGATTATCCCCCGATGATCCTGTTTCCAGCATTTTTACAGGGAGAACCAGTCTGAAAAGTCTTCGGATTAATCTTTTAGGCACTCTGAATGCTTGAAATTTCATTTCAACCCATTCAATCATCCATCCAGCTATAGACGGATCAGTATTACCATTGTATACACACTTAAGTCGTACACTAATGTGTACCACACACTTCCATTACATGGAAATGAACTTCTTTCTTAACACAATATAATCTGTATGTTATATACAGTCTGTAAATAAATACCATCTTCACTGACTGGTGCCTATTTGCAAGTGATGGATCATGATGAAACAAAATAATTCATGATACATCAATTACATTATATAAAAAACATTATAGTTATCTGGAAAAAGAGAAGTTATGTTGAAGATATTTCTAAAGTGATATTTAAAGATTAGTAAACACTGTTAAGAAAAAGAAGCCAAAAATTTGCTTCATGGGAAAGGTAAGGAATCTACTCAAACAGTAACAAAATACACCAAATAAATAGCTACATCTAGCCGGGCTTCAGTTTCCTCGCACATCAATATAGCTTCAAAGATTCCCATTTTGTGAATACATGGCATGTCTTGTACACAAAAAGATAAAAGATAGTTTTTTCTTGTTTCCAGGGAACACAAGAACAAAGGGGGAAAAAAAGGAATACCAGATACAGCCACCACTTTCTTTGTCAAGTGCGAAGGGAAAGAATGGAAGTCAAGCACAAATATGTCAGTAAAGTGTGGCAGCAGAGTGGTATGAGGAAAGATGAGACAGGAGATGACAACAGAGGATAGAGAAAAGGGGCGACAGGAGATCAATGTCTAGATTTTCAGTTCAGAGATAACAATCCTAATGGAAGACATCTTTGCTACAGAATGGTACTACAACGAAGATGCTTCACTGTCTCATAAGTCACTGCTGTATCTTGAAATTTATCTTTTTCTATTTCACATTTGAAGGGGGGATAGACAGAAGCCTGCTTTTTAAAAATATATCTACAAAAGTCGAGGGAAAACATACTGCAACACCGCTTATCAAAAAGAGACCAAACAAAGAGAATTATGTTTTTATATCTCCTCTATTTAATTGTGTTTATTTTACTTTGAAATCTTATTAGCTGATTTTCCATTAATGCATTAAATTCCAATTGAGTACCAGAGACAGAATAAACCTGTTACTTACATTTTAAAGCACAGTCACTTTGATCTGTTATCAGTTGACTTGTCAGTCCATAATAAATATAGGATCCCAGTTCCTCTCTTGCTTATATTTGTTGGGCTTCTAGCCTCAGTTCCTCATCTGTTCACATTCTCTGAGGCCCCATTGAACTGGATGAAGAGAGGGCTCAGATGGTGAGGGTGACTGCTGTTTTTCAGGGCCTCAGATTGGGATAAAGTCACAGGAGATCACAAGAGCCTGGAAAATGAAGTGTGAAAAAATTGTTAGAAAAGTATAAACAAAAGCTAGGTATCATGTTCAGTTATTATGTTAAAGTTTACTCAAACAGTGGCAAAAATCTTCAAAATGACAAAAAACAGTAGTGGAATCAGTGCAAGTACTCATCTTTGCAATGAGTCAGGATGGCTGTGCACTGAAATTAGGGGAGTTTGCGTAGATGTGCTGACATTTGTTTTGTACATGCCACAGTTAATGCCCTCTTCTGCACCAACCTCCACTGCAACATACACAATCAACTGTTGCAAAGAAATAACATGAATAAGCAGTGTATCTCATTTCTATCACTAAACATGATAGCACTGTTCACAAAACACTGTTCTCTATCTAATTATCCCCACACACTGTCCGTGATCTGCCGATGAAGGTGCCTACACAACAAAAATCATTCTTTAATTACAAATATATTGGAACTACTTCTTCACTATTTAGACAAAGGTATCATTGTGACTTTTTTCCATGCTATTGCCAGAGCCTGAAAAAGAAAGCATGTCCCTTTTGCCCATTCTCTGCCCACAGGTATGAGACACAAAGACATATTGTAGCTGTGGTAACCCAGCTAAAGTAGAAGAGAAGAAGGGATTTGGTCTCCAAACCCAAAGCAAAGCCTCAACAAAATGAATGAACAAGGTATGGAAAACACCAACTCAGAGCTGAGCTCAAATTTTCCAATGCTGCTGGCATTAGAACATTGGATGTTTGCCATTAAAAACACCCACTTTAACTTAAAAACTGTAAAACTGCTCTAAAGATCCATCAAAATGAGCCATAAAACATCTGTGTTAAAGGTTTAATATTGGACTTTGCCACATTTGGAAGAATTTCAAGATGCATTTCATAGATTTGTCTTCATCATTTGAAACAAAAGCTTTGTGGACTGGATATAAGTGATACATGAATAACATTTCAGGTTGGTTTCAGCTGAACAGTTTAAAAGGCAGTCTGGGCATATACATATTTAGTATTTGTTTTTTAATTAACCTATTCATTATCATTTCTTTACTTAATAAATAATATACCTAGACCAAGTGGAGAACAATATTATATTTTTGTTTCTCACTTTTAAATGAAATCTGAACATAATAAAAAATGAACCTGGCATTGGCTGATAAAGAAAACCATATCTGCTGTGCACAATAAGCAAAACCCACTCTAAAATAACCCATACTGTGGACCAGATATGATTCCAGGAACAACTAAGCTGACAAGCACTTCTGCAAAAATATGTCTGCATTTAACATTTTGAGATGAAAGATTTTTTTAGCTCATGAATTAACCCATAATTTAGCCTCAACTAACTGACCCCTATTGAACTTCTGAAATTTGAATTATCATTTGGAAAACACTTGAATCTGCATTATCATTGAATGAATGAAATGTTGGGAATTATTTTTTAAAAGCTATTGTTTGTACAGTTAAAAAAAAAAAAAAAAAAAAAAACAAGTGTAAGATGGGACTGTTCTACATACTGTCAAACAGATTAAAAGAAAAAGGAAAATCTGTAAAAAAATAATATAAAATAAAATAAAAAGACTTGTTTCTGTGGGATGCTTTGTTTTTTGCTCCTCTCTCTTTAAGACCTCCTCTTGCTCTGATTGGCTTGCTGGTTAATTACCAGTGTTGGTAGGTATGAAGGACCCGGTGGGTTTTAGAAATAGCAAGACAGCATTTGGATGATGAGTAATTACACGTGAAATAAAAATATAGATTGCTAAATATAATTTTAAATTCAACAACAAATTCAGGTGTGCTATTGCTATTTCAAAGACCCTCCATAGATAGGAACCACCTAACTCTTTGTTTTAGGAGATGCCAAACTTGTAACTAGGCAGGCAAAAATCCAACTCAAGGCTCAAATTACTCAGGAGTTTTTTGGAGCCTTTTTTAGGGGCTTTCATCGCGACGTCATAAATCACTTGCATGCACATATCTATCAGTGCACAGCAGCATGGTCAAATTGATAGTTACTCCCAAAAACAATTCTGCTGCAACTGTCTGTAGCTGATACAATCAGAAACATCTCGGAAAGTTATTTTAACAACCACAAAACACAGCAACTGAAGTGGTTGATGTGTGGGTGGCTTTCAGCACAAAACAAACAATTCTGCTGTTCACGGTGATGAAATACACAGAACAAGATCCCCTGCGCTTTACGAGTAATTTAATGTATCAACTGAATGCACACACAACAATGACAAATTAATGCTATTCAACTTAAGAAACACCAGAAACCTGGAAAATAAAACCTGAAAGGGGACTATTTTTAGAGCTCCACTTAGAGGTGAGTGTTTGCAGGGAAGCTCATCTGCTTTTCAGGGCAGCCGAGCTTCCCTTAGCTCAAGCACAGCTCCTAGTATACAACAATAAGGCTCCAAATAAACATAGTAAATGCTACTTTATGTTGATTTTTAAAGCTGCTTCCTGGTTAACACCCTTTATTCACTTTAGAAAAAGTATCCGACTTGAGAAAACCCTTTAGCCCCAGAGTTTCTCATAAAACTGTTCTCATTGGAAGTTGCGTATTTCCTGTGACAAGTAAACTGACAATGATGTATGTTTTTGGCTGTAATTGATGTGATTGTAGTTTACACAAGATGCATGAGAAAATATGTTAGAATAAAATCCAGTACAATAAAAACCTTTCTGTAAGTGATGAATATATAAGTGATGTAAGGCCATCAAGCTAAAGGACACACAGCTATCCATTGACCTGGAACACATAGATAAATCTTCATACAGAATCTGTGAATTAAAGATGAATCAAAGTTTTAAAAAGGACAGAACGGTAATATCAGAGCAATTTTCCAGATCTGAGCACATTTTAGTGGAGCCCTTGGATATCTGGTACATGGTGGGTCAAAACTTAAAGGGCAAAGCTGTTACACAGAGGTTTTAGGAAAGGTTTAGTTATGAAAGCAACCATAAAATATATCGCTATAGGTTCAAACGGGTAGTATGTTATACTTAAGAAATTATAGGCTTGAAAGACCTATAGGCTTTTTGTAGTTTTAGACATTCTTATTAAAGTTACAGTCAAAAAGCCTGGCCCAAATAATGATAGATACAAAAGAGGATAACATGTTCTTTTTCATTTATTCCACTGTGTTTCATCTGCCTGAAAGTCCCATTTGAGACTTTCATGAAACCATCTTCATCTTTTCACACAACATTTTTTCTCACAGCATTTGATTATTAAAGGCACAACCACTTCCTTTCTGTGCTGCTCAGCCCATTGACTAACAGGGGAAACATGGAGGTCATTAAATTTTAACATGAGTGCAGTCATAAGCACTCCGGTTCGATCATTAATTCAAACCAAAACAGGCAAAACTGAATTGCCTTGTAGCTCAGTACAGCTATTACATAGATGCTCACTCTGTTTTGATTTTTTTTTTTTCAATGATATTTATTCTAATCACAATGTTTTGTCCAAAATATTAGTAATCCCTGCACAAATCTGATAGAGGCTTTTCATGCTGCTGGTCTGACATAAATCCAAAACTGAAGTTTGTGTAGCTTCCCGTTACCTTATTTGATGTTGCTCAAGACAGAGTAAGTTAGAGATAGCATTCTATTTCATATTTAATATAAGTAGAGATATGGTCTGTTTCTGTATAGTAATTCCATGTTCAGAAAACTGCCTGCTGGTTTTTACAGCCTTGAACAAAGACATGTTTTTCTAAGAAGATGAAGCAATTGTCTCTTCCAAATTATGAGACTTCATACAACTTTCCACCCGTGCAAATTCTTAACTTTTACTGAATAGTCCACTAAACATGTTGGTCGAACCTGACCCATATGCCTTTGGTTTAAAATGAGCAGACACTGTCATGGGAAGTAGCTGAGAAACATTATTTTAATATATCACAGCTTCCAGTTTGAACGCTCTGAAAACGACACTTCTAGGGGTGAAACCATAGACAAGAGATGATTATCATTGCAATTACAGCTTCGCCACTCATTCTGTTGCAGCTCAGCCTAGGATAACAACTAAGCTCCTTTTCCTGGGATTCATTGTACCTGGTATTAAGTGTGAAAACTTTGAAAGAAGCCACAACAGGACACTTAAACATATGCAGTGATGTCCATGCAGCCAGGTGATATATTTCAATCATTAAATAGCTTCATTCTGACCCAACAAGTTCAAATAGCCCGCTTAAGATTTGCTCTGATTTCATTGAGTCACACTTTAATTTTACTTATGAAACTATGACATTGCATAACAAGCAGCTAATCTTATATTCTGTGTATGAATATGATATAAATTAAACTAGAAATATTTGAATGTTAACAGTGAAAAGCATGTGTGTATCTACGGTTGTATTACAGTATATTTCTTTACTAAATGTAAAAAGTATGTTCTATATAAAGCTAAGCCTGAAAATGTTATATGATGATGCATGTGTGGCCACCAGGCTTTATGCACAGTTGCATATATACAAAAAATGAATCACAGTTATCTTCCTCTAACACATTGTCCTAATCAAAAGTGCAGAAAGTACTGTCCATTAGATAACAACTGTGGTGTTTCATGAGGTTATGAGGCCACTCATCTATTTGTTCCAACTCACACGCCTAAGTAGACACATGCAGTCCACAAACATAATCCACATCATCTTCTTATAAAAGTACAAATATTTGACAGACAACAGAGACAAAGACCACTCAGATTAGAGAATTATGAAAGAAAATGACACAAACATCTAGTGAAAGGGGTTATTTCAGAATGAATAACTTATATGGTATTACTTAAACTTATGTGATTTTAGGCAATGCAGTAGCGGGATTGCTCTGAGGTCAGATAACTTAGCAACAACATGAGGGAAAATTGCACGACTGGATCAAAAGAGGATAGCCTACGCAGCAAAAATACCCAGCAAAAAATGCAAAACAATGTCTTCTATAGAAGTAGGACTCATATGCAACAGCTGCTACAATATGTCTGACAAATGCCAATATCACATCAACTGTAGTGAGCATCAGTGCACGTCAGTGAACTTGTCAATAACATGTCTGATATCTGACATAGATCAGTTCCCTGAAATATGAATATACTTTAGTGTGGCTTTGATAACAAAGGCTACTGTAATGTCAATGTGTTGTTCGTAAAAGGTTTGTTTTTGAAAAATGCATTCTCGCAAGTTAGCGTGCATTTACTATTATTAGCACGATTCCTACCTAAGGATATTGAAAAATCATCATCAGGAAATTAATCTTTGTTTCAGTATGTGTCTAACTATAGCTTGTGAATTCCCACAGTGATAAAGATATGGGCTAACTGGCCCAATATGCTGAGGTATTTCCAAAATTAATACCAGTTTTTATTAGGTCATTTAGTCAGGGATGTGGTTAACATTATTGTGAGCTGAAGGAAATGAGGGACAGTTTCAATTCACGTTTCAACACCTGGTATTTCAACCATTTCACATACTGAAAAAAACATGACAGTATGATGTGTACTAAGATCAAAGTATATCAGACATCTGAAACTGAAATCATATTTTTGGGTGTATTTGTTCTGGGCTGGCAGGCTACAGGTTCACTGTAAGCCTTTGCTATCCATGCCACCATTACAATAGCTGAAAAGGGGGCATGCCTATTTAAGTTTTGTTTTGTTTTTTCTTAAAACTTCAAAATCATATTAGTCTTAACATACAAACAATAACTGCAACCCTGTCCCTCTTGTATGACCAGAAAAGCAGCCAGTAGCCTAGTGTGTAAGCTACAGCACCCATTACTATTGAGCCTGTAGCCCGCAGGCCTACTGCTATATAATGCATGTCCCCCCTTTACGTTTTCCTTGTGCCTTTTTTCCAATTTCTAAATGAGATTGAAATGTAAATGTGGGACACAAAAAACTAGATCGTTGAATGCAAGCACGTTTGATTAAATTTAAAATGATCGCACGCAGCATCTCGGTGGTCGCAGGGCTCGTTGATTTGCTCCACTAACCCATATTTACTATACAGCCTAGTCCATGATGACCATGTTCAGGAATGACAGCGTAGCTTATATGAGAAAAATAAATATCTAATCTCTGTGACCTGCATCCATCTCTGTGAATAGGTTATCTGACATTGCAAAGGCGTTTTCTGCTTTAGCCTACAATGAATGGTTTAATTACAAGAGAAACGTGAAGCCTGATGCACCAAAGCTTCGCTATACGCCGGGGAGCGGTTTAAAAAATAATTAAATAAATAAAAAGATAAATAAAAAGAACAGATATCAGATTGGGTAAGATGACCGAAGGAAAATGGCCGGCATTTACGCACGAACACGCACAGAAAAGTAGCTCCGCTTGTTTTCAGCTCTTCATTATTTTTTTTCCTGCATCTTACCGTAGCAGCGATGACCTCCTCTCACGTCGCGGCGGCTGATGATGTCGGCTTGTACCGTTCCTGCACAGATCCGACGTCTGTCTCCTCTCGTATGTCCTTTAGAGAATAACACAGCACACATGAATCTGTTGAATCGTCTGACCGGAGCTGAGGAATGCGTCTAGGTTCCCCTGATGATCATGTTTCCAGCAGATCTCTCAGAGGATGCGCTTCCCCCCTCCTGCCTGCCTGCCGGAGTTGGGCCGTGTTATGGCAGAGTGGAGATTGGAGAGACCCTCCCCCGGGCGCAAAGCAGTATCAGGTGGACACTCAGCATCCTTCACATTCCTGCATCACTGGACGATAAAGGCCAGGCCTGTGCATAAAAAGGCTTAATCTGCTCTCTTTTTTTTTGCCTCTCTCCTTATGGTATTTTTTTTCCCGGTTGGCATTTTAGTATGATGTTTGTCCAATAAGCAAGAAGCATTCCTGTAGGGATGCTCAGGGGGCTGAAAGCAGGATTCACGCTGACCTTCACAAAAATAAATAAATGAATGAAAAGAAAAGAAAACGATTTCTTATGTTATATGATGCTACAAGCTTCCATGTTGAAAAGCATTTCAGAGACTTATTTTTCCCAAATACTCTTGTCTGTTTTAGATTGAAAAAGGTCATGCTATCACTTTCAGAGAGTTGTATTTTAGTAGGGTACATCACTAAATCCCACTCTAAGAATTGCATTTATATTAAAACAAGAAGGGTTTAGCATTTGTGGGCTTAAATGTAAGCCATGCCCCCTGCTGGTATGAACCTTTATGTTGTCACCAAAAAAAGAAACAACAAAAAACTGAATGGTAAACAGAATGGAAGATGGGAGTAAGAAAAATCAAGGTTGACACCATTTGGAAAAAGGAAAAGTATCTATAAAGCATTAAGAGGCATGTGTGTTACATATATTGCATGATATAAACATAATTGTTGGATTCATAAACATATCTTCACATATGAATCATACCCCAGTGTGTGTACATACATGTGTCCTTCTGCTGCTGTTGATAGGATGTTTACAATCACATTTTGTGAATATTAATAAGCTACTGTGCAGCGAGTGATATTTGCATGTGACTCACAAGCTTGAAATATGACCTTCCAGGGAAAACTTAAAGGGCATCTGTGGAAAACCTTTTCTATTTGCTGAATGTGAGGTCTTATGAAGGATGATTTCAAATCAGTAGAAGCTCCTGAATATCATAAGGAGTTTTTTTCTTTTAAGCCAGAAAATGTGACAAAATGTGCTTTTTATGCAGGATATATATTA
>JAOXYM010000017.1:17655087-17676938 GCA_028567055.1 Leptatherina wallacei
TGTGTGTATTTCTGCTGTAACATTGAAATTTCCCAGTCTGGGATAATTAAAGTACATTCTGATTCTGATTCTGATAAAAGCCAAAATATCAAAATGGACATTTCAAAAGCATAGTCTGACAGAGTGATAAAGTTGTGTGATAAAGTAAATTTGACATATGATAAAGATTTCCTTTGAACAACACAGTCACGATATTGATTGCTGTGGTGTTCTTTCTTGGTTTTGGAGCAGTAACAAACAGAAAAGTTCAAATAAGTTATTTTATCAAAGGTTTTATTCCGTGGGAAGGCAACATTGGATGGGTACAGTTTTAGGATATTAACTTGCTTTTTATTCTGGTTTATTAAAGCTCTGATGACATTTTTGATTCATAATTCATCCTGAGACTTTGTCTCAGGGCTGCATAATGGTGCTGCTCTTCTGCATGCATGGGCTCTCTCCAGGTACTCTGGCTTCCCTCCACGGTATAAAAGTATGTATTATGGGTTAATTGGTGATTCTCAGTAGACCCAAGGAGTGAGCGTGCATAGATGTCTCATTTGTTTCTATGTTGGTCCTGTGATGGACTTTTCCTTTAACTCAGTGCAGCTGGGATAGGCTCCAGCCTTGCTGCAACCCTGGGTGGGATGGAGAGAAAATGGACGCATGTCTGGGACTTAATATTACTTAATATATTTGTCTGCAGATGACTCAGTTTTTTTCCCTTTTTTATTTCTTTAAACTTTTTATAGTTCAGCCATTTCTTGTGCAATTTGAGTTTCCATGCTTCATTCAGCTTTTTGTACTTTTTATCATACTGTTTTTAAAAAACAATTTCAAGTATCTACACTCAAAACTAAAGCACGTCAAAAAATGTTTTTTTTTTGTATAAAATGCCTTTATACAAATAACCTGACTTTTAATTTAATGAAATTATCCAGAAAAAGATATCAGATACTTCTAAAACAAACTATTTGACATCAATAAAATCCGAGTCTGTTTTCTATTTACCCATTTTGACCTGCAAAGATTTCATGTTTCAAGCTACAGATACACCTTCATGCTCAAAACGCTACTCTAACATAGACAGGCATACAGTCTTCTTTCTAATTTCAGTGATTTGAATATTTTAGCACGAATGGAGCCACAAGGCAATCCTCTTCACTGATAAGTCGATAAAATACTCTTACAAGGACATGGTAGAACATTAAGAAGTCAGAAATAGAATTGCTGAACTAAGTGTTTTGTGTTCTGAGCTCATGTTCTTAGATCATGCTCTAGCATGAGCTCCAAGGGCTATGCACTGTTAGGTTTTTGCACACCTTCTGCATTAAAAAAGCTCTTTCAAAGTATAGTGTACTTAAGACAAGAAAACTGAGTGAAAACAGAAACAAAAAGAAAAAAAGAAAGTAAAATCACATGAAATCCTGTGTGCTCAACTCGGGATTCAGTCTTTTAGAATTGCATCACACTTAGATTTCCAAATGTGGACTTTTTTGTCTGTTAAATGTGTTGCATCACTAAAATACTTTTATGTTGTGTTATTGTACAGAGTTATTTTAGAGTATATTAACTAAAAAGGCAGGGTATATTGTTTTCATGCATTCTGTTTTAGGATATTTTTTACAGGGAAGCATTCAGGTGATGATACAAACCTGTAACCACAAATTTATATTTACAGCTAATTATGCATTTTATCCTAAAATTTTGCCCACTGTTGCTGCAAAGTTCAAAAGTGAAAAATACTCCAACCTGGTTAATTTATTAGACCATTATTAGTGTAACAAAACAGACCACACTCCCCTACCTCCAAGTGTTTCTGTACATGAAATACAAATGTGTTATAACATTGATAATATATATTTTTTCATTTATAATGAAAAATGTTAGCATTTTATAGTCTGCAGATAAACCTTGGACAATTTCTGAGAGTGACTGACAGTTTCACATAATGCAGATACAGGCATGAAATGATTACAAAGCCCAAATAGTATAAGAATTTAACTATTTTTTACTTATACTCCGAAACTGCTCCATTTTGCACTGTTGACCAACACAGCTACTACAGTACATGTTATGGAGTGAGGCTGGATTGGTGAGGGACAAATATAAGAGTTTCTTTGTTTATTTTTCACATTGATATGTAATATCTCATTGCATGAAAAGGAAGAAGAAACAAGTATTCATGTAGCGCTGCCTTCACTCATTATTGTGAGAAAAATATGAAATGAGGACATAGCTTTTACAGTTTTAACATTCCTCAATCTCAGTTTGTGCAGTGTGGTTAGATTGTATCGTAAAATCCGTTTCTGCTGATGTGTCGAAGACAGTAGTGTAGGGAGTGATTGGCAAAATCATTGTTTGCTTGAATGGATTATCTTTCAAGGGAACTGCTTAAATCTTCAATCGCAGAAAAATATCTGTGTATGAACTGGCAGAACTATCAACATAAAATGTTTCACCACAATTCTTCCCTTCAAGCCATTGTGTTATGGAACCCGAAAGAAAAAGGTTTTTGATCTTATAACGGCAAATAAGATATTTGTTTTTATTTCCTTTTTCATCCTGTTCCTCTGTTTCCGCTTGCTCTATCAGAATTCAAATCCATTTCAAAGTGACTTAGTTTAGATTTTTAATTCTATTTTCTGCAGATTTGATGTCGCATTTGTTGGATTGGACTATTCTACATAAATAAAAGCACCTCCTCAATTCTGAGGCATTACAGAGCGATGCATAAAAATGAGGTCTAAAAATGCACCTAGAATAAACAGTAACGCAAACATTTTACAACTTAGTGATGGTCACTTTATTAATAATGAATACATATTATTTTTGACCATTCCAGAAAGCAGGCATTGGACCAGGCAGTTCTGAATTTATTAGCAAGGACTGACAACCCCTCAGCATTGTTGTTGGATTAAGATAGAAATAAAATTAAGTTGCCTGCAATAATTCAAGATTCAAGATTCAAGAAGCTTTATTTATCCCGAGGGAAATTGCTGTGCAACAGTTACAGTGATAATATAGTACTATAGGTTAAGATAAATAGATAGATAACATAATAAATAAACAGTAACTAAATGCTTAATGAAATACAAAACTTGCAGCTAACTAACTATAGTATGAATAGAATATAACAGTAACTAAATGCAGCTGAATGAAATCCAGCCGGTATTGAGCAACACAGACAGACATAGCTAGCTATCTAGCTGTACATATATGTGTGGACGTTTATCTTTCTTAACTTGGTGGAAATGACCGGTAACCAATGCTAGGAAAATGTAGTTTAAAGTTGATCTATTGCACAACTCATGTCAAATTACAAGCTTGATGCAAAAGCAAAGACTTGATGAAACATTTTCTCATTTTATCTTGACACAAGAAGCAAGAATTCAATTTGAGCAGATTATAGAGAGGAATCCGTTCTTCGAGTGTGTAGAGAATCCTCACAGGAATACATTTCCTGCACTTCTCTCTGTGGTAGTGTTAACGCTTTGTGTTGTTGACTTTGTTTGTTGTACAGGGCCCAGGTGGATTCTCATATAGTGCCTTGCTGTCTGGAGGCTGTCTCTAGTGCTGTACACTGTCTCTCAGATGCCCACACGTACTCTCATACATAAGTAAAGGAAAACCCACACATACACTCCAGTACATTCAAAGGAATAAGTCCATGGATACAAACACATACACACACATCCTGCATTTACACACTTCTATTTTGCTTCTTCTGGATTTCATGGTTGTGCACCGCTGATTCCACTTCAAGGTTTAAGCCATAGGTCTTTTAAGTTGTTCTGTCCAGGGGCTCCTCTGCACATCACTACTCTCATATCTTCAACCAAACTGGAGCCCAGTCTAAACCTGGACCTGAGTAATGATGACCAGAGGCACAACAACCATCTGTAATGTGTCCGCTCCTCCCTTCAGGGAGCTGGAGAAGGATCTGCTGTCACTCTAGCAGGGGAAACATCTGTTCCCATTAAATTACTGTGGCCCTGCCATGCAAGTTATCTCCACCGCACTCCATTTTACCGCCACAGTCCTGCGCCTGTCGACAAGGGGATAAAACAAGATTAGTTAAATGACTGGGAACTGGGGAAGTAGTAAGAGAGTCAGAGGGGGAAAGAAGAAAAAGAGGGAGATGTCTCTTCCCTTGTCGCCTGCTCTCTTACCAATTAGGAGCTGGGGACTGTCCTCGAGTAAAGCGAGAGAGGGATTTAATCACCTCATCCATCAGCTAACTTGTCACCGCGTGGCCTAAACCCTTTACACGAGTAACACTGTGAGTGGCCTGTAAGAAAAGCTTGTCCATACCTAAAATCCCTCATCTTCTGAGATTTTGCAAAGACTCCGTATAAAAGCAATGTTGGAACATTTACACTACAAATGACAGAGCACTGCTCAGGGTCAGGACTTTGTGTTTTGCCTTTATAGCTTGTTTCCATATACCTGTTTTTGTATCAGATCAGAATGGAAGACCTTTAATTTCTATGGGAATCCTGTTAACATCAGATAGTATGCTGAAAAATATTAACTTATGCACATGTGTGTCTGGAAGTTGGTCAAGTGAATTAGCAATCTACTAGCTTGATGGTCAAACTCATTCGCTGAAATGTCATATTTAGCTAACACTGGTATTTAAGTGATAAGAAGACATTCAACCTATAGTTTTTCTGAAGGCTGAAAATTATATATTGTCCATATATCAAGTAGCATAACGCACCAAACTGTGGCAAGTTCAATGAAATGTGCACAATAGCATTTTCTGCCATCGGCCAGGATGAGGAGCTGTCTACATCCTCAGCCTTATGTGTGTGAAATGGAATAGTCACTAGGCCATACACAACACTGGTTATCAGCATGGTAAGTCAACTCCACTTTTCTATCTATGGGTATGTGTACTGTATGGTCACGTAAAACAGGGGGAGTTGGAACCAACTGACCAGTCACAATATATATTTCTTGTAAGCTGTAAAGAAGCACAGCTGCTCTAGCCAAAAGCAGGAAGGAACATTGGCAAAAAGGAAAATAAACCATCTTTTCTTATGTGAATTTGTGAATTAATCTGGTTTATACAACTTCCTCATCATTAAAAGCTTGATCATCCATTTTAACTCTGATGATGCATATTGTGTATTATATTAAATTAATATAAACAATCAGTGAACTTACTGTAAATATCTAAGTTCAAATTTTGTCAACCAGGTTGTAAAATATGACAAAAACATGGGCTTAATAGACCAATTATTTTAATTAGCCTAGTTTGAAAACATTCTACAAGATGTGGAGATATGAACACAGGCATGCAGACATTTTTAATGTGATTTGGCCAGTTGGATACTCACTTTGGGAAAAACAGAAAAGAAATCATTAATATTTTAATGATTTTTTTTTTGTTTTAGAGCAATTAGTCTGTGTTTTAGGCCAAGTATTCTGTTCTGCTGACATATCTGTCATGAAGATGCTTCTCAGTGAAATTCAAACACCATAGTCAATATGTAACTTTAAGAGAGTCAGACAAAGATTCTCTTACTGTCCATGCACTGATGTATTTATTCTTTTTTTTTTTTCATTTTCTATGAGAAATTATTTGTCCAGAGATGGTACTTTTACATGTGTGGCTCTTTTATCTTGGAACCTATCCTGCTCTACATAAGTTGCCATAGTGATACAACCTAGTGAGCAAGTTTCATGATACAAAAAATTCGGAGCTGAACCTGAAATTGAACCTAATATTATATCAATAAGGCACTAATCCTGCTTAATACTGCAGGTCTTATGACAGATGGCGGAATAACACACCAGCAATACATGGAGGGGAACCAGGCTGTCCAATCAAAAATCTTCATTTTTTTTACACTTTACTTCAATCTTTTTTTCCCCACTTCAAAAAAATCAAAACGCAACAATTTAAGAAAAACACAACTACCTATAAAACAAACAAACATAAGAACACCTTTAAAAGAATAACAGTTTGAAAAAACATGAGAAAACAATTTTAAAATCACAACAAAATGTTTGAAATGTAATGTACCTATGTGCCACAATAAAAAAAACATTTTAAGGGAGCATCTCTTGTGATATTTGCCATCTTATTTGATGACCCCTAACAATGACTATGACAATCTCTACTCCATTTGCAAACACAAAACATGATGCATGCACATAAGAAACCTCCAGCTGAAATGCATTACTGTGGAAGCATTGAAAGGTTAAAGTGCAGACCCACAGATAAGTCAGTAGGACTTATTAATAGGAAAAAAAGTATTTAAGTGTGTGTGCTTGTGTGTGGCTAAATGCTTTCTGTTACTATATTGCATTTCATAGTTTGACATTTTCCTCAGACAAATAAAAGGAAGATGCAAAATTCCTGATATATACACAGGCAAAGATATTATGTGAAGTCGGGGGAAAGCTTTTTTTTTTTTCTCATGAAAACAATCATTCTATTGCTCCATACAAATGGCATTGATTTGGTGATCTATCAACACAATCATGTTTCAAATTGGACATTTATCTTGGCTGCTCATGCAACAGACCTGCTAGATAATTTGACCAAACATTAAAACTTTCATATGTGGTTATGATGGCACATGAAAGGTGCAAAAGTGTTTTTAATGCATGTTTAAAAAGATGATATACGACCATATTAAAGCCTTTGCTACAGAAAACACTGGAAACCACAGGTAGTAGCAACAGCTATCATTAAAGTTGAATTTTCATGGCATTTCATACAGGCCTACTTTTGATGCTTAAATAAAAGTCAGTGGCACACTTTGACTTATGGTTTGCATCCACTTTCATCTGCAAAAGTCATGATGCTGCAGCTCAAGGGAGTGCAGGTAAAGCCCTGTTTGTAGGATGGGGTAAGGACTATGGGGCAAGTCAGGTTAGAAGATAAAGATATAACTGGAGGGTAAAAACAGCGGGAGGGGAAGAGGTAGAATGCAGAATCGGGCTGAAGAAATCCCACTGAGTGTCATGACAAAGTGAGGCTGCAACAACTTGGGCTAAAAATAAGGATTCTCAAAATGGAAAATGTGAAAAAATGATAGCACTCAAATTACTTTTGCAAAGCAGCTTCTCCAACACACACCTTCAGCACACACACACACATCAGATGAGATATGTGTCCTTGATAGTGCAAGGGAAACTGAGTGCGTTGTAAGTCAGAGGATCTGTAGTAAACTGATAAGTCTTGGAAAAGGCAAAAAAGAATACAAATAAGTGCAAAGGCTGGAATATTATTCAATATAGAATATTTGAGTTGAGTGCTGCGAAGGTAAGGGAGGTTATTTAAAAAACTAGATCAATACTTGAGAAATGCCCCTATTTGACTTATGGAAATGACTTTTTAAAACTAATTTATTCATTTTACTTTTCGCTATACACATTTCCAGTCATACACAGAAATGTGCGAGAGGTGCATTTTCCCACATCAACTGTACAAGTTTAGAGCATGTCTGACAGTTTTATAATACATTCTTGTCTGACTTTAAATGGCCAACATAAACATGTAATCATTTTGTTTTCTTCGAACAAGTACAAACTTTACAACTTTTGATTTTTTTTGTGAAACAGCTTCAAAAAACATAACACCACAGATTCTAACATTTTTTTCTGAGATCCTGCATCCAAACTGAAGAGGTGCGTCATGACTCCAACTATCTAAATTTCTGTTACGTTCAGCTGTAATAAGCTAATGATAGTCAATGTATTATCATCCTGAAAACTAACCTAACAAGGAAGAAGGTTTGTTACACAGAACAGTCTAAGAAATCTTCACTGGAGAGTGTTTGGTAAAGCACAGACTCTTGAAATGAGAGAGAAAAAGGGGCAGGCTCTTCCAGTAAGATCAATGGGGATTGTAGGCTATGCCATAGTAGGATAGGGTCATAGAGTCAGCTTTTAAGCAAAAAACAGGCATATTTTTGGAATGAGGGAGGAAGTTGGAGTACCCAGAGAGAATCCAAGGCTGTGTCGGGGGAACAAGCAAATAAAAAGCTCCAGCTGAGATTCAAACCAGAAACCTTCTTCCTGAGGCAACAGTGCTGACCACCGCACAGCCCCTCTTTTGATGTCTTCTCTCAAACCTTTGGATAATCCCGTTGCTTTGCAAGGTGATCTGAATAACTGAATGTGTAAAATGTTGCATGCAGATGGAATGAAATGCACAATTAATAAGCCTTTTAATTATTCAGTGGAGCTCAACATGTGTCATAAAACTAATGGTAAAAAGCAGCACTGGCTATCATCTTTCACCCATATACTGTAGTTTAATTCTTCGACTGTCTTAGTCTGATTAAAGTGCTGCAGCTCATTGCTTTCAATACAATGACTGGGAGCTGCGATAAACAACTTTTTAATTGCAAGTGCCTGAAGTGTGACTAGTGTCAGAACTTTGCATTCACACCAGTGTGCCATTTCCATTGCAGCATAACTCACCTCATCTATAACAAAATGCATTCCCAGGCTATTCATAGCACTATTATTGATTCATTAATTTACACAAGTTATTATATTTTATTAAGTCTTTTTTTTCTTCCTCTATTTGATTTTATTTGACCAGTAAGAGCTTTATTTCGTACACAAAGGACTTCAAATGCTACTCTGGCCCTTTTGAATGTGTACATAAAAAGGAATCATCGCTGAATATTTATTACAATTTCATTATACCCACCTTCACAAGCCATCTTTCCTCTGATAAGGACATAATTGGGATTTGCCGACATTAGTGGGCTTTAAGAGATACTTCTTCTCCTCTCACAAAGTAATGATTGGTTCTTGGTGTTGGACATAGATAATCAATGTGCAATTATTCTTTAAACGTGAATATGCAAAGGCAAAGATGCAAGGGCTCAATCTTCCTATTGAGTTTTAATCACTCTGATGAAATACTGTTTTGTCCCTATTTCCATGTGTGAATAAATCAATAACATAGAAGGAGATAAGACAATCTTTTTTTTTCTTCACCCTGTCCTTCTCTCCTTCCTACTTCATCTCTGTCTGCCTCTAATAAAATCGACTGGCCCCTGACTCTCTCCATCATTCAGATTCATGTTACAGTAAACTTTTACAAGCAAGATATGTTGGCCAGTGATGAGATAGAAATAATGTACATTATTGCAGTCTGCACAGTCTGTCTAACAGAAAAAAAACTGTAGTTTTCTTTCCACCTTGAAAATAGTTTTTGCTGCATCATCATACTTATCAATTCACATTTATAAAAACTACAAAAACTGAAAATGAAACAATGGGTCTCTGAATAACAATGCGGCATCTAGCTTTTAAGCTTTCATCAATATGTATTCAGAAGCAAAACGCTGCATCACTGTTGTGTAATACAGACGCATTATGAAATTGCCTTTGCAGCAAGCTTACAAATACCCTCCGGCCTTTTATGCCATATTCTGATATAAGACATTTATCTTGTACACAAGCACAGGAAAGCATAGCATGAAAGCATGTGCACACAATATTACATGACCCTTCATGTGCAGCCTCTTGTGTCTTTTCCTTTTTTGTTTCACAAGAATGCCAAAAAAGAAAACAGAGAGCATCACGACCTCTGCTGTAGCTAGTCTTTTTAAATTGGTCCCTTTAAATTATTCATCACAAACATATTTGTCAGCCCCATTCCAGTCTGCTGTAAAGGGCTTTAAATATTAAAAAGATTTCATATCTAATAACACAGGAGCACACACTTAACTCTACAAAGTAACCATCAGGCAATGCATGACTCATATTCAGGTTGTGTCAGCAGAGCTTTAACAGCGGAGGAGAATCCCCCATCATAACAGCATCAGTCTCCAGTCAACACAGTGCAGAATGAAGAACAGTAAACATTGTGACATCACCTCATTGAATCTGCCTGCTTGCTTTTTCTCCCACTAAACTAGAGGGAAACAACCAGGTTGCGGTCAGAGTTAAAACTACCCCAGCACTCAAGAGACTTAAAGGTGGCTCCAATTGTGGTTCTGGAGTGGGTAAGGTTATGGCCTTTACTGATTTATTTACACACAAGTATGTCTCTTGGTAGACATGTATGGTCATTTTCCCTGCAGATTTAGACAAAGCAGTCATGAATAAAGGCTTTTTTTTACGAGACAAAAAATTCAGACAAGCAACTAAAACATCTGCTGCCCTCACACTGAAATATACACACACACACGCACACGCACACGCACACGCACACACACACGCACACACACACAGACAGACAGTGCTTTGATATTATTACAGGGCAGGGTAAAGATGAATTAATTACACTAACTAGTTTGGGGTTACCTTCAAGGGATATCTGCCTCTAGACTTTATTAATGTTTGCATTTTTATTCAGGGATAAATATAGAGTTGTTCAACATACAAGCCCCGGTGAACATTTCATATTCAAGTTTGTGAGGCGGTCATTAAGTAACAGTGTTTCCTGGTCCGATGTAATCTTCCTAAGAGAAATTCAAATTCTATCCGCTGAAGTTGTTCTATTTTTCTTTTCAGGGTTCCTTTTTGTCACATGAGCCCCCTATCCAGGGGGCTTGTGAGGAGCATTCAGCATAGGCCTCAGGATAAAGCAATGATAAAACTGATATCAGAAATAATATAGCATTGTACTTAACACATACAATTGTGAATGACAACATGAAAATGTAGCATCTTTGTTTGTCTAACTTTACAGTTCATGGCTACAGTTTGCTTTAGATAATATAAAACATATTTGTTAACCTCATTCTTGTCATGATCTGCTGGTTTATGTTCCATTGCTGTCTGTTTTTAGTTTCTAGTTTGTAGTTTCTAGTCTTTTGTCATTTTCTGTTTAATTTTTGTAGAGGTTTTTCCCCTTGTGTAGTCTGTTTGCTTTACTTCGTGTTCTCTGCTTCATTAAATGTCACATACTGAGGGGATAATTACTAAATTTGCAGTTCATAGTGCATGGGTTATATGTGTCATCTTCCACAATCCAAATGTTATATTCTGTTGTGTTTTGAACACACTACAAGCTGAGGTCAACATTTACAACCTGAAACACAATACTTTGTGGATTGGTGGTCACGACTGACAAAAACAGAACAGAAATCAATACAAACTAGCTGCCCAGTTATAGATTCAATACAACCTGCAGCCCTGCCTCAATCAATCAATCAATGAAAATGGAACATGCAACTTGCAAATGCTTCTGATGTATATAAATGTGACCAAATCTCCTATGAGGTTGTTTCCAGTATAAAACAAACAACTGGAATTTAAAAAAAAAAATCCCATTAGATTAAATCTTTTTAAATTGAAGACAAGACTGAAAGAGAGAAGAAATAATCTGTTTGAATATCATTTCCTAACCATGAACCTTGTATTATTATTATACAAATAAATTCTTTGAAAAAAAATTCTTTACAACTTTTTATTTAGTTGTAAAATAGTAATTAAATAATGTATATAATCTAAAAGTTAAGAGATGTACCATGTTAATAAATTGAATATTGGTCATGCAAAGAGCAATGTAATTGGATCAGCCAGATATTTTGCTAAATGATTTATTCATGAAATTACAAAACATAATGAGGTACAGAGACACCATCTTACGCAGATAAATGCCTGCTAAGGTTTAATTACACAAACATAATAATGAGAGCTTTAAAGATTGAGTTTGTCTTTGACACATGAAACGTGCTATCAGTGCAATGAATCATTTTTCATTGGTGATCTAACATGCAAAATATTACAGTGGAACCATGGGAATAAGTCAGTTTGCCATTTTTGTCTCCGTTACATCCCCTGGAACGGGTGCAACCTGGCAACCACATGTGGCAGGACATAGGAGGGCCCAGGCAGGGATTGAACCCACAACCTCCCAGGTGACAGTCATGCACGCTGACCAGTCAGCCAAAGGAATACTTCTGTGGCCAAGTATCCAGGACCCTCACTGTCACACACAGAGGAGGCAAGACACTGTACTGTGTTTAAAGAAAATTTATTTATTTACACCAAAAAGAGGGAAAAGCTGTGGAACCTGAAGGGTTGGAAGGGACATTAGGTTGTGCCAAAATCAATTAAATAAATATCACAAAACGAGACCTAACTCGGGAGCTACAGTGACACCCAGAAACAAACAAAAAAAAAACTCCCTAACTAACTTCTCTACAAAAAGACTTAACAAAACGTGTACAGTTGGTGGCACCAACCTTTAACCCTAATTCTCTATACAAAATAAAAACTACGTGTAGGAAATGTATAGCGTACCCCAAACTTACATAGTCCCAACCTCCCACTACATACCTAGTCCAAGCTCAGGGAACAAAGGAGCAGAGAGAAAGTAAAAGACCCTTCGAGGTGTGCTGCTTTTAAAATGTGAGCTCTGGTGGTGATTGGACAGTTGACAGTAGAACAAGCTAATGTTAAATCAGGGTTAGGCAGCTCTCTCAAAATGGTCCTCCTTGGGCCATTAACACCTGTTTGAGACAGGGGTTAGTAATGGGACAAAAAAAAAGATGATCTGCACATAATAATCTCTATATGACAAATGCTAAAATAGTGTAAGTGTATAATTTGAAACAGAAACAATGTCAGTGTCTCAACTGTTGCAAAAAATTGCTGTCATGAAGTCCCTTGGTCTGCAACAATGCTCTTATACTGTGTTGTGCTCAAAATAAATGCATGCAGTGAGATGTAAAATGCAAGCCTTTTTCATGTCAACAGTTTTCCTTTACTCTAAGATTTGTGAACCAGTTCTTCTTAACCATGTGGTTTAGTTGAAATGCCATGTTACTCTAAGACCCTGTTTACACAACAATCCTGACACAGTAGAATGCAAAATGTGACAGTGATGGTCCTGTCACAATGCTCCAATTGATGATGTGCCCTGGCTACTTGGCCACAGGAGTATCCCTTTGGCTGACTGTTCAGCGCACATAACTTTCACCCAGGAGGTTGTGTGTACAATTCCCACCTGGGCCCTCCTATGTCCTGCCACAAAAAGTTTAGAGTTTTGGCCTCTCATTTACACAGTAACAGAGTTTTTGGTGAGCATAACCGCAAAGGTTTGAGAATGGGCTCCAGAGGGAAATTTTGTTAAAGTACAAGGTGAATCCTGTCTGTGTAAATGTGAAATGGAATCTTTTGACAAAATTGTTATCTTGCATTTTTGCACTCAGATTCCATTTACATCCATAAACAGCACAACATCAGCAACAATGGCAGACCTCTGTGTTCTACTTGTGCTACTGTATCTTTTGAAGTTATTTTGGTCTCTTAAAGCAAAATCTGCTTCTTATGCAACATTTATGCTGTCAGCAAAGACGCATAGGTTACATGTGCTGGATAAGTGGTTCTCAAACTGAGGGTCACATGATAATTTCAGAGGGGTTGCTAGAAAATTCTAAAAACATATATAGCCTACATTTATCAAATAACTTTGGGATTTGTATCAGGGCTGTCAAAATTAAATCGTTAATGCAGAGATAAAATATAGAATGAATAATTGAAAAAAATACTACAACATTACATGTAATTTTAATTTCATTTTAATTATTCATTTCATAAATCTGTAAAATTAGCACCTTCATTTTTTAACACACTAATGCATAAACAACAAAGTAAGTACACATGTCATAATTAAATTTGAATTTGGCATCATCTCTATGACAGGAGCTGATTTTGGAAATGTAGATGCTTTGTAACAGCGGTGAACCAAATCCACTAAAAAAACGCTTTATCCTCCGTATTTATGAAGTTTTCCAGCCTTACATTTAGAGGAGACCCAGAATGACCCATTATCATACAATCATACAATTAATCACTCAGTCATTGCATGTGCAGGGGAGGGGGTCCTGAAAACCAAAGTATGTTATCTTGGGGGTTGTAGCTCAAAAGGTTTGAGAACCACTGCGCTAGATAACCAATACAGCTCTATACAAGAGGTTGTTGTGTTTTCAGGTCTGATGAGGATATAATGCACAGGTGCAAAGTTTCACCATCCACTACAGACCTGGCAAGCACACTACATCGTTTCCAGTTCTATTTCCATTTTCTGTCTAATGGAGGTTTTCACTCCACTGTTGTGTAACTAAAATCTTTTTTTAATACACAAAGGGGAAGATTTCTGGTTTTGCATGGAAACGTTGTCTTGTAAACAAGCCCATGACTGTCATGTAAGTTTGTTACCAGTTTTGTGGTTAGTTTTTATGAGCTGAGTGAATACTGAATTTTGTGCAGCTTGAGGATGCAAATGCATGACTCACACGGGGGGATGCAGGTCGATAAGAACTAAATAAACTTTATCTCTAACTAACATGAATGCTGTTACAGTTGCAAGGAAACCAAATAGAAATCCAAAAACACAGAGCAAGGAAAAGCAGAAAACAGAAATGGCCGTCTGGGAATGAACAAAGAAAATCTGGAAGTATATGTACTCAGGGAGATGATGACAAACAATACGAGTGTGGCAATGAGAGACTGTACCCAGGTGTGAAGAAAGGACTAGATGCAAAACAGAAAAAAAAAACAAACAGGATGCAAAGAACAAGGTTATACAAAGACACAGAAACAATGACCAAAACAAAACTCTTAAATCCAAGACAACATTACCAGACCATTTTAATGACTCCTCAATATGTTGACAAAAAGTGGGCAACATTTAGAGTCTTTGAAAATGGAATTCATAGATACCCAAAAATATATATAACGTCCTGTGCATCTTCACTCTGGTATTTCATGATTTCTAGTTCAACTTAAATGACTACGTTTTTTTGTTTTATATAACAGTCAGATATTCTCAATTAAACACATTTTTAAGCACAAATTTAGCACTCAAAACTGTGGTCTCAACTGATTGGTTACTCCTGTGAGACAGAACTTGAACACATCAAATTAGCAGACAATGCTCTGAGGATTTCTCAAATGTTGCTCACCCACCATGTGAGGATTGGCCACCAGGGACAAAATGAACAGCAATAAAAGAAGATGACTGAGGGATTTGGATAAGTCACCCAGGACCACCCCATTATATGAGCTATTTCTTTTTAAACCCTCATCAGCATAGCAGGGATTTCCAGGGTTGCTTTACCACAGCTCAGATAAGACTACGGTCTCCCAGGAGGAAAAAGAAAAAAAATCCTCTTGCATGATCGAGCTGTCATGAAAAATAAAAGTGTCTTCATTCATGAGAACTAACAAATGACCCAGCTAACGCTTAACCTTGAGGTGATATGACTGGGCTTAGACAGAAAAGGGGGTGGGAGGGTTGACATGTTTCCTACCACATGTTATTCCAACGATTGTGTGTGAGATACAATTTATGTCTATGATTTGTTTTATTTATGCAAATAAAACATCTAGTCTAAAAAAAATCTGTATATTAGAAAAACCTGGCCTGTTTCACTGGTTCTTAAAAACATCTGTAAAATGGAAAGGAATCAGGGTTGACAAATGAGCATCATGACTTGACAAGTTAGCATCACACAATGGAGGCACATTATATGGTATGTGTTAAAACAAAAACAACATACTTAAGGGCCTGGACTTGGATATTTGTATATCCTGTCATGTCTTTGTGGTGGTGCCTTGCATATAATAGGCTATACTTATTAATGCATTCCTTTGCCACATGGAGACTGTGTTGAAAATATGGGAACACCTCATGGAAAACCAATTGCTGTTGTTAGTTTTACTGTGAAGCAGGAATTAGCTGGCCTATTGAGAAGAAACAACACATTGTTATATCCATTGCTTAAAAGTATGGATTGCTGCCAGAAAGCTTTGGATTAGGCTAAATAAGCTGCAGTACAACCAAATTTGTTTCTAAAGGTACGTCTTGAAACAGTTGTGTATTGATCTCCTACTCATCTTTCTTCTTTATGTTTTCACACTTCTTCCCTTTATTGGTTGATCGCTGACGAGGCCTCTTTCTTTTCTGGTTCAAGGGAGTGTTTAGCCAATCAGCATTCAATCACTGCAGATCACTTCCCATATTAGGTGCTTTGAGGGATGTAGGTCTGTCCGTCTCCATTTGAAAATAAATCACCCAGAATCCTCCAGTCTGAGGACAGTGAGAGCTATGCAGCTGGATAGGTATGCAAGAGTAAAAACACAGGCGTCAACCTAACCAAACATCAACTGAAACAAAATTAATTGAGTAAACCACTTCAGTACAAGGACATCTGAACATGCTCTTTTAAATCACTGAATTGAATGATTTGAAAGAGCTTGAATGCTTGTGTCATGTCCTTCTTAGGCATCTTCAAACAGCACTGGACAGTTTTCTTCAATAGTGTATTTAGAAAACACAAAGGAGGGGGTACTTGTTTCTGTCAGTGTAAAGTAATTGTGAAAATGACTGAAGAGAAAACAACAAACCACTCATTTGTTTTGAGAAAAGAAAAAAAGATTCTGTTTGAGAGTCACTCAAGTCTTCAGAGATCTATATCCATACTAATTTCTCTGTTGTCCTTATGAGTCAATACAATTAAAGGGTGTGACCATTTAATTACAGTGAAAGTGGTCTCCTCCGATCCTCTTATCCCCATCTCCCTTCAGTGACAGTGTATATTGATCCTAAGACTGAAGCTTGGGTTGCATATTGGAAAGATGTCATTGTTTTGGTGAACCAGAGCAGCGTTACAAAATACCACAGGAGACTTCTATTTCAATATGAAAAAAGTCCAGTCACTGCTCATGCAAAAAAAATTACACAATATCCAAAATATAATATTCAGGGACAATCATAATTCTGAGACACTTATATTCAAACTTGTGTTTTAACATTATGCTTTTGACAGTTTCAATTTGTCCTGTGTCCATTTAGAATAAAATGTCCAGTAAGGACGACTGGGATAACACATCTATTTGAAGCTAAAAGAAATGAGAGCTTATGTCTAGACTAGAGTCCTTGTCATGTTCTTAAGGTGAGCTTTAGACATCTCACTCAAAAGAGAACAGCAATTAAATATTCATTTAACCTCTGGAAGAAATGCTCAAAGCAGCCTGCAGAACAACACTCACAGATAAATGTTTCATGTTTTATTTAATCAAGTAAAAATATTGTAATTAGACCTCGCCGGCAGTGGTTATCAGCTGACCTTTAGTGTCAAATAACATAAACTGGTTCAATGTCTAGGTGTTTTTTTTATTTTTTTTCTGTCTAAAATTCCATTTAAAGTTTCCTGACCTGATGTTAGCTATTTTGGCAACTGGCCAGTGACTCATCCAAACTAATTGAATATCTGCTGTAATGTTCACTGCTGTGTCATAAGTACCCAAATATCTACTTTCAGTAAGAGTTTTGATAGAGGTATAATAATGACACTTAAACCTTTTTCTTTTCTGTAACAACGTTCCTTCAATTAACATTGTCATCATACTCCTCCTATAGCAGGTACTGCATACACAAAGTTTATAATCATAATAATACTTTTTGATTTGGGGAGATGGGATAAATGTATTATTTCTATCATTTGGATTTCTATCATATATTGTGCATGTCCAGCCTGATTTTTGGCATTTCACACTATGCACCAGAACGGCTCAGTCTCATGGCAAAATTGACACAGTTACGGAAATTAAATCTACTGATTTGTGTCCACCAACACAAATTTAGCTTTCTTCATGCAGCTGCATACAGAATTGATATCATGGAAGAACATTGTATCAGGGCATTCACCATACCATACCATACCATACCATACCATACCATACCATACCATACCATACCATACCATACCATACCATACCAACTTTATTTATAAAGCACTTTAAATCAACAAAAGTTGAACAAAGTGATATAAACAAGTAAAAACATCAGACATAAAAAAAACTAAAAACTAACACACACAACCAATTAAAACAAATAAATTAGATCAAATAAAAAACTAAGTCTCACTTATTTTGAAAGTCAAAGAATAAAAGACGAGTTTTAAAAGTTGCGACTCAACTGTTGGTTGCAAACCTTTAAAAGGACCAGTGTAAAGCAGACCTTGCATCCAATGCTTTGAGGAACCATTAAACCGTCAGTAACATTCAATATTGGAAACAATAACGTGTTTCCAATTGCTGTTATTGTCTCGCTGCTGATTATTCAGCCTCTCAAACATTTTGTGAAGTTGAATCTGTCAGCAAGTACTTTTATTAGTACAATGTTATGGGATCCAATGGAAATGATGGCCAAAACTATGAAAATGCTGTCCCAATTGTAATAAACTTGAATGATCTTTTAATGTCACCCACTCATCTTTGAGTGCATAGCAACGCCTTATCACTACAGCTGTGTGTGTGTACAGTAAGTTATGGATACACAGAATTAGAACATGTTTACACGTGTTTGTGTGAATTAGTGCGTTTAAACATGTCAGTCAGCAATCACGTTCATGTCCTCACACCTCTGCTTGCTTCCCTGAGTGTGTGATTGTATGTGTGCCCTTTTTCTAAATTAGCTGCTTTTACTAGGGTAGGAGCATCAGCAGCATCCTGGTCTGTCTCTCTGCCACCCTCCTCTTTCAACCCCCTTTGCTTTCCCTTGATCCTTGTAAATTCCTCCAGATGCCTTGTGGGATTCCTAGACCTCCGTGAAATGCGAACTGCCCCTCGTAACTCCCGTCGTAAGCGCCCTCGTAACGCGCTTCATCGTGTCTCGTAACGCCCCTCTTCCCCAGAGAGGCCGCAGTAAACTGAGACAGAGGGAGCTGTGAGGTTTAATGGGGAGAGTCAGAGCCATATTAAATACACAGCTAAAAGACGTATAGACCCCAGGCAGGATTTGATTAACCCCTGTTTAGTGGCCATTTCCACAGTTGCTGCCGCTTCTTAGGGCAGTAAAGAGATGCATGTTAACAAATGGTGGACAGTTTTTTAAAAATATATTGTATTATGCTGATGAAATGGGACTTTTGTGATTTTATGGTTTGAGTTTCTGAGAAAAGGGGCTAGTGTTGCACTAATGCTTTATTTAAGTATCCATCTTTCTTTGCCTTGTGTTGATGTTACAGTTCTCATGTGTAAATTCCTTTCCTTAGCTAGGCTATTCGTTATGAATCAACATATGGCAATCAGATTGGCTCAAACTGATTGTCTGTGAAGTGCCTTGAGATGACATTGTCATGAATTGGTGCTATACAACTAAAGTTGAATTGAACTGAATTAATCTTGATGTCTTAATCTGCACTCTGAAATAAGCATCACATCCAGGAAGGGTTTACACTTCATGCTGCCAATGTTCCTGATTCTTTTATTTGTCTCTAATAGGACTAAGAGGGCATCTAAGAGGACGACTGCTGAAAATGTAATGCAAATGTAATGTTGGTAAAAGCAGCCATATGTATATTTGTCATAATATCTGAGAAGCGTGGGATTGTTTTTAGTTAACACATAGTGACAGCAGTAATACAGGTGGGGAAGTGACGTCTCAGAACAGGTTGAACTAGATCGGTGGAGATCAGCGTCAGGATGCAGGATGTGTTCATTCTTGGAACCTGCAAAGCTTCTCATGTGAAAATCCAGACCCCAACAGCATGGTGGAGTGATGAAAGAGGCAAAAAATAAATCTGCCTCTGAGTAGTTCACTGGCAGTTCAGAAGAACAAGGAGGAAGTGTTTGTATCTGTTTTGTTATCCACCAAAGCTATTCTTGGCCTTTTGGTTGTCAGCACATTCCACTGGGAAATGTTAGTTCTGACGTTGATATCTGTCACATTTGAATACAAACAAATTAATTAGCGCAAAACAAATTCAGCCTTAAAATAAAATATCAAATGTATCAAACATGAGATAATTTTCACTCTAATCCAGACAACTTTAAAAACTTAAACATCAGAGCAAACCTTTATTTTTTTCTTCACACAGGAAAATCAGATTAGGCTAGTAAGGAGTCAGTAGGGTGGTGATTGCTCAAATGCAAATTTGTCTTCACATTTATAATCATGCATTCAAGTGAATTTTTGTTCTTTTACTAGAACTTTTTGATTAGTTTTCCAATCAAACAATTCACCGTACTCCAATATGTTGTGGCCTATTTTTGTTTTGACTAAAATAATCATTGCACTAATTTTGGGATCCTAATCATACAAATCTTGCTTAAAAGATAAGGATGTAACATCTAGCGGTGAAGGAGCAGAGTACAACCAAATGAAAAGCCCTTGTCTAACTCTTGCACTAGCTTCTAAGATGGATTAATGCAAAAGGCCTGCTTTATTGCCATGTTCAATTTGACCATTCTGAGCTATTGTAGAAATATGGCAGTGATAGGAGATACGCAGATATTTTATGACTGTTGGTTAAAATTGCTTACATTTAAATAATTACATTAACATACCCTCACTATGTTACACACAATGATCTCTTCTATGTAATCTCTTTCTGTACATGGGATATTAATTTACAAAGCAGAGATTCTCTTAGATTGTATAAAATCATATGGTATTGTTATAGTCTACCTTTTTAAAATACAACAACAGGCCTTTCCAAACCAATGGTATGGAACTAATAAAACCTTTCAGCACATTTCCCGTGCCTGATCAAGAAGAACACTATGCTATTTATTCTTAAAATTGATGCATGCACTCCATAAATATCTGCACAAGTCAGAATAAGAAAAGCAGGCTGCAGGCTCAAAGGAATGGAGTATTACTGGGAGGTGTCAAGAGGGGAAATAATACCCTCAGCTTGTCTCTTACAGATGCCATTATAGATCTATTCAGGGCCACTATGGCTATTTACACTGTGCAGGCCAAGAAACCCAACACCACTACTGAAGGCTTCCTGAGTCACATTCACACTCGCTGGATAAAAGATTTTCTTAGCAGATGGTGGCTGACATTTAGTATGCTTTTCCCCTCCATGAACACTATCAGGCTCTTCTCATCTAACCGTCCAGTTTAAACACATGCACACTCTTAAATCCCCATTGTCATGGTGACAAGGTTGCCCCAGTGCTTGTTAAGATGAGCAGTTGTCACTGGCTGCTCTGTAGTTGTTTGGTGTCATCTTACAGGACGCGTGCTGCCCTGCCAGCATTAGGCCTGTCCTGTCCAGTCTCCTTGGAGTCGACAGTACATATGTGTTGATGAGTAGATGATGTCCTGGTGGTTTACTGGGTTTAACGTAGAGCCTTTTTTTTTTTTTTTTTTTTTTTTTTTATGACTGCCTTGTTTGAAAGTCTTGTCAATGTCAAAGGCTTTCGTAATGAGAAACGTAACGCTGCAACAGACTCTGAATCCAGATTAGATGATGTGTAAGATCTGAGCACCATTAATGTTTTTGGGAATTTTTTTTTATACAAAATTTTCACAATACTGATGCTTTTCTTTCATCATAGTGACAAACAAGGATCTTTTTACATTACTCAGAATGACATTACTGGATTTTTATAGTATAACTATTCATTTAGAGCACACTGATATAAAGACCCCTACGGGTTGGTATTTATATTGTAACTAAGCTTCATCAGTGTCCTGTGTTTTGTTTATACAGGTGTGCGTCTGGACCGAGTTCGAGGGGGCCGACAAAAGTACAAGAGGAGAATAGACGCTGAGAACAGCCCATATCTGCACCCGCAGAACACCTTGCCACAGAAAAAAACATGTAAGTGTACAATTCACTGTCTGCGTTGTGATCTGAAAGTCTGCGACAGTCAAACCATGGCTTTTACCTGGCATAACATCTGAGAATTTCTTGTAACGTACTTGATAATGAACTGGTATCAGTCACTCATTTATCAAGTCTTTTACTTTCTTGCATGAAATTGATAGCCAAGAGTACAAATGGGAAATAGTGCAGAACCCTTGAGCATTTTTAAGAGGCACAAATCAAAACAGACAAATGTATTAACCCTTTCATGCATGAATTATTAAGAAACAGTGCCACAAGTTTTTCTTTTACACACAATAATCTACTTCC
>JAOXYM010000017.1:17709808-17729327 GCA_028567055.1 Leptatherina wallacei
ACCTCAGAAAGATTATTTGCTGGTAGTCAGGTAGTGAACTTAATTTTATATATATATATATATATATATATATATGAAATAACAGAACTGTGATGTTTGTCTCACTTCTGTGATATTAAAGTCGGACGAAATGCAATATGACCGTTCAGACCGAGGTTGATTTGACACAGATCGGATTTGTATTTGATCTATGACCACATACGAAAATGGCCTGAGTCGGATTTTCATAAATCGGATTTGTGCTGTTCAGACTGTCGTTAAAAAATCTGATATGAGTCACAGAAGAGAAAAAAAATCGAAGTTGAGCTACAGTGTGAACGGAACCTTAGTTAGCCACTATGACTAGTTCTTAGTGAGTGCTAATTGCCATCCATCTGGACAAGGCCATGTGAGCAAGCAGCTGACAGCAGCCAGTGGCAATAGTGCCAATTAGCATCTCACACACTCGGCCTTGTTGAAGTAGACTGAGACCGGTCCCCAGCTGCTAGAAGATACTAAGCATTAGCTACCATTCACCTGGACAGGGTAATGAGTGGCCAATAGCAGCTGCTAAACAGTCTGAATGCCACCATACCCACTCAGCTGCAGGAGCACCTGCAAACCCCAACCAGTGTTCCCAATGCCCGTAGAAGCCCCTCACTTCAGACTGAGCAGCGATTTTTGCTGTGAAAAAGCAGCTAGTAGTACTTTAAGTTGATTCATTTGTTAAGTGGACAACTGAAAACATCCATTTGTTGCTTTTACAACTGCTGAGAAAATACAGAGTGACTCACACAAGCAATCATAGTTCGCTTTTACACCACCCCCACACATTTGACACCGTGTCTACAAACATAAGCCCTTAGCAACTTAGCCTTGGGTAATTATGAAGTGTCTTAACAAAATTATCTTTCTAGATTTTTGCAGCAGATGTTTTCTGGTATTTTAGCACACTCCCCACATCTGCACCAAATAACACAGGAGTATAATACGGTTGATAACTAAAAGATGACATAATTCTGCTGTAAGCTTTGCCGTGACTTTTGTTGTATTGTTCTCTTTCATATTGTCCCAAGTTCACCTTTGTTTTTCAAATTAAAACTCTTAAATAATTTTGATATTAACATTCTTCTGACTTGTACATTTGCATTTAGAGCACTGTTTGATGATGACTGGCCTTCCTACATAAAACATTTATTTTTCATATAATTACCAGTTCCACCGTTATTCTACCACGCAGGCAGCAAAATTATATCTGCATCTGTCATTGTATAAAATATCTCACAATCAACTGTTGATCACCATGGTGCTAAACTATAGAATAGACATTTACATCTTCTGGATTAATTCATAACATTATCCATGGATAAAAATAAACTAAACAGAAATTAATGGCTGAGTACCTGCCCTGTCTTCAGTAGAATAAACAGGAATTGATTGTATGTGTGTTACATTTTATTTTGTACATGTATTGTTCCTCATGGAATTGTTTAGTTTTATTGGGAGTGCTGTTATAAGCCTATTTGGCTTGTACCTCTCCCATGCACATGCTTTTTGCATTATGCAGCATCTGTAAGGCTGTTTCTTTTTTTCTTTTCTTTTTTTTTGTTTTGTTCTTTTTTTATTATTGTTACTCTTAGATACTTAATAAGTAAAATAAAAAAATAAAAATACACTGGGTACAATTCCAGCTTGTACATATGCCACTGGATTTGAGGTGATGCCACGCTTAAAAACAGTGGGAAAATGAAATAAAAAACATTGTTTACAAGCTACTATAACTTCCAGAATGGATGTGCTCACTTATGAGTACCAATCAAACCTTTGCCTGCCCTTCAACACACCTCAAGGAATTTGACAATCCTAAGACAGTCCCCTCATATCCTCTCCTTTTCAGAGATATTCCACCAAGCTCTCTTTCATGCTGAAAAATAACCATTTATTTGGAGATATGATGGGTGCAAAGCTAATTTAGAAGTACCCAAGATTAAGAGTTAAATGAGGGAAAGTGGTCATGCCTGGTCCACTTTAAACCACCAAGAAGATGAGATTGACCCACCTTTTGTGCATAAAACCCCCAAAACAAAATTTTAAAAAATGATGGGGGAGAATAGTCCAAAGCAATCTGTCCAAAGTCTTATTTTATCAAATGAAACATGTTTTTGCCTTAGGTTTGCTTAAAAAACCTAAAATGCCTTTAGGAACAAAAACAATGTTTTGCATGAGAACACTAAACCATCTTAAAATTAAATCAATGTATAGAAGATTGCAAACACTAACACCTTCCTAGAGAAATATAACAAAACTGTGAATGTCTTCACCAAAAGAGAACATTGTAATATAAATGCTGGGGAAGAAAGTCATTCCTCACTCCCTGTCTGCTGTCTGTTGATCCAATAAAAGCGTGCTGCTCTATGTCCCAAATGGGAGATTAGCTATGTTTGAAAGTGGTCTCAGGAGGGCTGGACACTGTGCATATGCAAATAGATTTACAGACAACCAATTAAACTAAAATCTCTTCAAACAAATGGGGACCACAAAGGAGGGACCTGTCACAAGTAAAAGGAGAACACAGAGAACAAAGAGTCAAAGAATCAGTGCCACAATGTGAGGAGGTTTTTGATGATAAAGTTTTTTGGTTTTGTCCTTGTTTGAATCGGACAGATTTCGACTTGCCACCCAGGCTACTTCCCACACAGCAAGTCTTTTTGTTCCCAGCAATACACTTGCTAAGTGTGTGATCGAATGAATGGTTGTTAAAAAGAGTGAACAACTGATACAAGAACACAAGTACAGACAGAAACTATACAGTTAGTCAGTTTATTCGTATGGGAAGAACAGACTCTGAAACAAGTCATTTATCAGTGCGTGTAAACACATTGATAAATAGTTGCCCAATAATTATCTGCAGCCAACAGGGAAATTATGAATGACGTAACATTTCTATATAGCATTGATTATTTGTTTTGTGTTTACGTGCCAGTGTTGTGTAATGGAAATAAGTCAAATAGCATAGGTCTTTGCTTTTCTGTAGGAATTGTTTCAGAGAGTTAAGCCAATTTTTCCAGAGACAGTAATAGTGATTAATGGGATCTGTGTCATTAATGGTATTTGTTGGAGTACAAGTGAGGGCATTTTGGTGGAAAGTTTCCTAAAATAGGACAGGAGTCAATGCATTAAGACCTGCTATCACCCTAACAAGGACACTATCATTTAACATTGTGGCAGGAGAATGACCGCCATCTGTGTTCAACGGGGCGTACAGTTCTCTCTGCATGTGTGCGTTTGTGCTATAGTCTTTGTCACCTCTTTGGGGCCATTTTTGGTATTAACGCCAACCTTGTCAGGGCCAGAAGTTCTCATGGGAAACAAAGTCAGGTGCTAATGAGACAACAAGCCTCTTGACAAGACACACAAAAATTAATTATTGGGATAATCAGATGAAAACCAGAAAATCCAATTCCCAATAAATAGCCCATTACACTCTGTGTCAACTTATGGTCACTTAAAATATTTCTAGACTTAAAATTTGCTCTAATAAAAATCTTCTATTAAAAACTGCAGTGTGATATGACACTATCAACATTCAAGTATCTTAAGCCCTATAAACTATAACCCATCCTATCCATTAATACCCCCCTTCCTTCATACATGTCACCACTCCACAAAGATAATGCATTAGTATAATCACCAAATGAAACTAATTCTAATTAAACTCCTGTACTCTTTTAACTGATCTGCAATTATTGGAATAAGGCTAAATGTGATGACTGGCAGTGGGCATGGAGGGTTGACTGTCTTCAGCACACCACCTTTGTATTTTTTTTGTCTTTATGAAGTAAATTACAATTATTTGATTGATTTCAATTTATCAAGAAGCCACTTTATTCAAGTATTTAAATTTTGATTAAGTTAAACATTTGATAAAAGTTTAATCTAAGGCATTGACTGACTATTGTCTTTATCTTTGACAGTCTTTTGGAGGCATAATGTTGTAAATATGCATGTATATACCACCTGATCCTGTAAATGTTAATGTCTTTCACATTATAGTGTTGTGAAATGTAAGAAAATCTGAATAGATGTTCCAAATCACCAAACATAAATACATCACAATACCAAAAATACTGTCAGGCTGCCTGTAGTGCCACAGTAAAATCAAAGGATTCACTAAAAAGTGTAGGATTTATCCTTAGGCCAGGTCTTTACAAGCTGTCATGGCAATTTATCCAACAGTTGCTGAGATTTAACAGCACACCAAAGTGGTGGACCAACTGCGAGATATCGCCATCCCTCTGGCCATCCTGCTAGCATGACTAAAAACTGCCATCTGTTGGAATGTCATCAGATATAATCAATATGTTCCATATCTTTGAAGCAAATGTGCATGTTAGGCTTTTCGGCTTCCTGCAAGCTCCTCATATCACACTCCTAAAAGTTTTTTAGCAGGTGCAGTGAGAATGTGATGAAGTCCTTGTTTATTTTTGTTTGTGGCTATATTCAGAGATCGTGCTTTCTCTGATCCCCCATGTGTTTTCTGCATACAGTGGGAAAATCCTCATGAATAATTTAGATAAAAGATAAAAATTCTATGTTTATTGCTTTGGCTGTTTCATATGCTAATTCATTATTTCTCTTTCACCTAGGGATCTTTTGTGGATCAGAGAATCGCATTTGACAGAGCACACTTCCATCACCTTTGAGACTTCCAAGAATTCAGCAGAAACCAGGAAATTATCGAGACAAAAAAGAACACTGTTTGTGTCTAAACCTCAACATTTTCCTTCAATCTTTTATGCAACATCTGCTGTTTTCCAATTCACACTTTTTCACTTCCCCAAACCTTCATTTCAAAGGAGTATGACCACTCTAAAATCTCTACAGAGGCCCAGAGGCTCAAGTTGTCCTCAGGGATCCTACTGTAATGAATGACTAAGCTGACAGTTATCAGCAAGTAGTGAGGGCTTTATTTTTTTGCATAAATCTGGACACTCCCCTCACAGCCTTTGGCAGGTCAATAAACAGAGTAGTAGAGAAGGATTGCAGAAAGCGGTGGAGTTGGGGATTTTCATACTTGTCAATTCTGTTGTTCCACTCATTAAGCAGTTAAGCTGGTTTTGAGACTAAAGGGGGTTGTGGTATGTGGCAGGTTGGATTTTCATGCATGCTGTAGGCACAGTCGGTAGCTCGTCATAGGTCTATGAGCTGGCTGAGCTGGGAGGAAAACAGACAATTAAATCAATAAGACAGCAGTCAGCAGATTACTGCACTGGCTCCTACTCTTACTCACCCTTTAAGAAGAAAAATAAATTTTTCCTCTTCAGGTTGCTTATATCAGATAGGAGATAAAACTTTGTCCTGTGTAAGAGCCATCAAATGACATCTTTATCTTTAATGTTTGCATTCATTTTTTAAAGAATTAAACATAATTGAAAAAATAACAAAGCACTTGTGATTGAGAAAAAAAGAGACCCTTCTTCAAGCCATAGACTCTCCAAGGTGTCCCGAGGCACCTGGCATACAATCTTAGCAGCAGATCACTAAGTGCTATTAGTTGCTAGCTGGAGCCACCAAGGATTGGCACAGGCCACAAATGCTCGATCAGACTGACATCTTGGGAATTTGGTGGTGAGAGTAAGACCTTTGAATCCATCTTGCCAAGCTTCAAGCTATCCTTTTTTGCTGTCCCAGACAAAAGATGACCAATGTGTCTGCTGCTATGGCACTCGTCGACTGACTGTAATAAATGGAAGTTAAACCATACAGATAAGAGGTAAAAAATTGCAAAAAAGTAACATTCGGAAAACTAACAAAAGAAGAAAAATCGAATCGAACTTCTTCATCTGAAACCTTTGCATGCATGAAATCCTATACCAGATGTTATAATGAGAACTTAAAATGGATAGAAACTTAAGAAATATTACAGCCATACATTGTAGATTGTGTGGCTTGCAGTAATAGTTAGTAAAGCATAAATGTCCCAGTTGTGTGCACCTGAAGGCATAGTGAGTCAGACTATTGCCAGGTTTAGTTAACTTTTAAAGGCAAATGCCATGTAACATCAATTGATTAATCAGTAAAGTAAAGAGTATACCTTTATTAGAATAGAAGCAAAGAAAGATTATTAGAAAATTTGTCAGGACTGCAGCTGAGATTTAGTTGTTTTCATGACTGATTTCAGGAAGAGTTTAATTTACCAAATGGATCCATTGCTCATGTGAATTTATCACTCACTTCTTTGGATTATCTTTGTTCTGCACGGAAGTCTGTATGATGCCACCACTTTCTCAAGTAAATAGCACCCACGTGCTCAGCTGTCCACGCAATATGAAAGAAAACAGGATTCATTGGACCATGCACCCATTTGTACAGCGCTCCAAAGTCTACTTCCAGTACTCGCATGCCAAACGGGGGAACACCAGGCCTTTAATTGCCCTTGAGCATCAAGCGTTCTGAGTTCAAAGCTAACTTTATAATGTATATAGTCTTTCTTTCATTTCAAATAGAAACAATGCGACTTAATTGACTGGGTGTTCATGATTATGTCAATTCCCTGCAATAAACAAACACAACAACTCATTTACCTATGAGCTTCTTTGAAATTTAAAGAAATATGAAAAATGTAAGACCCATGCAAAATCAATATTTCACTTTTTCCAGTGAAGCACATTTTCCTCTGTGCCTTTTTCTCTGTTTCACTGTCTCAATTGCTCCCCCTCGTCATCTCATTTTCTCTCCTGTCTCGTATTCTCATTAACACTGCTGCCCTGTTGGCACTTTGTCTCCCCCGTTTCCCCTTTTGTGAAGCTGCAGAGCCTCTTCTCTTTCCCTTTGTGCGGTTCACCCCCCTTCACCACTACTAATAAACAATGTGTCAGATGTATGAAAGTAACAGGAGGGCAGGAGACATCCAATTAAAAACACAATGCATTATTACACAGCTCTCATTCTTGGTCATCTCAGGAAGCCCTTTAGATTATATAACAGCTCAGTGTCGAGGGAGCCAGCTTGTGGAGGACAAGTTGAGGGGGTCTTTGCCAATGATGCAGCTCACCAACTCCGGACTTTCCCCAGCAGCTTGCTGTACTACCCCTCTCTCCTCCTCCTTCCCCTCCTCCTCCTCTCCCCTCTTCCCCTCCACCCACCCATCCACCCACCAGCCCACCCTCTCCCTGCCTTTTATACACACCCGTACACACATACACTCAATCACGAATGCACAGGGATTGCAGCAACAGCAGCAGCACTGCGAGATGGAGATCGCCGCTGCATGTGTGAGTGCCTGTTCCCGGTGAGTGCAGGGACAGGAGCGAATGAGTGTCAGTGATGCTTGACTGAGATGCATGAAGGAAAAGAAGGGCAGATTATGGAGTAAAAGGCAGAAGGGGGATGTCAGTGAGGACCTCAAGAGGTTTTGAGACAGAGTCTGTCTGCTTTTTTCTTCTCCTATCCCGATAACCTGAATCTTTGCCGGATGTGCCACAACTACTCCAGCTGTCACTGCGCCGGCTGCCTCTCTCTCGGTGCTCCCGCAGCTTGTGAGAGCTGCTCCAGTGGCTGGATGGTACCCTGGCACCCACTAAATACATGGATGAACACTGGATCTAAAGGGGATCTGTGCTTTCTTGTCCTTTGCACCTCTGATCTGTTTCTCAAGGTAAGACTTCCTCCCATGTATTTTTGGAGTTCCACACATATTCACAGGTATTGCAGTAAAAGTAGAGGTTGCATTTCCACTGCTCTCTAAAATGGAAACTGAAGGAAAGTGCATATCATAAGCATGAATTGTGATACAGTATTAGTGCTGAAGTCCTTATGTTGAATGTATGGGTATGAACCTTGCATGCATTAAATATGAATAAATTAAGGAGGGAGCATTCCTGTATCTAACAATTTGAAGGTTTAATGAGTAACCAGGACATCAAAGAAAAAACTGAAAAAAATTTATATTGGTGTGGTGATGTCATTTGACTTTGATTAATATCCACTTATCATGATCCATGTCTTTGCAGCTTTTGACAAACATGCAGCATTTACCTTGAGAAGCAGAGGTTGATTATCTAGATTGCTGTAGTTGGGATTTGTCTGAGCTGGACAATGAAGAATATTGATGAGCACTAATAAACTATTGCGTCTTTGAATGTAATAGACTGTCGGAATGATGATCATCTATAGGAAAACACATTTCGTATTAATCACAGTGAACTATATGATATGCAGCACAGCTTGTGCTCCCCAAGGCTGATTTGATGAAAGGTGGATTTAGACTTATCAAGACTAATGACATGTTTGATCGGGAGGGCTCTGGGGTACTGCATCACATACAGAGCTGCACTTATATGTGGTCTCACTTCCTCCCACACACTTTCTTTTCTGCACGATCCTTTCTTACTTAACTTTATAGGAAACATATATGGCAAATATCTTACATAGGTGGATCTTCTGAAGCATCTGTTTCACTTGTTAAATTCTAATCTATATCCCATATGAGTTAATCAGCTGAGTACACATGTACCAATAGCTCAACCTCTTAATAATCAATGAACCTATGTTGATGTCAGACTTGAAAAGATTTCCTTTTCCTTTTTTTTCATGATAAAGAGGCCTACCCTAGCAGAAGGAAAACCAATCCAATGTCATGTCACATTGTAAATGTACTTATAGTTTTCTACAGTAATGCGTCTCCTGACACGTGACTGATGACATTTCCACAAGTTCACATATGTAATGTGATAGCGCCAACAGTTGTAACAGTTAAATACAACAAAATAGGCCTTGTTTGGAGGCTGACTGATAAGGTGGAAAGACTGACCCCACAAGCTAGAGATAGATGGTTTAAATCCTTGCTTTACAAGCTTTTTGTCAATCGGATCACTTCTGTACTTTCACGATCCTCTTTTCTACTTTGCTCCCAACTACTAATGGTTACAGTATGGAGTTAAACGTATATGGTTAGGTTTAAATATTTAAAAAAAAATCTATATTAAGGGCAAGAAAAATGTGCATTGTTCTAGCACTACAAATTTTTATAGCTAATCATTGGTCACAGTTTGTGTTGCATAATGTGGTGCTACCTGCTTCCAAATAAGTGCCTATCTCACAATGTTGAAGCTACATTCTGGACTAGACTACTCTAGTAGTACTATATAACTACTACACTGGGCTAGAAAAATACATGCACATTTAAATAAATAAGTAAAGATCTGTTTTTTAATATCACTTTCTTCAAACTTTCTCTTCCCAAGGATCCTTTTCACAGCCAGCGCTCTCAGCCTAGATACAGAGATGGAAGTTTCTTAAACCCTTCTTCTACTACTCTGTAACAGAAGGTGCTGCTCAGTTATAAATGTTTAAATCCAACAAAGCCATAAAGCAAATTTTCAGAGGTGTAGCCTGCAGCCAGGATACAGATAGCTCTGTGAGACAGCTTGAATAAAGATGGTGTCCAGGTCTTTGTGATTTTAAAACTGTCTGGCATTGCTTTCAACGCACAAGTGTTGAGTAGTGTTGAGAGAAATATTGCTGCAATGTGAAGTGTATTGGGGCAAAACCTGTCCCCTACACATGCTCAGTAGTGTAGCAATGCAAAGGGCCACGTACACGGCCTAATGGAAAGGACAGCGGCATATAATGTGATGTGACGTCTCATCCTTTAAATTGTGCTTATGGAGGCAAAGTTGGTGCAATGTCACGCTCGGTAATTAATGCAAATAGTGAGTCAAAATTCCTCATGCAAAGTGAAAACATTGCACAGTAGAATGCATGAAAGGTGATAAGCACAGCAACAACCTCTATTATAATGAAGGAGCTTTTCTATACTGCAACACACAAATGCTTTCGCACCTGTTAATAAGAATGAACTGAAACATTGAAGAACATCCCATGTTCATGAAGTGTACAGTATGTGTTGATGTTTAAACATTGTCATGCCATGACAGTTAATGAGAGGCTAGACAGTTGTATCATATGTAAATATCCTAGAGATCCACTTCAGTAATTATTGTGTTGATTCGAGTTGACAGGGATACAAGGCGATCCGAACAAAGCCGTCTCTTTTGCTCTGTTTGGCGATGGGGAATAAATCATGAGTCAGCAGTGTTACAGTTCCAATATTGCATGGAAAATGAAACCAATCCCCTATAAACAGCCATGTTTCTACAACAACGCAGTCATGATAATCAATCACAATGCTGTAACTAAAGACGTTGTTTTTTTGTTTTTTTATTCACACATGCACCATTTCAGTTTGAGGAACTGAAGGGCAATTGGAACAGACAACATGGTCTGCTGGGGTACATAAGGAGATTTAAGAGGATTACTTTTGCAATTTTAGAGTCAATGCATTATTCATAATCCTTTGGATAGCTGAGGCCAAATCAGGGAAGGACCTCAGGTCATTAGCAGAGATAGCTTGCTGTGAGGAGGAGGGCTTGTAGGAGGAGAAAGACGATGCTGAGAAAAAGGAGGTTCTCTTTTAGCTATCTGAATACTTCTGTCACAGCAGTTCTCACTTAGTCTGAACTCACACCCTCTGCGTATCTGACTTCAAACTGTAACAAGCGATTGAAGGGTTTTGAGTTTTTTTTATTCCCTTTTTATAAATGACCATTTAGGTGCTTTACATGACCACATAGGTAATGGCATGTGCTTTGAGGAGACTTCCTGCAGATGTGATTATCTTTTCAGGGGGGTTAGATTGGAATTTCTGTGTTAAATAGTATGATCTCATGTGAATCCTCCTCGAACAAATTATTTTTATCCATAGAACCGCATCAACAAGCAACTTGATGAATCAAAGTGCATACTAAGCTCTGTTTCAGAACAAATAGCAGCATCCCAATAAAATTCATCTGCTCAATATTCCAAAACAACTGTGTGTAAAATTCATGACGCAGCATAACATATTGTTCTTGTATAATGAGATTGAGCTAGTTGGGGTTTTTTTTGTGGCGTTTTGCCTTTCTTTACCATCTGGCTTTGAAAGCATTACATTGAATGAAGTGACACAAGCTGCTATTGGTGTACATTGTTTTCCAACATGGACAGTTGTCTCTGAATATATTCCATTTCTTCTACTGCAAGAGCTGAGGGTTGGGTTACCATGGAGAGACTGCAAGGTGAAACACATGGCAGGAGTCCTGAAAAATACAACCTCCTGCTTTTTGTTATCAGTCCTGTCAGCTTTTGTGTGTGTATTTGTGTGTACACACACTCTTTAAGATACCGGCAAAGGTATTTCTTTGAAAAGGTGACTACAAGGCCCATGCACACTAAAACGTACACACTTCGACTCTTTCTTTTACTCTCACACTCAGACCAAACACATTTCGAGGTGAAAAAACACAGACAGATACAAATTTAGATGTGCATGTATTCAGATGAATACCCAAAGTCAC
Source organism: Leptatherina wallacei (assembly GCA_028567055.1). Taxonomy (NCBI): domain Eukaryota; kingdom Metazoa; phylum Chordata; class Actinopteri; order Atheriniformes; family Atherinidae; genus Leptatherina; species Leptatherina wallacei. Next base: position 17,721,184 of record JAOXYM010000017.1, read on the forward strand.
AAGAAACACAGATAGTTTTGGCAACATTAGAAAGGGTGCACTTTCATTTAATGAGACATTCATTTTCACCTCCACTTCTTAAGGGGTTATGCCAGAGTAATCCTGTACATACTGTACATGAAGAGCAGCTCTTCTTCCAAAATCAGTATCAATCTAATCTGTCCATGCTGTTCTTTTTGGAAATTTCAAAGATGCAGTGAAACTGACAGTAAGGAGGCATCTCTTCAGTGTAAATTTCCCTCCAGAACAATCACATTGATGGATTTACAACATCTCTGGATGATAAAACATAATTACTTTCAGAAGAGCTGCAACACCATGAATAGCTTGTTTTTGCGCAGTAATAAATGATTCATTGGAGTTTATTTATCGCGTGGTGTCTTGTCATATGAAAATGATTAACCAGTGCTCTCTGACGTTTCCTTTCAACCATATCACACATCACTTCATTTCCGTGTGCTGCTTGATATATTTCGTTGCACTAGCAATGAAATGTGTTTCATCACAGATGAGAGAAAACGCGATTGTATTTTTTTCTACATTTGATCGTGTTTGGGTTCATCTGAAGTCTACACTGCAAGTGACTGCAAAGAATCAGCTTTTTCTTTCTTTTTAAGTCAGTTTCAGGTCACCTGTGTGACCATATCTGTTGATGTTGTATCAGTTTAAAGATACATTTGGTTATCTTATTGGAAATGATGAAAATAAAGAAAGGCTTTAAAATAATATCTGGAAATGAAAATAAATAGAATAAAATTGTGTAATTTGAGTGACAGTGGACAGATGAGATGAATGAAGCATAGCAGTTGTGGCTTATTATGAAGCTACATTTAAAGAAACAGGAAGTTATATTTTTACTGAGGCCCTTGCATTGATTTAAATGACATAAAAATATCATTCATGGAGTACTAAAAAGCAGTTATTTTAGTTTATTTTGTTTTATGTTTCACAAAGCACTAAAACATTGGTTAGAAATATATAGATATAGATATAAATATAGATTTTTTTTTTACTTTAATTGCTATTCTATCTCTTCTATCAAATATGATATTTTCATTTCAAGCCATTTCTAGCTGATATAATCACCTATAATTAATTTGCAATTTTTGTCTGTTTTTTTTTTGTGTTCCCCCCCACGTGTAGGGACAGTTCTCTCGCACAGCTCACTAAAAACAGATTTACAACTTGATCATAGTTGTAGAGCACAGTTCATATTTAGCGTCTAGTTTTTGACCTCCACTCAGCACAACTGAGATCAGGGAGTGATGATAATAAATCTCCCCCCAGGGAGTTTCAGACCCGACAGGTGGATCCAGATGGAGAAGCTCAACTCCTGTTATTATGCACTGTTGAGTACTATGTGCAGCCACAGCTGCTGTGAGGCCATTACCTTGGCTGGGTCCTCAGACCACAAGGAGCATATATTATATGGTAAGCTTCTTCAGAGGGCTTAATACCATTGGGCCAAATACCCTAATGGTCATTTCGTAATAAAACACATTCAAACATTCTTAAAATGACAGTTCCTTGCCTTATGATATGTTGCATTGATAAAGCCATGGGTGGATGTAGGGTTAGCAATAGATCCAGCTGAACATATCAGAGCAGTGAAAAGCAGTTTGGATGTGATTATGATATAAAGAACAGTTAAGCATATGGTCTCTGGTTTAAGCTAGAATGTTAACTTAATGTGTTTTCCAATGTAGCTTTTATGTATGACAAAAGTATTTCAAGTGAATGTCATGTTTAAATCACTAAACCCAATGCAAGCTCTTACATTAGAGAGGTTAAAGTTTGCTGGAATCCAGTTAGTAACTCTAAAAATTACATAACCAAATGGGAAGTCACCCTCAAAGCCAACAGTGCTCAAAACACATGAATAGCATATTGGTATTTCAACGCTATATGCCATAATGCATTTATAATCAAAAAGAAAATAAGGTCAGCCACTTTGCCTACTGGTTTATAGGTTAATGATTTTGTCAAGCTCACATCTCCTAAAAACACCAACGGTACTAACTCACATTTTATGTATGCAGGGCACTAAATTAAGACCAACCTGCCAAATGCAGGTTAGGAGTTAATATGGTGAGTATAAATAAAAACTAACTAGCCGTTTTAGTGAGTGATAAATTAGTGATGCGTCTTTGAAGTAAACAACAAGAGTCAACCCCTGTAAAAGGTAGCATCTGGCTTTATGTAGAATAATTTCCCTCTAGAGGGATAAATAAAGTATTTTTCATTTCATTTCATTCATTTCATTTATTTAAATGATAATGGAAACTGTGAAGGTCAGAGTAGAATTTGTACAATGTAAATATCTGTCACTTAAAGTGTCATAATGTTCAGACTGGCCTTTATTTATTTGACATGTGATTCTGTGTTCAGCTGTTCATTTAACGTTTTAAAAAAATAATTAACAATAATAGCATTTCTTTTGTAACAAACAATGCATAAGAATATACATTTTTCAATTAAAACAGAATAAAAAATTGCTTACCAATAGAAAAATTACTCAAAATTGCTGTGACGCTGGAAGAGCCGGCTCTTTTAGTCTTTTAAAAGACCTGGACCTCCCATCTTTGTAATGAATGAAGGAAAAAATTTAATTTCCCATGAAAACTACTTCATTGCATTTTATGCATCCATTGGCTGCACGCTTACAGTAGTGTGTGTGGTGTTCACAAGTTACTGCCTCAACAAAATGCAGCTGAATTTTGTGTGAAATTTAAATGAAGTAAGAAGTAGAAGGAAAAATAAAAGTGTGGTGGTGGTTGGATGGTGTGAATAACTGGTTAGTAAGTTACTTTGTTCCTGGCTGGGAAAAAGAATTTTGAGAGAATGTTGTTCTTGTTGTCCAGCATTTTCTTGAAAAATGTCAATAAAAACAATTTAAAGAAACATTATTTAATTAAAAAAATTCAATTAAAATTATAATCTAGATTATTTTTCTTGAAAAATAATACTATAAGTGATACTTAAAGAAAGTTAGTGTTTGTTCTTTATGTTGTAGGCTGACAACTGATAAAAGGCAGTGTAAATAAACAGTATCTAAATAATGGCAGAAGCAGCGAGGGTGGCAGCACGAATGCAATCATCATTCCACAAAGGGTCTCCTGGAGTAAATCTTCAAACAGCTGGCAGAAGAGCTGGCTTGTGAGTTGCCACTGTACAAAACGGCTACAAGTACTCATAGAGATGAACTTTGCAGCCAAAGTACTAACAGAAAAAAAGGAAGGTTCCTTAATACACTCTTGGTCTATGTACCACTGAATGCAAATGAAAACTGAAGATTTTATGCCAGCTTAATTTAGTATAGTCAAAATTCTCAGTCTGCTTTCCTTCCCTCTAGCAATTGTGGCAGGTTGTTTGTTAGTGTATTAGAAACTTTAATAGTCAAAATGTAACATTTCTGACCAAGAAGATGTAGTAGGGAAACTTATGTTACCAAGGCGAATCCATTAAAAAGTGTTATTAGGAAGAGGCATTTGAAAATTAAATACAGAATAGGGGAAAACTATCAGAATAATATAATCACAAACTTGGTTTATTTCATCTTTACATATGTAGATGCATAATTGAAGTGCTAAATTTGTGGATGAAATGTAATTTTTTATTTTTGACTTTGATGTGTCATGCTTTTTTTATGATTTACTTTTGGCTTTAAATATGTGCTGATGAATACTGCTCTTAGATCTCAGATTTGGATTTTGGCCATCAGATCCTTTTTTAATGTTTTCCCAAAGAATCTGGCCAAGATCAGATCAAATTCCTTCTCATTAGGTTACAGACCCAAAATCTCTCTTTTTTTCTTTATCTTTCTTTTATCCTTCTTCTTTATCTTCTTTTTAGGAACTATGGTGAGCAAAGAGGACATCAAATGTGTTCTCTCAAATTCAGATGAATCAGACTCAGAGACAGGCCCATCGCACACTGCAGAGTCCAGATCAGAATCAGACAAGCTACTGGTGAAGAAGAGAAACAAGGCCTTACAAGTCCATTTTAAGGATATCTGCGAGGCTCAGAGGGAGCATCGGGGAAGACACTCGAGATCCATTTCCTGCAAAGTAACGCACAGAAAGTACTTGACCATGCCTGCCAGGCGCTCTATTCCAAATGTGACCAAGAGCACTGGTGTTCAGACCTCCCCAGACCTCACAAAGCGATACAAGACTTTTCCTTTTGAGAGGAAAAAAGGACATACATTTAAACATACTGCTTTGGTGGAAGATTACAAAGGACAAAACAATGGGTTTTTGAGTGATATAAAGACAGGAAAGGAGGACGACCAACCTGTTGGAGAATCCTCTCAGTACAAGGGTAAGATTGTGGGGCAGACAAAAGCTCTGCTTCACCACACTGATGACAGCAGCGACACAGAGGATTTGCTTTCTAGTGCCAACTGTTTGGATGGACCCTCATGTCCAGACTCATCACATTTCTCGGAAGAGGGCCAACCCAGTAGCCCTCCTTCTAAAAGTGAACCAGAATATCAGGTTTGTGGGAAATGGACCAAACACAAAGGATTATCCAAAGAAGACACGGATGCTGGCTCTTCCTCAAAGCGCCAGCTGGCTGACTCAGAGTTTTCACAGGACAAGCCAAAAGCCATGGGCCCTGTTGCATGGAACTCTTTGACACAGGTGGAGTCAATAGGAAGCCCCTCTGTGAGCTGTAAACGGAAAAAGGGTCCACAGCTAAATGAACAGCAGTCCCAGCCCTTTCCTCATAGCGCTAAATGTTCTGTGCAGTCACAAGGGCAGTGTCGAACAAGGCATGTGTCAGCCTCCTCTAAACTACAGCGATCAGTTGAGGAGGACGAGGGATTTCCACCAGGAGGCACAGGAACCTTAGGCATGGGTGGCAGCCAGCACATAATACCCTTATCTGGAGACAAGGATATCAAAGCACAGCTGCAGGCCATGGAGAGTCTCATCAATTCAAGCCAGGAAACCATAAAGGTCCTTCTTGGAGTTATTCAGGAACTGGAGAAGGGTGAAGCACAGAGAGAGGGGTGAGTTGACATTCCACTTATAATTTTCTATACTTGCAGGAAAACGTACTCAATACACACAATGTATGCACATTTTATTTAATGCGGACAAAAACTATGATTAAGGGTAAATGTATTACAACTTCAGGCTTGTTTCATATATCTTTGGCCATTGTATCTATTAGTTATGAAAATATTGTACCCACACATATTTGGGCACAAATATATTTGTATGACACAATAACTCTAACAGGGAAACACACACAAGCACAGAGTTTAACTGGTTGTAAATCCTCCACAAGACGTTTATTTTAACTACTCTGTTTGGAGAATGAGAAACAGCGACAATAATAAAGCTCATCTCACAGGAACACTGTGCACAAATACAGCAAGATTATAAACTAAGAAGTTGGTCTAGAAGGTGTGATATTTACTAAAGTCACTACGGGGGGATTTATTTCAAACCTGTATGAGTGAGTGTTGGTTCTTCATTTCTATGAAGTAATATTACTGTTAATTAAGACATCTGTTTACAAGTGCACAAGCGTACATAAATAGAAAATTGATAAATTCTTGTATGAGTAAAATCATAAATAAAATATTTTGTTTTATTTTGTCTGTTAGAATATGATTTAAAAAGTTACAACTTAAAAAAAAAACTACAAATACGAAGCACCATTTATGGTTGTGGTTTCTTTATTATGAATATGAGCCAAGAACTGTGAATTCACTTTCAAAAATACGTAATGAGGTCACAAGCATTATCCATGAAGTAGAAGATAAATTGATTCCACAAAGTGTTTATGTGTCTAAAGTCTATAGAGCCAAGATGGCTGCTTGAGAAAGTAATACTGACACAGAATTAACGTGCTGTCACCAACTAATGTAGTAAACTGGTTACAGGAGCTATAACCAAACCAAATGTGTTTGGATGAGTTTGGTCAGTGTGTTAGAGGTGATGTATGGTAGAGTTTTATGATTATGCTTGTTATGCTTATAAATATTTGTCAATATTTGCAAAATGCAGTATCAACTTGACTACAGTTGTTAAATGTTGTGTGACTCATGTTTCCAGAGGTAAACTTGTCTTATGGTATTTGAGACAACATCTTATACATATATGCAATGAATAGCTAAGTCCATAGTTGACCCTTTGTACTAGGGTAGTAAAAGAAGCATGTGAATTGAGATGCACAGTATGACAACGTTTAGGAAACTTTATGCTTACCATCTTCTGCTTGTAATCATTCCATAATAGGCCAATTAGTACTTGAAACACAACTGAAAACGTAATTACGCCTGATGGAAATGAAGGTTTTTTGGACTTAACCCTTTATATAGCCCATGTGGGGAAAAAAATTACTTTTTGTTTTTGGTATATTTACCATTTATTACCATGTGACATCTTAAAAAATTTTAATATAGTCTTATTCTTCTTCTCCATTAAGGGGCAGAAGACAATTATCATATTGCATATTGCAGGGTTTTGAGCAAAGTATTTACCATAAAGTGATGCAAAATGTCTCAGAAACTGTATGTATCAAATAGGCTTTCTAGTACTAAATGAAAGGAAGGGACCTGCAAATATTAGATAATGAAACTTAGGCCACATCAAAATTTTTAAAGTTCATCCTCAGAGGACCATTAATGTTATTACTAAAGACAAGCTCATTATATCACAACTTTTAAAAGACTTTATTATTTTAAAAACTTTATTAGTTGTGTGAAACTTAGATGAATGATTAGGTCCTCCTTAGACACTCCCAATACATGACATACTGAATGTCAGTACGGATTTTCAGTGGAATTCATGTACAAAACAACAGTACCTCAGTTATGTCACATATAGAGACATTTAAAGGAGAAATTACACAAGTAAAATTCAGAAAAGCCTTTATACAAAGTCCCACTTTTACAGCAGCAAAATCAACATATTCCATCTCTGAAATCCATAGAAACACTGAATAAATTGTATTTAAGTCATATTCATATCCAGTGAAGAGCAAGGCACCTTATTGTAGCTCTGTGGAACTCAGTTTTCAAGGCCCAATTAGTGCAGCCTCATAACACTTTGCCTTTCATCTCCACAAAACTGTGCCTGCTGTGGTGCCTCCACAATGTTGTGTTATACCATTGTGTGCAAGTGTTATTAAAGTGTAATTAGAGAACAGAATGGCTTGCTTCTATAGTGCAGTCTCAAATAGTCTTTCCTATTTTTTCATGGCTGGAGTGAAAGATAGTCGCCTTTAAAGTTATATGTTGAGTGAAGCCAAAAAGTAGTTTAAAGCCTCTATTCTGCATGCATTAGTAAATACATTGGACCCATTTGTTTATGAGCCATGTATCCGATTAATTAGTTTAAATATGATTTGGACATGATGCAAAGTTTTTTGTTTTGTTTTGTTTTTCTTTAAAAAGGAAAAAAAAGAAAGGAAAGAAATAGAATCGTTTGTGACCTGTAGTGCAAGCAGTGTGCCAGTCCTCATCACAACTGTGCACTTTCACAACTATAAAAGCTCAAATTAAGTCTCCATCACGCTGTGGAGAGTTTAGTTAAGCTCAGGCCAATGGGAAAGAGGGTCTTTAGGCAATATCTATCAGGGCACTGGTTACCAACCTGGGGTCTCTGCCCATACCAACAGGTCACTACACACCACAAATGTGACACAAGGCACTCACTAAAACTTAAAAAAAAAGACCATTAAAAGAGGCCAGTATCACAACACTCTACTCAAAATAACAAAAACAAGACACTATCTCATCCAGCTCACGTTGAGTGATATGGTGTTACATCTCTGCCAAATGCTGCAAGGAGCTTATTAATTCACTACAACAGCACATTTATCAATCGAGAGAGCGCATTGCGCTGATGGCAGGCGTGTTTTTTATTCAGAGGGCGCATAGTTCTGATCATGGTAGTGTATTTTTACAAGTGGGCCCATGAACACAGCAGGTGAGCTGTTAGACACGCCCCCTCCACCCATCTGTGCACTCTCGCCAGAAAATTCTGCTTGCTCTCACTGTGTTTAGTGGATGTATTTGTCAGGTGAAGGCGTAACTCTTCTGATTGATTTGATTTTCTCCTCAAATCCAGTGACAGCGCAGGATTTAGCTGCTTCTTTTTTAACAACTTGGTGCAACTTTATTGCAT
>JAOXYM010000017.1:17740051-17751958 GCA_028567055.1 Leptatherina wallacei
GTAAACCTTCTCTATTACACTTTTGTGTGATGTCTGATTAATCCAAATTTCTGATTGTAGAACTCTCCTCCATCACGCCAGTCATACCAAATACAGCAGCAGAATTTCTTATTTTATCACAAATCCTCAAATAAAATATGCATTTATTTGTAAACAGTGAATATTCATGTTGACTAAGGACTATTTCATGTTCTACTCCTGTGCACAAGAAGTTGGCAGCAGCAAAACTAGTAAAAAAAAGAAAAAGAAAAGCTGACCTCCATCTATATCTAATAGGAGCCTAACCGAGTTAGAGTGCTGCAAAGCGACAGCTCACACTTTTCCATATACCAGTGCTGGACTGTAGTCAATAAAACATGAAACAGACTCAAGCCTGTACAAAATGAGCCTGAGTCCCCATCAAAGAATGAGGTTCAATAGCCATCAGCACTAAAGCAAAAGCTTTTACTCTCACTGACTCCTTGCTTGAGCAAAACAAGCATACAAGATCTTAACAACACCAAGTGATTAAATCTAAATCTGATTCTCCTGTCACAGCCCATGGCATGATGACCTTGTGTCTAACCATAAATGAACATTCAAATCTTATCTGCCTTCACAGCTTATAAGACATAGTGCCTGTGGAACTAAATAAAGCTTTTAAACAGATGGACATCCTCTATTTAGATCTCATACTAAGCTGTTCACCTTTAGCATACAGCATTCATCCATCCAGCTGTTCACCCCTCTCCTAAGTCAAACTAAACAAGGCCAAGGTGGATGATAAAAATGCCTGCATTCTCCCAAACTCTTTGTTACCCCATTCCTTATTCTGCCCTGAACCTAAACCCCACTTTAAGTCTCAAGCACTTCACTGAGCTAGAAAATAGGAGGGGGAACTGAGACAGTTCTCATGGACAGTGCTCCCTCAAGCAGCAAACAACATCAGGATTGATTCTTACATCAGAAAAATGTATTAGGGTATTTCTTCATGGCATTTGCTGCATTTTACACAGCTCAGCCTGATTACCATGGTACACTGTTTTACTCATTTGGTTAATAGAAGTTCTTGGAAGTTCAGTAAAAGTCATTGTTTTTTGTATTTGTGTGTTTTTTTGTTTTGTTTTGTTTTGTTTTTTATGCTCCTCAAGGTTCAGGACAAATGATCTACAGTGAGATAACAGGAAAAAAACTGGTTTGAACTCAAGCCAAAAAAATCTCATTTCATCTCCTGCCAAGTGTCCTGGAGTGATCTTTGATCATGACTTTAATTTTGAAGTGGGAACATCATTAAAGTATCCTTTCATCACACAAAGAATGAGAGAGCCAAGGTCAACATTTCTCTTTCAGCACAAAAAAAGTACTTTTTTTTAGACTTCTCAATTAGTGTAATGCAAAATGTACATGCAACAATTACCCCTGATTAAATGTCACTTGTTTACAAAGGAAGACTGAGTAGTACCACAAAGATTAAGTAATATTGTTGAAAAAGTAATGAACATGTCCACTTCTTTAACAAAGTGTTGCAACTGCTTCTTTCGTTTAGGCTAGTGATCATAAATCCTACCAGAAAGCTGCTGTAGTGCCTCACAAGCATGAATAGTGATGGAGTGATGGATAAATGAGTATCCCCTGCCTCTGTGAGCCTTTGCTTAAAATGGCAAAATATGGCAATTTCCAACAGTTTCAGTTAGGGTTATAGGTCATGAGATCATTTCTTGATTTATGATGCATGTGTTGAAATTAGCATTGAGCTAAACTTAATCAAGATGTGCACTGTGACTCAGCGTCAATGTGTGTCCTCACAGCAGTCTGTGGAATTTGTGTCATTATTGATCAATGGGTCTGTGTATTGATTTGTTTTCAGGGGTTAGGTCATCATTGTTGCTCTCAAAGACTGGGTTTTAAATGGCTATCAAAGCACTTTTTAAACCATCTAAACATGAAGTATGTTATCTCTGTGAGATTTTGTTAAAGCATGCTAATTGTGTCTTATTTGTTATACAGTAAATATAATATTCATGGATATTTAGATTTAATGGAACTGTAAAAAATAGAGATCTAACAGTAACATACTGCATATACTGAGGTTTATGACAGACACAATCTTTAGTAAATTTTCTTGCTGAGTTGACATTTTTTTGCATTTCACTGATAGTATCCAGATAAAAGAGCAGCTTAGTTTAATGAACAAAATCTGAACGGTTTTCAGTGGCATAAAAAAGTGTCCTCGGCCGATTGTCATCTAACTAAAGCATGGGAATACAATCAGAATGAGGATGAAGTCTGCAGTCTTCAAGTAAAGAAGAAGAGTTTCTTTTTGTCTGTGCTACGTATTGTTAAAAAGTTATTTATTTCAGTTCCTCCGACACATTTTTAACAATCTCTGAAAGGGGCAGAGCTGCATTTGGCAAGCAGGGCAATATATTGAAATCTTATCTATCTCTGCCAAAGCAATTGTTACCAGAACCTTAAATTCTGCAAATAGCGCTGCTCAGTATTCTACAGCAAAACCAAGATCCTAAAACTGTCTATGAGTGCTTGACGAAGAAAAAACTAATTTCTCTATCTTTTATCTTCACAGTTTTTCTATACCTTGTTCTGTCACACAAAAAACCTCATTATTCAAACTGCTGTGTGATCCCATCACTGACAGCCCTGTTATTTAACTTTGCTTTGTTCAGTGTGTTAGATAGGACAGCAGCAATCACCTGGCTGGACGGTCTTCTCTGTGACACATTGATAAAGAAGTCTGAGTGCCATAACAAACCATAAACAGCAAGTTGGAACATAGTATTGCCCCTAAAAATGTTTGATGGCAACTGTGTGTTGCAGCTGTAACCAACATTGTCAGCCTCTGAGATGTTAGCGCTCAATTTGAGAGAGTTCTGCATATCGTGAAAGTCTGATAAATTCAGGCCGAGCAGCTGCCGAGCTCAGGAAGTCAATCTGCTGGTCGTATCCAGGCAGTCTCCTCCCACCCTTTGGCATTTTGCAGCATCTCATACATCACAGCTACAAATAGGGCATACATTTTGCAAGTAGAATAAAGATAGATAGGCCTAGTCTGCAGATGATAAATTACAGGAATAACTATTATGACACTGTCCATCACAGAGGTGGAAATAGGAGTGCCTTAAAAAATCTCCCATATTGTATGATTCCTCACCTAACTTTAGTTTGTAATGCAGGTAATTTGTAGGCTACATCTTCTTTTAAGTTTCATTTATGGTAATTATAGCATTGATTGTTTCAGTAATGGCATTGTTCCAGAAGGTCCACTGTTGCAACCTATTAGCCGTGTTGTATGATAACTATTGGCGGTTAGCAGGTTTGTTGGCTGAGAACCCCCCCTGAGAACAAATGCTATACTATAGAGCAAATTTTAATAGGCTCAGAGAAATAAGTGACTTCAGTTGTAGCATCATCCTTGTTTGCCAGCTTACTGTATACCATACAATGTATAGAAATAATCAGCAAGGCTACATGCAACTAGAGCACGGATTTAAAATTATTATTAGGCTATTATTAGTGTTCTCATAATTAACATGGAGCATCTGACACAACTAAACAACACAATTCAGAGATGATGGTTGTGTCCACACTCTTTTCCTTTTTGTTCTCCTGCCATACTTATCAGCATGCATTAACAAGAGCATCAATTCCAAATAATACAAGCCTACCACAGAGTAAGCCTAGAATACAGCAGAAGCCCGTATTAAAACCATGCTCAGATCAAAGCATTACAGGCTTCTATTCTTGTCATGCTGGGTTGACTAAGAGCCAGTATTTGAATCAAACTACACAATGTAGTGTTTCCAATTTGGAACTAACATTGACTTTGAAAAACAGTTAAGTTGAGGGAAAGGCAAGTGTATTTCAACATGATCAGATGCGAGGATCTAATTAGCTCTTGTGTCCCATGCTGAGATGGCGGAGCTGTGGTTGTTTTGTTGCACAATTGTCAAGAGTGCCTTTTCTATTCTGCTCTCATTAATGAGATTGGCTTTTTCTCTGTGTGTGTAGAGCAGAAAGCAATGAAACTAACAACCATTACAGCTCTTGTACTGGATATACTGTACGTGACATAGGGGAGGATTTCCACACGTAATTTACACAACCAGAGGGAAGTTTCTACTTCAGTTGTTGCCTGTCAGTGGAGGAAATAACTGTCATTCTCAAGTGATTAAATCTATGATACCGCATCAGGTATTTATGAAGATGTGACACTATGTTGGGCCTGAACCACTTCATTTGAACTGTGAATGGCGGATGGGGAAATCATGGGAGGGAAGAGACTTTACGCCGAAAGGTGCCAGCAGCAAAAAAGAGCAGAGAACAGTAGCAGAATAAATACGGCTTGCCGAGCTACAAAGACATCTCTCGGCAGCAATATCCCTCCCAGGAGCAACAATTATTGAATGGTGCTCAGCACACCACGACCACAGACAAACAAACAGCTCACCACTGATCACAGCAACAGCTACTCACACTGCATAGCTAAAAGGATGATTAATCTGCTTTGCTGAATGCCCTAGAAAAGCTACCCTGTCTCCAACCGCTTCAATCTGTTTGTGCACACAGATGATCTTAGATATTGGGCTTTTGTTAGATGAAGCACCTGCTCCCCGGTGCCACCAGAATCGTTAAGTGCTGCCTCTGGCTTCCAACCAAGCATTTGTCCATAGTGTGCAGCAATCACAATGATCTGCCAAGTGATTAATTGTTTAATAATTGCTAAGGCTACTTTGTGCTGCAGTGCGCTGCTGTCATTCTGTTCTGCTTACTGTTAAGTTAATGTTATTTGAATGGCAGCTTTAAAAGATGTGAAGTTTGAAAAGATCCAAACAGTGAGAGAAAAAAAGGAAATGAAACAATGGATAATATAAATAAGATATGCTCAGCACATAGTGCAAGAAACAGGAATTCTGCCGAAATAAAGGCTTTCACTGCAGTCAGAAAATGGAGTGGCTTACTGTTATGGATTCAGTATTCAGAAGACTTGCTAGTGTTAGCTTTCATTTGAAGTGTGAACAAGAAAAAGTGTGCATAAGAGAATAAAGAAAACCCTGTGGAACTGTTTTTGCTTTGATTCAACAAAACAAGAAAGAAAAAAAACGTCCTTTTGTATTAATAATGATATTGAGTTTTATGCGCTTACAAACACACCTCCCTGTATTTTGTCTTGAATTTATTTTATTTAACTCTCTGATTCACTGGAATATCCAACCTATCACACCACTATCCAATCCTCCATGGGGTCTCTCCCCTGGAGGCTGAGCTCTGCTCTTAAGTGACACTCATCATAGGGGTGAGCACAGTTTCCAGTTTCATTATAGCACTTTGATTCAAGCATATCCTTTAGCAAACTAATTACACTGCCCATCAAAGCAGTTAACCTCTCAGGTCAAGCTTTGTACTGTAATGTCCATTTGTCTTCCTCCAGACAGGAGGAAGACCTCATGATTGACCTTGTCTCATCAGGTGTCATCTCTTTTTGCAGCTTTAGGTCTTTCTTCTCTGTTTGGTTTTCTGAATGACAGGAATGAGCTCCGTTAGTTGCGGTAATCATTTGAATGCAAGACAAATTAAGAAGATGACAATGAAATCAATATACCAAACAAAAAATTTTATTTTTTCAGAATATTTTATGTTCAAGCCAGCTTTGTTTAGGCATGTTAGTATGGAATGTGCATGGCAAATGGTTAATTTGCTGTTACTTCCACTATTATATTTTTCAAAGTTATTGCATAACCGAAGAATAAACACATTAACAGTGCACTAGAAATCAATAGCTATAATGGGAGAGGAGATAGTGTACAATAGTGTATTTATCCCTTGCTTGAATACAGGCAGTTAATCAGGGTCTGTCGGCCTCTCAATGGTTTCATTTGGATGGGATTAAGTCCCACATTTCTCTCAGGCCTGAGAGATTTAATCAGAGAGAGAGTTCAGCTACTGTGGCGGAACAAAATCAGACAATGACCAGCCTGGGATTACACCCATGGATGGGAGGTCTGATGTCAGGAGTAGCCCACATTCTGGCTTTTTTTTTTTTTTTAAGATACAAATAATCTATGCTGAAAAAGCCTTTTGACTGCTGGCATGGAAAATGGAAAGAGGATGCAAGGGAACTCTATTACTCCGAAGAGTCGCTGAAATATGGATATGTGCCGAAGCTAATATGTGCTCCCGGTGTGCTTGTTTGTGCATTTGAACCTTTTGCCTCCATTCCAGCCTTCATCTGCACATCAGTTAGTTATTATCATAGCAAAGAACCCCTTAGTCATAAATTTCATGGTTACCAAACAGTCAAATCACTAACTTTAAATCCATCAAATTAATGTTTTAGATGCTGCTGTTTGTCAAAAAGTATTATAATTAATTAAATAATCTGAATGTTGCAACGTTCTGTATTTTATGTTTGCCTTTGCAGTGTTGAACTGGACTTTAAACAGCAGGAGGATAAGCTCCAGTCCCTGATGAAGAGACTTTGCCCCCTGGACAGCCAACAATGCCCTGCTCTGCCTTATTCCAATGAAGTGTTCACATCCACCCCAAAACGCAAATCCAAGACAGAGTCCAAAAAGCATGCCCGTTGGAAACTCTGGTTTCTCTGAATGAAGGCCTTGGAGACGGTCATTTTATTGGGAGCATTAACACCCCAGTTATTCCCAAAGTGGAAGGAATATTCAGATGGAGGTGATCAACCCATGTGACTGGATGACGATGGAGGCCAGTTGATTTAGAGTTCTGAGCTGAGACTGTCAGGTCAGCTGGGGTACAGCAGAGACATAAAACATTTTAAATTCAGTCTAACCTTTTTCTGCTATGTTTGCGGGACAGGGTCAACATAAACCTGCAAAAACTAGGTGAGCTGTGACATTCATTTTTGTATTTTGACTTATTTATGTACCGGATACACTTTGAATTCACATTTTTCTGTTACGTCTTCCAATGAATGCAATGCACTTTTGATCTTTTCCCCTTAGAGCATATTGCTTGGCAACAAGAGGAGGCACCCTGCGGAGAGTCTTGTATGACGGAAGCTATAATCTTTGAATGGACATCAGCCCCACCGACAGCAAAGCACAAACATTTGAGCATTGATGGGAACATGCATAAAAGAATAACACAAAACAGTATGTGACAGAATGCCAGCCCTGTTTTTTATAACCCTTAACTAAACTTTATCCCTTTACCTCTCTTTCTGTCAGTCCCTTTCTTTAGCTCACCCTCAGTCAACTAGACAGACAACTTTGCCTCACTACCCTGTTATCTCCTCCTACAGTCTGACACAATGTGCAGAATATATATTCTAGATTCTTGTCATCTCTTAAGCAGAGTACTGTGAAGTTGAATTTTGAAGATTACATGTTAGGACCCTCTTCTTGAAGCAGGTATAAGTCATTTTAAGAAGAATTCTGGATTTAATCAGATTTTTCTTTCTTTTTTTATCAACACATACATTTTTAATTACTTCTACAGCAGAGTATTTTCTGTGATAACTTAAATAATTGTTTTGTTTTACTTTCTGTTTTATTTTAACGTTTTTCATTTAGTCCAACAAGAGTTTGCCTTGCCTCTCTGTCAATGTGTTGCAGCAAAGCTCAGATATGAAGTCTTGAAGCAAGTTATTTCTAATTTCTTTGTTTCATGTCAAGTGAACACTTACAAAGGTGTTTTGTAATATTGATTTATCCTGCCATTCAACTGCAAACTTCTTTTTTTCCTCAGAAAGCACCAACCCTTTCTTTATAAACCCACACAAATAACTGTGCACTCAAATTGTAGCAGGAGCAGAAGGGCTATATACTGAGCTAAAGGAATATAGAAGTAGTCACTCAGCAGAAAAGACTTGTAGCCACCAGCTTTGGTTATGTATTTAAGAAAAAAAACAAAGAAAAAACAAAGAAACAAAAGACTGATTATGTAGCAGTGACACAGAATGTGTTACCACGCAGGTATTAAATGAATCTTTACAGTCATTTTATAACTGTAACTCTTGAGTGGACAATGTTAGATGTTTGAGAAATGTCAGGAAAATGTGCACTGGCCTCCCATCATTAGGTTACATGCTAGATGACATTTTGCAGGTTGCTAATATCTGTGCAAAGAGCTGTACCTTGAGAAAGTGCAATTTAGTGATTATGTGCAATATTATGCATTTTTCTACTGTTTCTACAACGCAATTAAAATGTTTTCAATAGAAACTGATCCAGTGTGTCCCCATGTCTACTAAATGCAAGAGGCAGAAGAGTTGTAAAGTGTAAATGGGAAACCTAGTAAAAAAATTGTTTTCTGTTTTTTTGTTTTTGTTGGTTATTAGTCATCCAGGTCATAGTTCAATGTTATCATGTCTATGTCTTACGGGACGTTTCAAGCATTTACAGTGTTCCCAGACAAAAACTGGTACACCCTGGACACCCAAACAGAAGTTTGATTAATCTATATTCAGTTTGGTGCAGTCAGAAGACAAACTAACCGGTCCACAAACAGAGCACAGCTCAGGAGAGCAAGCTCCTCTCAGGTCAGATTACCTGCATCTGAAGGATGAAACACACTCCTTTAAATATGACATTGTGCTCATTCTAGATGGAGACAGGTGGTTTCTTAAAAAAATGATTATTTGTTGCATTCTTTGACAAGTAAAGTCTCATTTTTCAGATATTGCCAAGTTTTTCAGGACTCTAGCATTATGCTGTAACACACAGGGTTGGCTACTGTTCAGTATATCTTCTTTGCAGCGTACAGGATATAAATTTGCAGGTGTATTTCAAGCCAAATGATAATCTTGTCATCAACACTAAGCCAATTTTGGTGCCAAATCCTGATCAAACAGTGAGTGAGAGTGATGCTGCAAATGGTAGTCTCATACAGACATCCCAAAAGACTAGAAACACACAGCAAAGCAAAACTAAGTGAGGAAAAAGGTCTCACGTAGAAGTCAAACTACCTCAAGGACAAAATTCACGTGGCTTACAGCATTCCACCACCTGTCCTGCTTGTAAAGACCTGGTCGATCGTTCATTTGACAGCATTTTGTCAAAGTGTCACATATTCCCATAGAAGGTGTGTCATGGTAGTGACACCTAAGGACACGTCATGCATATTTTAGATGCTGTACAAGCTTTTGCCAAACGGAAGTATTTGACCTTCTATGATAACGGGGTGGAAATATTGCAGGTGGCAGTTTGTGTGCATGAAAACTTTCCTGGAATAATTTAACAAGACTCTCACAGTGCATTCAGGGCAAAACCAAAAATCCAGTCTCTGTACCTTAAAATTCACTATTGGATGTCATAAGCAAAGAATTATGCTGCTGAGAAAATAGTTAATGCTACGTAAATCAAGTCTCTTTTCCTTTGCCTGTCAGTTTTGTCCTACAAGTCTTGTATTCTCAACCCTGGTCTGCAGAGTGATATCATATTTACAGATGCCTCTGACAAATTCATAAAACAAATTCTTATATAACTCGGAGGAATCCTGCATGCAACAATGAGGATTTCACTGAAAGAAAAAAGGAAATATTAAAAGAAGGAATACCCCTCCATAACTATGTGTGACAGCAGACAACTACACCACTGCAGGGTGTAGTAAGACAGCCTGCGATGTGTTCTCATTTTCAGTCTTTTGTGCTATAGTGAAGCAGAGAGGGACCATGACGAGGGCTCAGCAGCTGTGCAGTTGTGCTCCCTCTGTGATCTCTTCAAATGTGATTAATCTTCAATAGAAAGAAGAGACACAACCTTCAAATCCTGCAGGGGGGGGGTGGTGGTGGTGGGGGGGGGGTGTCCAGTTCATCAAGCTCAGTGACCTGATCCCAAATCCATCCTTCGCCCTTATTACTGCTGCTTTGTCTGTACCTTTCATCCCCCTCACTTTCATGTTTTTGCCTTTATTTGAAAAGTGTCTTCTGGCATTTGAATCTTAGTTTCCCCTATCCTCTACTTGGTTTTCTCTTCAACTGAATTTCCCTCACATTTCTGCATTACTTGCATCCTGAGATAAAAATCACGCTATATATTGTGAAATTGTGTCCAAAACAATTTCCATTTTTGCAGTTGACAAAATTATTTATATGATCATCACAAAACTAGAATCACTCAGAGTGCCCATCCATCAAGCCAGAGGGTCAGTCACCTGAGAAAAACCCTAAAAGGATCAACAGTCCACCCAGTACCCCCTATAGGCTATTTTGAACCTTCTGGATCACCAGATCCAGAATATCAACATGATCCAGGTCAAACAATGTCTGATTATAACACGCCATTATGTCACCTTGTTTTTTGTTAGAAATCAAATCAAAATAAATCAAACTTATCAGTAAACAAAGTGGTTTTTTTTGTTGTCTATAAAGGTCAAATGGTAGTTATTTTTTTTAAGTACAGATTAATTGCTGAGATCACTTGTAGGCAGTTTTGTTCAGAATAATGACTCTCCACTTGCTCATAATTTCCATGTATTATCTCATCAAGGAGATTCTTCATCATAGGACATCATATTAATAAAGACATTTTAGTAGTTACATTCATAAGTAAGACAGGAATAAATAGCTTTCGTTTAAATGATTAGGGTTAATCAACATTAAAACTTTACGCTTTTTTATACTGACTTCACACCATATCACTTGGACAGTGCCCAGCAAAAAATACCAGCCTAGGAATACATTGGCATCTCACAGTTTACAAAAATGGATTATGATTTGATGATGTGGACAAACTTACCTACAAAACATTTTCTGCTGAGACTCGGCTGCACAAACAGTAAGCAGTGCTTAGCGCACCCATAACAGTAACGTCACAGTGCAGTGACCTTCACGCATTGCTGCAGCTATTTGAGAAGTACAACTGTCATTAAGTTCCTTCTCTGCACTTATCATTAATATTAATGCTCACTTAAAATTTACAATGTACTATACAGTGAGGAACTGTGTTGCAGTGCAAAGTCAATTTACTACAGCTAATAAGACAAATACAATTTTAATATTTGAGGCAGCAATTCTGTATACTCATTTTCTGTAAACCTTTCATAAATACAACTTCATAAGCACAGAACAACTGAATGTTTAATATAAAAAATTCTAATAGTGTGCATATTATACATAAATCTAAAAGTTACATTTCATTTTCTCTTGACGTTGTTGGCCTATCTAAGATCAGTGCTTTTTTGGTAGTGTTACGAACACTCTTGAGGAAGACCATGAGGTTAGACCCACCAGTCCCAGTGCCGTTCAGAGCACTTCCCACTCCTCTGAGAGGACAGCCCATGGACCGGGCATGGTTACCAGGCACAATGACATATTTGGTAACAGTATTAAGGTGGTAGTTCCGTAAATCCACCAGTGCAGAGACGCAGGAGTTGTAGGCATGGCAGAGGTCAGAGCTGGAGCAAGTCATGATGAAATCCCGCAATGATGGACAAACGGATAAAGTCTCTATCACCTGACGGTGGGCAGGAGGCATGTAATCTCTCATGCGTATCAGGAAGGCTCCTAGATAGGGTGAATCAATGAAGACAACAGAGAAGAGACTTGAGGGGGGGGAATAGCAACCTTTCCTGGAAACATTCTCTGTCAGAATGATCAACTGACTGCACAAACTGCATGATTCATTCATGGAAAAGCATCTGAGGCCATTAAAGGTTGAAGGAATTTCCTCTACCTGTCTCACCCTCATGTTGAATGCACAGCAAAGCATCAAAGCACTGAATGGCTGAACTCTGTGCTGCGCTTCCACCGGACAGCAAAATTGGCTCATTGCTCACACCTTCATACAAAAGCCCCCTTGGTAGCATGGGGTTATCTCGCCACCTGAAACAATTTAAACAAGTACTATCAGTCTACTGTTTACGGACAAACATGCAATTAAAAGTATGTGTTATCTCGTTAAACGTACAATGCAGCAACAGAAATGAGCAGCATTGTGG
>JAOXYM010000017.1:17771436-17782894 GCA_028567055.1 Leptatherina wallacei
AAGAAAGAAAGAAAGAAAGAAAGAAAGAAAGAAAGAAAGAAAGAAAGAAAGAAAGAAAGAAAGAAAGAAAGAAATTTTAAAATATAGTATAAGACACCTCCCCTTTTTCATCAGGCACACTTGAGACAGAGGCAGGTTATTTACAAATGAAAACAATTCATTGCTAAGTGAAGGCAATAATCATTGTTAATGTTACACTGACCATTTTGGACATGCACCATGGCTGATTCAGCAAAGAAACAGAAGAGGACATGACTGAAAGCAAGGAAAAGAAAGTGAGAAAGGGACAGAGCAAGAGACAAGACAAGGGTCAACATCGGACAAATCTTTTTCTAATGCAGAGAGCTCAGAGAAGAGACAGTATGCAAGATGGATGGCAAATTATTTTTTTGGATCCGTCAACATGAAACAAAAACTGTGAGTTTCAAATCTGAACTTTCCTGTGAAGTTAAGAGCAGACCTTGTTTTGTAACAGCGCTGTGAAAATGTCATGCGATCCGGTGTGATCACAGATCCTAGGATGATGTGTTTGTCCTGTCACACATGCACTGTATAAGAAATAAAACCATTGCGTAAACAAACTAATTTAAAATTGACCAGCAAATTAGTGAGTAGAGAAACTGTTACCAATGGGCGTGATGAAAAGAATGTGCCCACTTCTGTGAACACAGTGCTGTATCATATCTGGATCAAAAAATTTTAGCTTCGGTCTGAGGAGCTTTTCTCAAAAAGTCTCACAGTTAATGACGAAAAGTGTGAGGGCAGAGACAATTATCCTTGGATCTGGAATCACACCATCATGATAAGATCATCAGCCCTTCGACAGAAAAAGTAGGTCACCTGCTGCCAGCTTGCTTCATCAGCAGCTTGGATTTGAAACCCTCCTGTTTTTTGTTTGATGTTGATAGACGATGTAATATCAGAGATAAATGACAGTTTTCATTTGATTTGACAAAAAAATGTATTCATAATTTGCAGATTAGCAAGGCTTAATAGGTTAAGTGATTGATATCAGAAAATTCTTCAGATAGGCCATGAGTTGCTTACCACCGGTGGTATGCATACCACAGTTTGAGAAAACTATGATTCTAGAGTGTCCAAGTGCTTTAAAGCAAGGCTAAGGAGGAAAGACATCACCAATGACCTTACAGAAGCAATTATTGTAGCCCATCAACTTGGGAAGGGTGATAAAACCTTTACTAACTTGATTTTCATTGCAGGCTGTTTACAAACATAAATGTAGGCAGCTTTACACATTTAACAGAAAACAGAAAAACCATAGCAAGCCCAAGACAAATAAATCAGGGTAGTGGGGATTTATCTGTGTTTAATTTCACCCTAAAAAAGCTAAATGCACCACAAAAAATCATCAAAAACCCTGTTAATTTGTAGCTTGGCTAGAAACTGCCAATAGATTGCAAAGATAGTATGTCTCTGTGCAGAGCTAAAGTTTCACTCCCACATGCTGAAGGCACAACTGTCACAGGTGGGGAGTGTAACAAGCAGACCCCTTCAAGCCAGCTCAAAGACACACACTTGCATATGCCCTGTGATATGAGCCGGCACGACAGCCAATCCTGTCAGCCGCAGTGTCATGCTTCTTATCTGTGTTAACAACAGATGCATGACTGTACCGCAGAGAACAGAGACTGCCATGTGTAAACTGCAAAGTTAAAGCAATTATCGTTTAAATGAATGCGCTGTTTGCGCAGAGCATAATAGGATAGAAAAAAATCCTACTGAACAAACAATAAAAAGCTGGAGTTATATAATTCTAAGATAGGAAATGACTAAAATGCAGATATATTCAGTGAATAATGAATGTCTTGAACATAAAAGCTTTCTGTAGTGTTGCTGTGTTAACTGTGACTTTGGCTCCAAATGAGGGAGCAAGTAAATCAATGCTGACTTTTCTGTAAAGGAATAGTTAAATACAACAAATGTTATTACTTTTTATGTTTGTATCTGTGTTTGTTTCACTCCAGAATCATTCATAAGATCGTTCTGGTCATGATTATCAGGTCAGTGCAGCATCCTGCAAACTACTATGTGCTCTGCAATCTAGTTCTTCTTTTGTCAAGAATTTTATGCAGCAGAGAGAGAGAGAGAGAGAGAGAGAGAGAGAAAAAGACGTTTACATGAGTTTCCCTTCCATCCGGTCTTGTATTAAAGCTATAAGTACTAAGCATGCCCTCTTGATAGCAAGTATTCCCATAACAATCTTGTAAACTAATCTCAGATGCCTGAGAGCCGCTGCAGCAAAAATAAAAAAAAAGTGCATTTTATTGTCTGCCGCAGGCACTACACCAATGCTGCCTTTTGTCAATAAGCTAGACCACTTACACTTAGTTTCATTTCACAATTTGGATATAAACATCTGGTGCAGCAATTTTCTTTTAAATGAAAAAACCTTTGAGTTAAATCTCATAATGCATCAAGATAGCCAAGAATAAACTTATGGTTTCAAACTCACAACCGCTGTTTCATTCTATTCATTTAACTTGTTGAAATGCATTGTGCTAACGTGCAGTGAAAAGTATATGAACCTCTCCAACCCACAGTGATGCAATTGCTGTAGAGTTCAAGCAGGTTACACTCAGAAAAAAAATCAATCTTAAACGGGTGTTTGCCACTTACATGCACAAATACACACACAGATACATCCAGGAGGGTGACGAATTATTATTGATGTTGCTAACAGAGGCTGGGGGGTGCACAAAGGATAGATGCAATTGTTTTAATCAGTAATTTGCTTAAGTGACACAAAGAGCTTAACAACATGTTCAATTCTGGAAGGCTGAAAAATTAAAATAAAAACTATTGCTTTGTTTTTAACAATATTACTTTTATTGAGTATGCTTTTATGTATGTTTTTAAAATGTTTACCTTTTTTACTTTTATTGATGTTAAGCAGTTTGGTCAAGTTGTTTTTGATGTGCTATACAAATAAATTTGATTTGCTCTGATTTGATTTGATTTGGTGTTTCTCTGCAGGGTTACAATCAAAGTTTATAATTTTCTTAGTTTGAATAATATTTCCACAAGAAGAGAGGGAGCATTCCCACTGTATGGTAGGAAAGACAGTTCCACCAACTAGGTCAAGTAAAGATAATCATTTATTCATTTTATTTATTTTTATCATTGATTTAGAGCAGGTTTCCTTCAAAATCCAGTCTTTTCTAACAGATATATGTGAAATGAGCAGGAATGAAATCCACTATCTTTCATGGAGGAGACGTATATTGTGTTTCATTACATAATCTCATTAAAGGAGAAAACAAGCTTCTCCTTTAATGACTGAACCATGTAAATAAGTCATGCTCATTTCACAATTATGTGTCGGATCAATTTGTTTGATTGCTAAAATTTTGATTAAGGATTTGTATCTTACTTTTTCAAAGTATGTCTGGAATATTGACAAAGTCGGTAGCTTATAAAATATAATTTGGAAAAGATTAAATCTCATAGAAATGTTTGATTTATTTTCAGAAATTTTGAAGAAATCAGCTGTCCATGACTATCAACAGCATGGCACCACTTTAACCCTTTCCATTCAGCTGTTCATACAACATGCAGAAGTAGCATATTCTTCTAACATAATTATATTCTATATATGCCTGCATGCGCATATGTTGAACATATGGGCAGATGTGAGGAAAGCTGACATACTCTGAGATTGTACTCTTGTTATTAACATAATTTTCTGTGTCTACATACATGGAAAAAGTAGACAAAATCATTTTCAATAACACAATTTAATGTATTATGTTTTGTTACAGTGACTCGAACTGGCATCATCTCGTTTTTAGAGGACTGTTTTCAGCATTCTATCACATATTCATAAAGCACTTCATTGTTTGCAGCATAACTGGATCTGAATAAATGGCTCCCAAATTACAAAACTACTTTAAGTTTGACATCTTAGTTTGCACTATAATGAATTGTTGAAAATTTAAAGTAGATTTATGTCAGTATCTTATTCTAATTCACAATAACTTGAGTCTCAGGGACTTGGATCCTGTCAGCCCCAAATCGACCACTAGCACGCCATCCATTTAGAAAGAGCATTATCACTTTTAGATTAGTCGTCTCTACCAACTTTTCATCATTCTTTTAAGTTTTATTTAAAACACTAATCAAATGAAGTTAGCAGAAGAACTTTGCTGACTTTCCAAATCAAAAGTTAGAGTCGTGATCTTGTTCATGAACACTTCATTAAGAGGAGGTGTCAGCGCTGTCTGTTGTTATTCAGACACGTAGTCTTGCTACTTTATGGCACTTTGTTGCATTTGTATTCATTCAGGGATAATTGGAAAATCAGGCACAAAATTGTGAAATCAAGTTAATCAAAATCCAGCTACTTCCTCTTCAGATTCCATCAGCAAATCAACTCAAAAGAAGCAGAAACAAAACAAATGGCTTCTTTCACTTCTCTGTTAGTTTGCATTTATCAGCTTTAGGCAAAATCTCATCAGATATTACTGTTGTGCTTCTATATCATATGAATATATTTAAATATTCGAAGACTTGGGCTTGCAAACAGAAGTCACTTTTTCCCACAAATTTCTCATCTCATCCAGCCAGAAATGACATGAAATCCTTTTCCCAAGTAAGTCATTGGCAAACGTCGTCTCTTTGCTTGTGTTCAGAAGTAACTTTTTAATGAGAGCTATATTTATGTAGGGTTTAGAAGCATTACAGAGATTGGAGAAGCCTACACCTGCTCCGGCATTCTGCCAGAGGAAAACACTGACAACCACTGAAGGACAGCAGCTTTAGTGAGCAGCCAGCCTTGCTATAATTATGATAAAACTGCATGTAAAATCAACTTGCATTTTTACTTTTATATTAACAGGCAATATGTTTCTCAAACATGGCAAAAAAAAAATGCAAATTAGACTTTTTACATTTGGAACTGAAGGAACGTCAAAATACAGTGCAGATGTTAAATTCCATTAAATAGACTGAAGTCTTGAATATTCATTAGGATACAGCAGGTACACAAAACCTTTGCATCATAAACCAAGAAACCATGGCACAAGAATGATCCGAACTATATCTTCACCACATTTGTACTTTAAAAAGTAGATTTACATATATTCTTATGTGTACCTCTGAAAGAAAATGATGTCTATTTTAATTCAATGCATGTTTTGATCTGTGAGAGTTCCTGGAGAAAAAGCCATGTAAGCACAGGGAGGACATGCAAACTTCCTACCAAAAGGTACAGCCAATATTTAAAGCAGGGATTTTTCTGTTAGAAGGTGATCATTCAAACCACGACATCACCATGGTGTCAAGCAGGTGTGCTGTAATGATGAAGGGCCCCAAACGCAGGCAAGGCTCCAGAAGCAGGCAGGCGTAAAATTGTACGCTTTATTCAAAAACAGACGGAGCTGCATTAGCAGGGAAACCAGGAGACATAATCCAAGAAGCAGAGCGAGACAAGAACAGAGCTACGATGTAAAACAAGGGAAGCCTCATCATACAAAATACATCATACAAAACAAAGATGAAGATCTGACAGAGAATAAAGGAAAATAGGGAGTATTTATGCTGGGGCAGTTAATGGCTAACAAAAGGCAGGGCTGGTAAAAAGGAACTTAGGCCAGGTTTGAGGGGGAAACAGAAACCCAGACTAACTGAGACAATCTGAGCAGATCAAGGTTAGGCCAACAATTATTTTATTATATTATTTTTGAGATCCTTATCCTTATTTTTATTTTGAAACATCACTTCCAAACCACAGGTCACAGGAGGGATGGTACTGGCTTTGGATGGCCATCACTGAGCATCTGTGGTTGGACTGCTGCAATGCTCACCTGGACTGGTGTCTGTCAGTGTCTTCACCTTGGGGGGACAAGCGCACAATCACTAAAAGCTTGTTTCAGATGTAGTCTTTTGGGCTTGTTTCACAGAATTACTGAGAGAATATGTTGAACTGTAGATTATATGAATATTTACACATGTTTGAGGTCATTATCCTTATTTTTCTCTTGAAACATCACTTCCTCCCTCATATTAAAGAAGTGAGGAAAACAAAATTTAAGTTAGAAAGCAGCTTATTTGTTTAAAGTGTCTCCAAACCAAAAGTTATTGCACTTTTGTTCACAGAGATACTCTTATAAAAGTTTGCAATACACTGGGGCTACTTTTCAATCATGATTGAATTTAGTGGAAAATCCTGCAATTATTCAATATCTTAATCATTGCCCAGCACTGATCACTTTAGTTGTAAGGGATTATTTCAAACCTTTAAATTCTTGACAAAATGTAATGGCACCAGCTTGTCAAGCTGGTTTCTTGGCCCTGCTTGGCACTTAATTACATGATCACCTTCACCTGGCATGGTAATCCCATATAAAAAGGAAAGGTAGAACCTCCTTCACAGTTTTCATCCCTGGCTTCATCAAGGTGTGTATTTTGTTATTGATTGTGTCCTACTGTGGTTTCTTTTATTGATGTTTAAACAATTAAATTTGGTTTTTTTTAGTCTTCCATGGAGAAGGTGACTAAGAGGGGATTCCAGTATATATAATTGGTAATACAAGACTAGTGCAAATATTCCTAGTGAATTTGATTGCTTATGCTAACTTTCTTTTTCATTGTTTTGCAGGGTAGCCTGCTACTGTTTTTGTTTGCTATTTTTTTAATTGGTTTCAGTAAATGTAGTTATTACTCCCCTCAACCCTTTAGGAACGGAGGTGCTGCCTCTGGGGACTTTATAAATTTTGGATTGTAGGCCACTGCTGGGAACCCGGCCCTTTTTATCTTTTGTGTCTCCTTTTCTTTAAGCATCACATTGGGTGTTTTGTGTGGGGAGCAACTTATATTTTGATTTTGATGTTTCTAGGGCTGGTTCCCCACCAGTAGGCCTGTTTTAAAGCCTTTTTTTGTTTTTTAATCTTCTATTCCTGTTTAGTTTCCAGAGTACCCAGAGATGGCACCTGGTGGAGGAAATTTTGAGTTTCCTGAAGCTAGATTTTATTAAAAGAATAATGTCTTGTTTCCTTTTAATAAACCCATGTTGAATGCTACGCCTCAGCTTTGTCCATTTGTTGGTTGGACTACCTCGTGTCTCAAAATTCAGTTTTTACCTGGAAAAACTTTCTGTACCTCACAGGGTATTTGCCCGAGAGCTATGTTTTGAAATGAAACTCTTATTTCTCTGTGTGAACTGAAGTAAGAGCTGCAGCTTCTCCCAGCCAACTCATCTAACAGTAAAATGTTGAGACTGTCCCAAAACACCACCCATTGGGGCGATCTGTCAATGATCTCCACAATTCTGAAAAGTCACTAATCATCTTTAAGCTTGATTTAAGCATGGTGATTTTCTAACCCTAACCAGGTAGTCTTAGTTCATAACTCCAAGGGAATATTTGTCTGAACACTACCAGGAAACATCACCTTAAGTGTATTAATTTAAGTGAGCTCAAAAGTGAGTACATGGGTTGTCATATGGTGGTGCTGAACGTGCATTACTTGTATGCGTTTCATGTGAACGATTTAAAGGAGTTGCATGGTTTGCAGTACTGTAACATTTGGAATAGGAAACCAGAAAATAGGCCACAGTGATTCAAATTGGCCATTATGTATGTAACAGATGATTTGGATATGGAACAGTATTTTTCCAAGCAGGGGGCCTTTACCCAGACTAGTAGTCAATTAAAAATCCCACAGTTCCATTGTGAAAGCTTACATTGCAGGGATGAGGCCAGCTTTAGTGTAATATGCTCATGGTAAATCTGATGTATGCAAAGAATTCTTTGGGTTAAAGAAAAGGGAGCTTGCACAGATTTTGTCTAACAAACATAGCATGGCATTGGAGTCCATGGATTGATTGCACAAATCCTATGAGCTGTAAAACAGTGGCAATCAAATGAGAAATGACATTGCTAAGACTTGGGGTAGACATATTACACAACATGAGAATTTTAATAGGATTAGCTCAGAACACATTCCCATACACGTATGTGGGCACAAAGCAAAGAAAAAAAAAAGCCTTTTTGCTTCTTTTCTCCGCAGTCTAAGACTGGAATATTTGACCAGAACATCTATCTATAAGTAATTTTAGGAGTTCAGAAGGTATTTAATAGGTTGAGAACAGAAGAGGATGGATGACTAAAAAAGACTTGGCTCAGTTTGATGCTCCAGACCGATGGGTGACAGTGAAAGAAGCTTTCAAGTCATTTTCACATGAAGGGACTGCTGAGTAAGTACATTTTACCTTTACAAATTTAAAAAGGTTATCATTGAACTAAATGAGGCAAAATCATGTAGAGGTGCAGTTATTCCAACACCTGGGCATCTCTGGCTTTCTCCAAGGAATATCAATGCACTCCCAAATGGTTTTAACCCCCTTGACGCATGTCGCAAATTGGCAACAACATACTTCTTGCCTTTATTTGTTTCATTCCTTTTAGTTTAATTTCATATACACTACCAGTTAAGTTTGGACACTGTGTTGGGACACATTGTTGTTCATTTATTTAATTGTATTTCATTTTATTCCAGGCTTTTTATTTTATTTTTTTCTTGATTTTTTTTTTTTTTCCTGTAGGCAATTTATTTTGTTATATAACTGTAAATAAATGTAAGCATTAAGGGGTTAAGTATCTTATCTGTACATGACAAAAAAAATAATTAATGAATAAATGAAAAAATACCATCCTTTATTTACACTTATCCACAAATCACCAATAATCAACTTCATACTGTTAAATTTGAGAATTTTTCTAAGTAGCACTTCAAGTACTTTTCTATAACTAACTTTATGTTGTTCACACTGAACTTTCAAGAAGATGTATCCCAGTCCAATTCAGTTCAAATAAATTCACGCACTAATAATTGCCTAATGATTCTTTAGGATATCCAAGTCTCTAAGTGGGTAACTTTAATGCCAACTTTATGGTTCTCCTTTAAGAATTATTAAGCAAGTACTTAGTAATCATTAATCAAGTATCCAATCACTCCTAATTACTTGCGTATTCTTTTAGTTTTCTGATTTTTAACTGATGTATACAGTTTTTGTGTTAGTCCGACCACAAACAGACTTTTAAGATGATAATCTCCCAGTGAAAAGGTTTGAGGCAGCAGAATACCTTGAAAGGATTTTATGGCACAGTCCACAGCTTTGCTCCATTAGGCATACTTTAGAAAAAAACACGATTACCGTAGCTCAACTCATCTGGGGATCTAACCAATGAGTTATTTCTTTAGCAAGTAGTCTTTAGCAAGGTATAACATCCAACAGAAAAATTACACAATTCTATCCTGCATGACTTTAGAGCAGCATGGTTCATACCCATATTTACCAATATCTAATAGTGTTGCAGTATAACCCTCAGATTAATCGCTAGGGATATAAGCCATTGATCATCACCTCGCTTCATTCAGCAGTCATATCAGCAGAACCACTGGGTCATGAGTTATGACTACCGTAAAATATTCCTAGTGTTTTTGCTGTTTTCTTGAATAATCGGGCAATTCGTCATTGAAAAGTATAAACTTACTGTTTCCACTTTGATTTTAAAACCTAACCTACTTTGGCTGAGTTTCACAGAGGGGGAGAAGCGATGAAATGTTTATTCAGCACTTTTAGCATTGTGCCAAAGCTAGACAATTATTTATAGTTTTGCCTTTACTCTCCCTGTTCTTTTGTCCGCATATAGGTCTACCTATTCTGAGAAGATATATGTGTCATTACAAAGAAGCTTTGGGAAAATATCTTTGGAAAGTACTGGTTTGAGTAAGCACTGCAGGAAAGAGTAAAGGTGGGTGCAATCAAACATACGTTTTCTATCTTTACATATAGAATATTTTCCTTAAGAGCATCAGAGAAACAAGCACAGGAGCTGCTGAGAGCCTGCAACTCCATTAATAACTTGTGCAGTGGGAACGTCTAATGCAAGACTTGAAACCTGAGAGCCAGTCACCTGTTCTGCTACCTGAGCTTTTGCCCTGCTTGTCTGGATCACTCTCCTCACATGAAGGAGGCCTGAGGTACTGCTGGGACCTCCATAAAAATCCCAGAGGGGGTGTTTTTTTTTAAACCACCACAACAAAAGCAGAGGCATAAGTGGTGAATAAATTAACTAAGAAAAATCAAGATTCCCTGAAGTGTGTCCACGAGAACCATCGCTGTTAAACTTGTTGCCGAGGACTTCTCTTTCATTTGCAGAGCATACCCTGTTCTAACTCTCAGGCGGCTGGCTAGAGCTCAGAGGGTAATTCTTATAAACGTATTGACTTAGTCGATGGGTTCTGCTTTTTTCATTGAGCCCCTGTCAGCTGAGAGGAGTTTCCGCTGGTGTTTGAGGAACGACCGCAGAGCAGCCTCGCTACCTGACAATTTGTTATGCTCCAAGCTGAGCACAAGACAGCTCACACTGTGGCCTCTGCTGAAACAAGTGGTTCAAAGGAAAGGAACAACACTTGATGTCTTCGCGTTGACGCTCCACTTTATCAGGTAAGAAGGCTCAACAGCATGTGCAGTAACAGCTGGATAATAAATCGTAAATATAATTTATGCAAGACATTTTGCAATGATTAGGTCTGTTTTTAAGTGTAGCATGAAACTCATAAATGGAAAAGACGGAGTAAAGAATGAACTCATGTATGAACATCTTTGTATGCACAATCAAATGATCAAGCTGATTTTTCTGTACTACAAAGGCAACGATTTATGGAATATGCATAGTTTCTGCCTTTGGTAAGGGTGATTGAGATAACTTGGGCCCACTGGTATGTTTTCCAACTGTGAATTCTAACAGATTATGATCCATGTGACCACATTCCAGTGACCAACAGTCAGAACCATTACAGCGTTCCTGAATGGGCTGGACAAATTGCTCTAATAGAGAGACTATTATGCAACTGACACAGCACATAACAAGGAGGGTATACTTTATGTATCTCATTGTTCACCCTTATAATCCAACAGTTACCGATCAATAATGAATGTAAGTTATTTAACCTAACAGCATCATTAAGACCGAAACAATGAGGCTGGTATTTTTCACACATGGGTCAATTCATAGGCACGTTTCATAGTAAGTTGCGCAGAGAAATAAGAAGCACTTTGCACAAGTAAAAACCTCAGAATAATGACACCAACCCGTGACAAAAATAACACTGTCACATATTATATGGCACATCTGAGCACAAGTATTTTATCTAAGCATTCCCTCAGAGCCTCATTTCAGCTGTGTTGATGGGTTTATACAGCTCTGCTCGGGCTGTCTGATTCCTAACCAGCTGTAGGTCCCATCGCCTCCCTCCAAGTTCCTGTGGCTGTCAGGAGCACAAAGGTTTACTCAATCACTGGTTTCCATGCCTGTGACAATAAACATGTAGTCACATCTGCCAAGTACAGACTTTGTTGGCGTCAGTGTGCTGTCACCCTGTTTCTCTCTCTCTCTCTCTCTGTCTCTATATATATATGTGTGTGTGTGTGTAT
>JAOXYM010000017.1:17783749-17813250 GCA_028567055.1 Leptatherina wallacei
CAGCACTGTAGGCTGCATATAAATTTTATTGTTTTTTTGTTTGTGTTTATATCACAGTAGATCATGCTGTATATGTTTTATTTTCCTCTGATGTGTGGAAGTTACTTCATGTGTGTGAATAATAATGGTAGGAGTGAGAGTGCAATGTGGGATGTCCAATCTTGGAGGCGACTCTTACTGTAAAATTCTAAATTCTTTCTCTTTTTTTAGTTTTATACACAATTTCATTCTATCAGCTAAACAAAAAAGAATATAGTAACCATTGTCAATGAAGGACTGGGCTAAGACGGAGAGGTAGACATGACATGACATAAGGAATATTGTGACAAAACATCTAAACATTTGAGAAAGAAATTTAATTTTGACACATGAATGAACTGTTTTGGGAGAGATATGAGCTTTTGCAAATGAACCATGGTGTCGTGTTGAACCATCCAGGTTATTTTGGCAAAAGCGTCAATAGTGTTGAGAACGTCTGGTCTTTTTCAAGAAATGAGACAAAGTAACTGAGAACTTTCCATTTTGGTGGCACTGACGATTTACATGGGAAGGGACTTAGTTCTGAAGCATGAGTTAACAGTTTTTGGAGAGAGTTGAGCTTTTTGAAGTGAGCCATAATGTTGTGCTGAACTGTTAGACAGTTTTTCCAAATGATCTTTGTGTTTTGAGAATGTAATTTCTGTTTCAAAAAACAAGCCAAACCAGTGGAGAAAAACTGTAATGTTCAAGCTTGCATTCCTGTCCCAAGTGATTCACATCCAAGTGGAGCACTCAGGGTAAACATAATTAATTTTCTTGTATGAAATTATATGCATTGTGCCCTTCATGCAAACATCTTAACAGATGTTTGACTTAACAAACAGTTTGACTTAAATTTGCCAAGCGTCACTGTGACATTCTACTGTAATACCCTGAATTAATGATCTGCATGTTTGACAGGTTTGCTTAAAGAGTACAATTATGCTTCCATTTTTTGTAATCTCAGTTTTATTGACTGCTGTAACTATAATGGGATTCATACAAGCCCAATTGAAAGCAATGCACTCAGTGTATCACAATTATAAACTTTATTACTCTCAATGGTGAATAAAATAACCCCTTTGTTTGCCATCCAAAATATTAGCCTTAAACATTTGAGCTATGCTTTTGTTTTTGTTTGTAGGGAATTATCCAAAATGTGCCAAGCAAGCAAGGCAGATAAGAGGGTTATCAGATGAGCTGAGGACCAGAAAGCCAAAGAAAAGGAACTTTTTCTTTAGGGCGGTGACAGGAATAAGCTTTAAGCATGAAATTATTGAAGAAATAATAAAGGGCAGGGAATAATAAAGGTTTGCTCAAGTTATTATAACCCAGAAAGTTATTAAACACTATTTATGCAAACACTGCACCAAAACTCTGTTGCACTCTAAGATCAGTAACTTACAGATGCAATGGTTGGGTCTGAGGTAAAAATGAATGCCTATGAACAAAATTCAACCTCCTTTGGCTAAAAATGTCTATACAGCAAAAAACATGAATTTTTCTATAATTATGATATAATCTTGGACTTCTAAGTTAATTAGGAGATATTCATTCATTAAGCCAATTTAATTTGCACATATCCGTGCACATTTGCATCAACGCACAAGCTGTGTGAGGAAGATGTCTTATTGTTTGCCCTCCAAACAAAAGCGCGAGATAGCCCTACAAAGGCAGCAGGAGAGTGGGTATAATTCAAGCATCTGACATGCTCAGAGTTTGATTTTTGTTAACAGAGGTGAGATACAGGAATAGGGCTGAGACTTGTGTTTTGTTTTTGTGAAAAAAAAAAATGTATTCTTCATTTTGAACGTGATAGGTCATTTTTCCACATGCTGTCCATTGTCATCATAAAACCAGCAGATAAAGGAATAAGTTGAGCAGAACAGCAATAATATGTCCCTCCAATCACATTTCAAGAGCTAATGACTTCGTATTTGCTGTGTTTTGGTTTCATTTCAGCTCTGCAGTCTTTCAGTTTGCTCAGAAATCAGCTGGAGCACAACTCTGATATTAAACTTTTTCTCTTCTTTGTCTTTTCATAGCCCTCATGTAAGGACATCACTGCTTCACTGCCCAGGAGTGTCCTGTCGTGGGGTGTGTGGTGGGCCAAGAGGCGAAGGAGAATTTGTCTTTTAGAGCAATAACTCAATCTGCCTACTCAGACTTTAGATAGAGGATCCATCTGAGGAGTTGCCAGAGTATTTGGGACTGCGAGTGTCCCAGATTTGATAAGAAAGAGTCAACAGCATTTTCTTCCACCTCCATCACAGCTTGGAGGGTCCAACTCACAGGAGTCTTTGTATCTATCCAGCTAAACACTGCCTTGAAAATATCACCTCCTCCAGATCTAGCAAGGATCTTTAGGAGAGAGAGCTTATCAGTGCCCATAATGAGAGTCTCCATCTCCCAGCCGGATGTGTGCAGACGGAATTCTACCATATTTATGCCAAATGAGTTCAGACAAGCCCACTCACAAGCTGATGGACTGGCCATGACAGATCCAGGAAAGAGGAAAGTACAACTTGTCCAATGCAGACTGAACTACACAGAGAAGGACAGAAAACAGGGAGCAACACATGGCTCAGTAATAAAAGTGTTCTCTTCAAAGCTTCTGTACAGGTCGTGTATCCATCATGAGATGCCTTTGAAGTCCTTTAGCACCATAATGTTTTTGGATAAGTCACTTTGTATTTCTCTAATAGAATTGGAAGAAAGAAGAACAGGCCAATCCGCTTTGTATAAGTCATCCCTGTCATGCCGCTTTGGTGTCTCATCCCACCTCAGATTCAGTACAGATACTAAACAAGCCAAAACAAAATGGGGTTATGAGAAAGCTGCAGTGATCTTGTTGGGCAGCACCACACACAGTTCCCAAGAGGATGGTTTGGGTCACTTTAGAAGGCCTTTATCAAAGCATGGGGACTGCAAGGCCAAGCAAACAGCGCCTACTCCTAGTATTAACAGTAAGGATGATGACTCAGACACACAGCACCACAGCACTTCTTTCGGATTACTGTCATTCAGAGGGCCAGTCGCCTCAAACGCAAGGGCTGGCAGGCGGAAGGGGAATGCAGATGAGGCAGCCTGCTCTGCTCAGTGTAATTTCAGGCACAGGCAGCACACTTTCAATACTGGCTCAGGTATGAATTTCAACACTTTGATTCAGAAGGGAAAATCTCAAATACCTGTGCCAAATGATCTGTGTATTCATTTCAACAGCTTGCATATTCTGAAGCTGTTGTTGATAAGATCACACTGCAAAGTAGTCTTATAGTATGGAGAGTCACTCTTTCTCTTCCTTTCTGATTTATTCCTCATGCATTGCTAATAAACCCACACGTACCACACTTCTTCCACTGTACCCTTATATTGTTTCAACTAAATCCCAAATGGCAAAAGGAAACTTTCAGTTCGAATGTAGATTTAAATAAAGTACAAACACATTCATTTGTCCTCCACTGACTTTTTAATCTTGCAAGATATACATTTAAAAATGGCAACAGCATTTTCTAACAATGGGTTGGAAACATTTAATAAAAGACTTAGAGTTGTTACTTTCAAAGTATTTTCTTTCCATCTCCTTGAATATCAAGGTAATGGTTATACTAAATCAAAATAAAGACAATAGGCTAAAATGGTAGTGTAAATGAGAAAAATAGTTGAGTGTTTTAAGAAGTATGCAAGTTAGAAAAAAAACCTTTTAAGAAGCAGAACACACGTGTTCTTAAGATGTCAACATTTGATGGTGTATTATATCATATTTTGACTGTGAAATGCTGGAAAAATCTGAAATCTGGAGCAAATTAGCTTAAGAAGCAAGCACCTGAAAAATATTTCTATAAAAGAAAAAAAAGAAAAAAGCTTTGGATTCATAACAGCCAGATTGTTAAGGAAAGGCATGCTTTCTGTCAAACTACGCCTTCAAAGAAAAACCTGAAAAGACTTCATGCAATGAGGGATTGAAATGGGATTAAATAAAACCCAATTATCAGCTAAACCTCAACATCAGAAACAGTGTCAAATCATGCAGAAACAGTTTCACTCAAACACTGGCAAAACCACTCAGGTAGTCCTGATCACATCTTCTTCTTTTTTTATTACAGTTTGCATTGGGAAACATTGTCAAAGTTTACTATAGAGTACCTAAAGTTTTGAATACACTTACTCATTTAAAGTGAATAGCTTTGTGTGTAAGACATTTCCAAACATTTTGGAAAAGTAAAAAAATAAGAAAGAGAAGCTCTACGGAGAATAATATAGATCAAATTTTAAACTCATAAACAGGTTGAAAAATAATAATTCAACTTAAAGTGGGTCATTTTCAAAGTAGTAATACTGATTGAATCAGATAATACTAATAAAATAAGAATGTAAGATTAATATTCTGAGCTACTGTTACATGTTTGAAGTAACAGGATCTTAAAATAAAATGTTTAAGTCTAGAGTACTAGGCAGCTTCAGGTAAAATCAATTTGTTTTCATTCCCAACATTAACAAAAAATTGGATTAAATTTGAAAGTATAGACATTCTAAAAATGTAAATGCAGACATCAAGAAAGAAATATTCAAGAGGTTAAAAATATTGATAATTTACTGATTTTACGCATACAGGTGCAGCTAGTAATTGAAAACGTATTGCTAGTTACTGGAGGAAAAAGTAAAAATTTTATGAACTTTAACAATATATTGTGAAGGCTAAATGAGCAAATAAGAGTTTGCAGGTTGAAAACAAATAAGCTATGAAAATCAGTCACCATGAGCAGAGCAGTTGTCAGTTGGTTGTCTTAAGGCAAGGCATGTTTATTTGTTTAGCACATTTCATGTCCAAAGCAATTCAAAGTGCTTTACATAAAACATTAAAAGCATTGCAGATGGTGTAAAGAAAGCATTAAAAAGTATTAAAAGGCAGCAACAAATAGCATTAAAAATGAATTATAGATTAATCCAAAAAAAATCACAAATTGGTTTGATTAAAACTAAGATAAGTTCAAAGTTACTGTGCAGATTTCATGCATAGATGCATGAGAACAGAAATGTTTTTCACCTGGATTTAAAAGTTTCTACATTTGGTGAAAGTTTAATCTCTATGGGCAGTTTGTAAGAATTAAGCTATCTATTATTCCGATAAATATGAAGCTACTTAGCAGTGAGTTAGCTTATTTTATTCGTTAGTTATATGGAGCAAAAAGAACTTACCAACACCTCTGTAGCTGACAATATTCATTTACATCTCATTTCAAAAGAGTAGCCAGTTTTTTTTCTGACATCATGCTAATTTGATCTAATAGTTTCACACAATTGTTGTTTAACAGAGCAACAAAAGATCTGTAGCAAATATTGCATTTTATAGGCTATGTTTATTGCACTTTATATAATGTGAAAATACCTATATAGCTTAGTGTTGTAATTTGAGGTTTTAGCCTAAACGACACAAAAAAGTTTTTTTTATTTTTCCATACTTTGCAGTCTTATAAAAAAAACAACAGTAACACAACACTTTTTAAATTATTAAACTGTCTTGACTCAGTGCATTTGTTTACTTCCCCATCTTACTTTTATTTCTTTTAAGTTTTGTTATTTTTGCCAGATTTATTCAGTTACTTAAAGGGCAAAACACATCTTACAGCAATAGCTTGACGGGTGACATTACAATACAATGATGCACTACCACATATATGATACATGATCATGGCGGGATATTCAGTGACGATATATATTCTTTAAAAGGTAGAGGAGTGAAGTTACGAGAGCAGAATGAATGCATTGCCATCTTTTACATTATTCATCGGCCACACTCATGTTCCCGCTGGGTTTTTTTTCCTCCTCTGTATGAGTTGTGGGGGTAATGTGTGTTTTTGTATGTGTGTATGGCATTGTGTTAGGTTCAGTTTGAGGTCTGTTCATTTTTACTTGCTTCTTAAGGTGATAAAAGCTCAGATTAAATTTAAGAATGCTTAAAAATGCAACTATAACTCAGTATACGATGGTAAGAATTACTGTCAAACTTTATTAAAAAAATCTTCAAAACACATGTATAGGCCTGCATTTAATTATTTCTGCTTGTGAAAGTTTCATGGTGGAAATCACCTTGCCCTTTGCAGTTTAGTTTAGTTTGAATGATGCAACTTCAGTTCTTTCCTTTTCTTTCAAGGAGAGCAAAGAACATGGAGCAAGCAAGCAAGAAGTAACAAGATAGATGAAGAACAAGAAGACGGCAGATCCACAGCACCTCAAACAGTTCCCACTTTGGAAAAGACTCGTCATTATCATTCCCAACTGAAGAAGGATTCTGTGGGAGGCAGTCCCAAAACTCTCAGCCTCAAAGTATGACTCAAGTTTTTCTACTTTTTCCTAAATAATTGTCTTAAAGTTGAAATTTGAAGTGTACCTTTTTCTAGAAAGGTTTGTTAGGACCATCAGCATGCTGGCCAGCAGAAATACATTAAAGGTGCAGCATGTAACAAAATCATAGATCAATAACAGAGATTTTAATATATTATTAAAAACTGTGTTTCTATTGGTATCTAATCACTTTACTAAGAGAAAGATCATGTTTCAATTTTTTTTAAATGAGACATTTACATTTATGTGCAGTGGGT
This sequence comes from Leptatherina wallacei, assembly GCA_028567055.1. Lineage (NCBI taxonomy): Eukaryota > Metazoa > Chordata > Actinopteri > Atheriniformes > Atherinidae > Leptatherina > Leptatherina wallacei. The sequence continues at coordinate 17,790,370 of JAOXYM010000017.1, forward strand.
CCACATACATGGCAGCTGCTATATTTGTGCCACCTTTTTTACTATAGTGTGTGTGGGTGAGTGAGTGGCTTTGTGCTAGTCTACTGTTTTTGGATAACAAACACCTTTAAAAGCACATAGAAAATAGCAGAAGATGGACACAATTTTAAAGTAGTCACATGTAGAGCAGTTATCACTGTACCTGAGGCTAATGGATCCACTCACAGATTAAAACATATTTATGTCTAGAAGAAATTTGGCCACTGTCCATTCACAAATAGAAGTCCTTGCTATGCCCATGTTTACCACTATCAGTGTTTCTTACATATTGTACCTTTAAGCTAATGACAGCTTTGTGACCAAAGTAAACAGCAAAGTAAAATAAGCTTCATTAAATGCAGTTTTCCCCAATGCTATGAGGTACCAAACTACTAGCAATTCTTTGGTCTTATATGCAGTATGTTTGATGCTCAACTCAACTCAACTTTATTTATAAAGCACTTTAACACAACGTTGGTTGAAACAAAGTGCTGAACACATTATGGAAATAAAATAAAGTGCAAAATAAAAACAGGAACAATAGCAGTAAAACGATACAGCAATAAAACGCTTAAGAAACAATAAAACGATAAAACCGCTAGAAAGAAATAGAACACAGGGAAACAACAAAATAAAAACAAACAAAAACAAAACCAGAGTCTCATGCTCATCTGAAGGCCAGGTTGTAAAAATGGGTCTTCAAGAAGGGTTTTAAAAATGGACAGTGATGCGGCTTCTCTAACCTGTGGAGGCAACGAGTTCCACAGTTTAGGAGCCGCGACCGCAAAGGCATATTAGCTAATTAGAATTTTGATTTTGCAACACAACTTAAAAACAATAGGATGGGGTCAGGGTGCTGGTGTTGCAGTAAAACTACCTTTGTGGGTCACCTTAGTCAGTCTGGTTGTTAGTATCAATTCTGTTTTGTTTTTTTTAAAAAGCTTTAAAAAAAAGGTGTTAAAAAATTGTCAGTGGCAAATGCAAAAACTGGAAACAGAAATCAGCCAAAGTAAAGTTTAAAGACAGCGGGATTCAAGCAAAGTGTATTTATTTAACCAGCCTCAGCTTACAGGCCCAAAAAAATGCAACGAGTTGAACCCAGGTCTCGTTAGACTCAGCCTTATACGGTTGAGGTACATTTTAGTCTCGCCCATTGATTAGGATTTGTAATACCATTTTCCATTGGCTGGACACAATTATCTACTAAAAATTACATTTTAATGGTGTATGCAAAATAACTTTGCCGTTTCATTAAAACTGGGATGTCCTCCTCGTGGCAGAATGCATCTGCACTTTTCCCATAACTTTATTTGCTTGATTATAATCTGCATACATGACAAATGGAGCACATGAAGCACACATGCTCATCGGTTATATATTGCTTATTTTTAGTTCCTTGTGCTCAGCTAACACTACAGTCAGGCAGGCTCAGTGGTAGAGAGATAAAATGTTCTGTAAGATGTTTTTTGTCAACCCTGGAGTGGCTTGCCTCCAGTCCAGACCTGTCACAAATCAATATTTTGTGCATCATGACAAAAATCAAAAAACCAAGATTCCCAATTTTCTGGTTTTAGCCAACTTTTTTGAGAGCTGTTGCTGATGTTGCCATCAAACTCAGGATAGAATAATTATTTTTCACAAAATAGTACAAATGTCTAACTTTCAACAGTCAATATAACTGCTATGCTCTGAATGCCATGTTGTGAATGAAATATTAATTTATGTGATGAATCATTGATCATCGCATTGCCTTAATTTTAAAAAACACCACAACTTCTTGGCTTTCTAGTAATTATTTGCTCTAATTTTGAATCTTTTGAAAAATCGAATCTTATGAAAAGCAGAGAACTGCATCCAACTGCACTGAATCTAATTAAATCCTATCAAACTGCTCTGTTTAAAAATGCACCAGTTTTGAAACATATGAAACTCAATGCATCTACATTTACTGAATTGTCCCAGAGAAATACTGACCTCAAATGATCACACAATTGCTGCATTTTTCCTTTCTTTGTCAAATGTATCTATCTATCAAGTTAGTTAAGTATTCTCAGTGTTGAACGGTTTGACAATCCAGGGATGTTTTCGAGCCCTTCTAAAGGATATAGCTTTCCTCTGAGAGTAAAGCTCTCCTACCTTTATCCCTACTAAAGCTGAGCATAGTATTTCAATGTTGCCCACACCTCATCACTATTACAAGGCTGTGAAGTGGATTCTCCAAGGTTAAGGAATAGATTAAGGATATTTTCCGAAAAGATTCTAATCCTATGAAGATTTTTTTTCCTCTTTCAACAGGATTAGTGTCTGTGAGTTGTTCTTCCCACAAACCAGCAGCTTATTGTATATATCCTAATTTCTGCTCCAGGAGGCTTTAGAGCTCTTCAGGCCAGACTTCATCAGCCGATCTCAGGGTCGGGTGAGGAGGCTGGAGCAGAGAGCTAAGAGAAGAAAAGTGCTGCAGGACTCAAATCCAGACCTGGTGCAGGGCCTAAGGGAAGATCGAGGCAAGCAAAAGAGGAACTGCACTACACCAGATCCTCTTAGTGGTAAGTACAGCTGAATGACTCTGAAAAACAGAAGTAGAAGAACTCAGTGTCACCCTTACTATTATAGAAGAACAAATATTTTTTTTCTAATTCCACTTTTTCCAGTTGCTGTGGGTTAGGCTATATGACAAATGATCCTGGGACTTGTGTGGCATCAGCCCTGGTGACAAGAGAAAGCGGTTTCGCTATGTAGAACAACAGAGCAGATGGTCTCTCATCCTCCACATTCATCTTTAACCATGGTTCCCCATCTCTTGTTACATCACTTTTGCAGATAGAGAAACATTTATAAAATCTCTGGACTGCAGGGAGAATAGCTCCTTCACTGGGTGTTGTTTTCTGGAGATAAGCGGACACTATGGCTGCCACACATAGAGTGGAAAATGAGTAAATAAGGAACCTTTGGTCATTAAATCATTTTGGCATTTAGAGAAACTATTGGCTGATTCACAAATAATTCCTGTTAAGTTCAATAACCTCAGCAGGTCTAGTGGGTTGAAAAAAGGGACATTTTCTATAGAATTCTCTTAACAGTACATTCCATTTGACCAACTTTGCTCTCTGCTGGCCGTTGTCTGGTACTGCAGATCATCAAGAGCATTTTTCTGTCATTGCAGATTACACACTCATGTTCAGATGAAAAAAAAAGTTTTTTATTTTTGTCCACTTGTTTTTAATTATACCCATATAGGCAACCTATGAAATATAAGTAGTTATATACATTTCCAGTAAAGAAAATGGAAAGAAAAATACTCCTAAAATGAAAAAGACATGCTACCAAAACAGAATGTAAATTGAAGCATACTGGTTCAAATAACATATTTCAATATAAAACAGCTTAAAACATATTTGGGAAAAAGTAATCCAGCAGGGTAAAGAAATCCTCAACTATTTAGTGGTTATGGTTTTGTCAAAACTGTGATATTGTTGAATATTAATTGATTTTTGCACAGAAAGTGGTGCTATTTATATTCAAAGAAAACACTTTCTCAGCTGTTGAAACTGATTGATTTTCTACGCTGTGCCTCAGGAAAAAATGGGACTTTGAAACTTGTATGATCTTCCAGGACAACTGATTACTTGATCTTTTAGTAAACCATTAATAAAATAAGGAAGAGCTCCAGTTTGGTTTTAAAAAGATGCTGAAGGAGTAACAAAATCAAGACGGTTCACAGTGTCCTTGGACTCAAGTCTCTGGCCTGTAATAAAGAAATGGTCTAATGTCTTTGATAACATCAGCTCTGTCAGTGAGAGACGGACTTGATACAAACATGGTGTATGTATGGGTTAACTGGATGAAAAACAGAGATCAGCCCTTCGTGCTAATTTATTGTGCAAGATTAATTTACATATTCATTCTTATTTGTTATTCCTATGTGCGCGCGTGGCTGTGTGTGCGTGCGTTTGTGTGTGTCCTAGATAACCTTTTCAAACCAAGAGAGAGGTCTATTTCAGGCAAAGAGATGCAGCTGAGGTCCAGACGGTGAGTTCTCTAAACCAAACCTCCTGTCACAAGATGTCACTCTGTTTTTTTTTCTCTTCTTTTCTTTTTTTATGCAGCACAACCCACCACCTTTTTCCACATATATAATAGATTCATATTAACACATGTTTAATGCCCAAATGTCTTGGCAGGAGACATGACTTTCTGTACAGCTTATCTGTTGCTTTTTTTTTTTTCCTTATCTGGAAAGACACACCTGATCAGATGGCAGCTGCCCCCATTGTAAATCTTCTAAAAAGCAGCAGTATCTGACTTTGAGGATCTCTTAATAAATTGGTTGTAGTTGGCCAAGTGAAAAAAGGAGTATGTGTGTGACCTGTTTATCAGTGGATCCAGGTTTCTTTCCAGGCTGTGGTCTAACATGATAAAACCATGTCTAGTTTGCCTGTTGATACTTGATACTCAGCCGCCCTCAGACTTGTGATGCCATATTCCCTTTGCACTGTGTGAATTTTCTTTTCTTTTTTGTGGCTGTAGGATTTACAACAAACTGCCAGAGGTCACAAAGAAGAAAGAGGAGGAGAAAAAGAGGGCTGTGTCACAAAGCAACAGATTACGAGCAGAGGTCTTCAAAAAGGTAGAGCTGGAAGGAAAGTGGTGTAAAAATTAATTGGTTGATGCACAAGGGGGCAAAAAAAGGATTCAAACCAAAAGAAAATCAAAATAAAACAAAAGCCAACATGTCATGCAACCAGCTTTTTCACATCAGGTTCTTATTAATCAAAATGTTTTGGGCAAATTATTTCCCACATGGATAATAGACAGTGGTTAGCTTTATAGTTTTATTCTATTAGAATTAATAGAATAAGGTGAACATATCATTTTCTTATAATTTCTCAATAAGATTTAATTTATATTTTACAGGAACATTGATATGTTATCCAATATGTTCTGTTACTAACTGGATTTGAAATGATCCAATAATGTAAATGTATTCAAATTGATATTTTCTGTCTCCATGTTTTAAGGGGATGAAGGAATGTCCAAGCATGAAAGAATTCAAAAAGTAGTACAAACATATGATATTCACAAGGTACATGGAAGTAGAAGGATGAACAGGAATAGATATTTTTATAAGTGTTTTTGTGCATACATGTGTGTATGTGTGTACGTATATGTATATAGATGTATATATAATATGGCAGTGGTTAATACAAAAACAACAAGATTCTTAGACTGCTGAATCATTTGTTTTCTCATTTTGTTTGTTTGTTTGTTTGTTTTGGAACACTAGCTTTTTAAGACACTGCGTATTTACCTAATCATTTTGGTTCGTAAATTGGTATAGATAAGCTAAGTACAAATATAATAGACATACAGGCAGATAATGTATAGTCCTTAGGGAAAAGGGGTGGGATTAAATAAGCAAATGCTTCTTCCACCTCATTTTCAAACATGTTTTGTCAAATTGTTTACAGTCACGTCATGTGCTTTCATTTGCTTTTCGTTTACGTTTGTTTTGTTTTTGTCTTGTTTTGCTGTCTTGTCTTTTACTTTTGCACATGTTTGAAATAAAGCCTTAAAGAAAGAAAGAAGAAAGAAGAGTTTGGCCCAAAACATTATTATTTGCCACACAGAAGTCATAACAGCACTAAAAGAGCACTTTGTTAAAAAAGGAATATTATACTTTATCATTTATTTATGCAGGAAAATAGCCCAAACCTGTCCAAGGCAAAAGCATGTGAATCTCTATAATCGGTATGTGCTGTGAGCCCTTTGAGCAGCAGTAACAGCATCTAGCCGCAGCAGTTTCGGGTAACTATCGATTAGTCCTGCATATCAGCTGGACTGATCAATGGAAATCTACTGACATTCCTCTGTTCAGCTTCAACTCAGAAATGTTTCCAGGTTTTCTCTAATGCACAAAATGGAGAGCAGTGGCTTTCTGCTTGCAGTCCTTTGATATGCACCATTCTTGTTCAAAAGCTCTCTTTCCAAGCTACTCAGTAGTTTTTTTAATTCTAGGATAAATTTACATAAGCATGTGTTTTAGATGTTTGCAAGTGCGAACAGAACACCAAATCACACCTGATTGTCATCAAGGTGATTTCAAGCACCGCTCTAAAAACTAACTGAAAATCCTACAGTTTCCCATACTTTTATTAGTCATGCATCTATTATTTGGGATTATTTTTCTCTATAAGTAAATATCTATTTAGATATTTATTAGATTTGGCCTTCTTTAAATACTTTCTTCTTCTGCTCTTCCTTTCGTCTGTTCCCTTCATGGGTCACCACAGCAAATCATCTCACTTCATCTTCATCTCGAAGACGTTGAATTGATTTGCATATTTGCCATAGGATTTATATCTGATGTCCTTCCCGACACAACCCTCTGTATTCATCTAGGCCTGGGACCTGCACAGGGAGGACACTAGCTTGTGTGTCCTTGAGGCTGCATTCCTTTTTATACTTTAAAGGCTCTAAACATCACTGTACCAGAAAGCACTGCACACTTTAAAAATGTTAACACGCTTCAAAGCGTATGAATACTAAAACAGTGTTCAAAAGAATCGAATTAAACATGGTTTGACAAATATCCAGCAGAGGTCACTGTTTGATCGCTAAAGCTACTTTCTACTGTTAGTTATCACACTGCACTTTTACCTTAACACGTTCAACATCTTCGGCCACATTAAACCCTCATATTTGAACTTAAGTTTGCCAATGTTAGCAGTTATAGATCCTCTAATGACTTCTAAGTGCATCATAAGATATTTTACGATCTATATCACATCCATATGTCATTTTGGCTTTCAGGGTTACAATTTCAACTGGCTTTCAATTTCCCTTGGGATCAATAAAGTATCTATCTATCTATTTATCTAGCTTCTAATATCAGTATTAGACAATCCCATCAGGATCAACAGTAGTTTTAACAGTCAGTAACCATATCCTCAGTCGGGGTCATGTGGTAAATGAATGATGTATTTTGGTCAAGCAATGTCAAATAGATCTACTCACATTCACATGTGGGTGAGCCGCCACTCACTTTCCCATTATACCGTAACCAGAACAATGAGTTTGCTGTCAGTCAGGTGAGATGTGAGAAATCATAAGAGATGTCTCCAGTCTCTTCTAGATAACCACACAATCAATACAGGCTCAGAAAATATATGAGTGAGTAAGCATCTTTTTATCCATGGTCTCATCCATGATTATCTACATGGTTGGCTGATGTCTTTGTCACTGTAAATGTAAATTGGGAACTGTTTTGCCTGAGGCTCTTTTTTTCCTTTCTAAGAAAATTACAGTAAATCTGAGCTGTGATTTACTTAGTCAGCAACTGTAAGGTCTGTAAGAGAATATTTTATTTCTTGGTGAAATGGAGCAGTTATGACCTTGCCGCCTCTCAAATGAAGCCATTAGCTTGGCCCAACCACAGAGATTGGGGGAAAAGGAAACACGGTGAGCTTTGTAGACCTCATTTTTATCCCACGCAGAGGGAGAACCGAGGGAAGACTTGCAGCGGGGGTCTGATAGCATGAGGTTGAGGGTGATTTTGAATGCTGCCTGAAATGAGATTCCAACTGTTGGGCAGTACTGTTATATAAAGATGATTGTATAGTAGTCCAATAGCAAAGGAGACTTATCTCCTCTACCTGGGCTTGGCCACCTCAGGTGTGATGCTGATGGGTGTGAAAGCCAATTTAGCCGTGGGAGTCGTTCCTGTGTGACTGAGCTGATCCAAAGAGACTGAAAGAAGGGGGACTCTGAGTACTAATAGATGTGTTTTTGATCAATTTTCTGGGGGACTTATTCATACTGCTGGTGTTTTTCTTGTTTTGCAGAGGCTCCTGGACCAGATCCTGCAAAGATAAGCCAGACACCGAAAGGCGAATGGGATTAAATTATTCAATTTCTTCAGCTTTCTTCATATTATAAAAGCATAGATGACTTTTTAATCCAATTACTGTCCAAACAATGTACTACCACAAATCTCTGCTTGTATAGGTACACATTTCATGAGGGTAGGATTTCTGTCAGTCATCTAACTGTATGTTAGCATCATACTAACATGGAAATATTTGGGTTTACAGGATGCATTGGTGTTGACTTTGCTTGACTTAAAAAAATCAATGTAACAAAGACATTTAGATTTCAGTTGTGCCACAATCATGGTGTGGATGAATATATATACTTTATATAATTTGAAGGATGGATTTCATTGGATTACTGTTGTTTAAAGAACTGAAAACGTCCATCTCCTTCACCTACCAACATGCCTGTGAACAAAAAATTAGATGGTTTTGTCCGTTATTTTCCTGCTTAGTTGAAACAGATTGATCATGACTTTAAATCCATTTATTTGCAAATATTTTGTTTCTTATCAGCAATGTCAAATTACCACAAATGTACTGCAAGTATCACTAAATGAAATAAAAGTATTGCAAGGACATTATGTGGAAGCAATGTCATTTCCCAGGAAATATATCTCTGGTGCTTTGAGTGGAACACCTTGAGTCTGTCATTGGTACAGTATTGTATATAAAATGAAATAGCCATGTTTTATCATTGGATTCACATTTGCCTCAAGGCCTCTGGACCCTCCCATCCGGAACAGTGGAATTTCAGGAACGAGCTCAGGAGACACGCAGTGCAAGTGAAAGAGGTCTTTGTCACAGAGCTCCAAACCAGAGATGACATTGTAATAAGAGAGGACAGTCCTGAGCACAGGCTGGGACCTCTGTCCACATATAGCCTGTAAAGGTGACTGACAAGTCTGTGGCATTTAAACAGAGCCTGCTGGGATGAGGAGAGCAGGGGGAAGGGCGTGGGTGGCATGGCACAGAAAAACATATTACGCACATTTGAAACTTTGGTGGCAGACTTTGTGTGAGTTTTGGTATAAAAATGCAAAACATCCTCAACTTTACTTAGTAATGTATTTAATTCTCCTTTAGGATGAAAGTGATGTGTCAGAAGCAATGTACTCTCAGTTTCTTCCATTGAAAATAATCGATTCTGGCCCATGGGTGTAGTAAATAGTATTGATATCTACTGACTTCACTCGTGCCTGTGTTACCAAAAAGGTATTTTAAGGTTAATCCACATTGGAGACCTTCTCTCCTCTGGTGTAGGCAAGTTTTGAATGATGAGCGCTGACTGACTGGACCTATATACGAGGAGACAGGCTCTTGTCAGTCAGCCTCAGTCTCTCTGGGGCATCATGTGTCTGCATGTCACACTGATATCTCTGCATAATATAGACTCTGTGCTCTGGGGTCCCTCCACTGGCTTGATGGACTCAACTGCCCTGCGGTTATGTTGACACGGTGGCTTAGAAATGAGAACTGTGTACTTGTGTACATACATGCAGACCCACAGACTATCTTTTGCCATTTTTCTATCACAAATGTATAAACATGTAACGGATAGGAACAGATAAAAATGGTTGTTTTAACAAAAATGTACAATATTTACAAGTATGAAGGGCTTGAATTTGTTATGTTTCAAAAAAATCTCAGGGTTAGTTCATCAGGCACAGAAAGCCAGGGGGACATTCAGAAAGACGAAACACAACCGACTCAACAGATATGAGTGAACAACAGTGAATAGAGTGTGATAAATCTTTTCAGAGAGAAAATGAAAATCTACAGGCACGCTCTGGGATTTTAAGGACACAACTCAGACATAAGTCAATTCAGGCAAAGCCCTGCAGTTTTTCTTTTTACAGTTTCCAGCCTCCATGGAGATGTGGTGTGAAATGAAGGCTGCACAGAGACATCTGTGACTTTTTACTTTTCTTTTTTTGCCTGCAGCAAACACTAAAAAGATTAGGCTAAACCAGACCAGGTAGCTTGCATAAAACACAGATGAGGCCAAAGTAAAGTCAGTTTGTCTGTGTGTCTATTTGTGTGTGTGTGTCTGGACATAAAGATAAGAGAGTAGACAATCTCATCCAAGGAGTGTTTTAAACCAAAGGGGGGCATACTTTTTTTAAAATAAAGTTTTCATGGAAATCAATTCAAGTCAATTCAAACACAAGTTTATTTTTTGCCTCTATTCATAAAAAATGCAGGTTGTGCAAAGAAGTATTTTGTAAATACATAGAACTTTATTTTTAAGTTTTCAGAGGAAGCTCAGGGTTCACTGGGTTAAAGCATGTTGTTCATAAAATGTCTTCTTGTCATCATATCAATAAAACATGTATAGATTTTATTCTGCACACCTCATCTCAGCATTTCACCGCAAACAATATCCAAGTCAATGCAGTAGTTTAATTCAGTAACTGCCTCTGGGTCTTTTTCTTTTCAAAGCTGTATTTGTATTTTTCTAAGCTGTGCGCCTGAGGCTGTATTCATTACATGTTAGGAAGAGTGAGTTAGGAAAAGAATCAGTCATCTTAATCCATTGTGGACCTATTAGAAGATATCACACCAGAAAGGAGGGTGGCAACTATAAGAAATAGTTCAAAAGTTGTATTCACTATGTAATATATATGACCATTGTTCTGTTTAGAAAAAGTAAATAAATGCTCTTTGTGCTCTTACTTGAAACCTCACTCATATATATACTGTATATGTATGTATGTATGTATGTTTATAAATATTATATCATTTATGTTATTTATAAGGATTATTAATATGGATATTGATATAGATTTAAAAGCATTTATATGGATTTTTTCAATAATGTAGTAGATTAGGTTAAGTGTGATTTGTCAAGCAGAAGGCCATTTTTCAGACTATGGAGCTAAACTTATTTCTTCTTTTTCATTTTTTTTTTACAGGGGATTAATTGTAAGTTTGAAATCAGGTAGACAAATAATCTAAATGTCTGTTTCACCAAACTATCTGGAAAGTCCTCCAGAAAAAGTGTCAAGGGCAGTACTTTAAAAAATACTTTGTCAAATGGAAGCATTTATTGATCAAAGCCATAAATGAAACTCAGCCAATCAAATTAACCAAGCATTACAAGCAAACAAGTAATAAAGAGAAGCTCATCTCATTTATCTGGTTTGAGCTTCCTTATCTCCTCCATTCTCCTGCCTGTGACCTGATAATCATTCACTGTCAAATATGTTTGCAGGGATATTTCAATTCTTAAAATGTACTCTGAGGAGAAAAAATGCAGGTACAAGTTGTTTTACACCTGCAACATCTCAGGTTGGTGTGATATATTAATCCTCGACTTTAAATTCTCTCAAAATAACTATATAGAATTTTTCTGAAACAGGTGTTTCTGACTGAACTAATCAATCAAACAGTGGTAAGAGGATGCAGATGTGTTACATGCCACAAAATAAAATGATGGCTCTGAAACAAAGTCTTCTCTTGTTGTTCAACGCATCTATACACTCGCCTCTGTCCTTGATTCCTCTAGACCTTTCTCTGGATGAAATGACAAAGAGCATATAAAGGAGTTGGGTGGAGGATTTCAGAGGTTGTAGTTTGGAAAATAGAAATGTCACTTTCTGATGGGATTCACAAAGGCACGCTATGGGGTAATGTAGATCTATAAACCTACATATTGGTTACACATGCTTATCAATTTCAGCAACAGACAATGTTTATATTCCCCTCTGTGTCAGACTTAATTTCTCAGCTGCAACTACTACTACTACTACTACAACTACGATCAAAATAGAATATTTGATGAAAACCATGATTAGGATCATATTTGTGCAATCACACATGTCCTGCAGAAATGGGCTTATTATATGTGTCTCAGGTGTTTGGTTGAAAGTTTAGAGTTTAATTAGCCTGTTAATAGGCTTCATTATCTAGCACAATGCCACCATAGCCTATTGGGTGTCCTAAGCACAACAGCTTCATGGTTATGTGAGCATAAACAAATAACTTTTAATAACTGACATTCACAGGCTGTAACTGATCCTTTTTTTAAAAGCAAATATTATAGTTTTATAGTGGTTATATATCTGTCAACATATTTCTAATAGTATTTTATGGCTACAGTCAGGATTAGTCCACCAGTCTTTTCCTTTTTCTTTTGAATATATTTTCTTGCATATGTACATTGATGATGATGGTGATGTATTTCCCGGTGATGTCTATTTGTATCACGCACTGTATTCTCTTGTCTGTTTCTTTTGATCATGTACAGCACATAGAGTTGTCTTATCAATGAAGGTTGGGGAATGTTCAAGTTTAAGGCTGAAATATATTCTGTTTAGAACCATCAAAAACATGGACACCATTTTTATCCCTTAAACACGCACTACAGAACTTTTGCAATTTTCTCAGTGATGCACCCCCAATCGACGGCTATTTCGACGTCCATCTTGCATCCTACCTGTGCTGTGAGCTCTCTCCATGTGAGACAGTCTTTTTTTGACTCTTGTTACCTCTTTCTCTCTTTCTTTTCCTTTATTGTGATAATGTGTTCTTGCGTTTCTTTGGTGACTTGGTATCTCTTTGGTTTTTGGTATCTTTTTATTTGTTTCGAACAGAAGATGGTAACACAACTGAACAGTATAAAGAGAAAGAAAAAAACAAACATAAAAAAAACATTACTATAAGGCAAGGCAAGTTTATTTGTATAGCACATTTCATGTACAGGACAATTCAAGGTGCTTTACATACAAACATTAGAAACATTACAGCAGGGTGCAGAAAGCATTAAGAAAAATTAAAAACAAAAGTAAACAACAAAAGTGAATGAAGAAAGAAAGAAAACCTCAGTGAAAATATCACTTGTTATCGGCATCACCTAAGTGGCATGACCTAAATTAAGAACTTATATATTCCTGCCCCCCTACCTAAACATAATTTACTCTTCCTTAAATGGTCATTCCCATTCAACAAAAATTTTATTTCAAAGATTGAAATAAATAGAATACAAATCACTTGTGCAGATGCATACATACTACATATCTATACATAAACACATGTGCACACCTATATACTAATAATCAAATTATATTTGTTTTTCTGCATACTCTTACACTACATAAACATATGCATGTCCTCCCACATACTATATACATATTAATTCGCACATATATATAAGCATACAAAGTTTATTATAAGGATTTATATATTTTTTCTGTCTCTATATTTTTCAAACAACATTTATTTGAATTTTTTTTTAAACTGAATGATGTTTGGAAATTGTTTGAGTTCTTCCTGATGATTATTCCATAATTTCACACAACATATTGTAAGGCACTTGCTTTTCATTGTTGTTCACTCTTAAAATCTTTAGATGTCTTTTCTATGTGGTCAGGGAGTAAATTATTTCTTGCTTTATATTTTTATTATTGCTGTTTGTAATTCCACCAAATCATTGAACTTTAGTGTTTTTAACTTCCAAAATATTAAATTTGTATGTTCACGATAGCTGACATTACAGACAACCCTTATTACTTTTTTCTATTGTATGTATAATGATTGCAGAGAACTTTTGTAAGTGTTTCCCCCATAGCTCAGCAGAATAATTAAAATATGGCAAAATTATAGAACAGTACAAAATATAATGTGATTTTTGATCCAGAAAATGTTTACATTTGCTCAACACTGAAGTATTTCTTGCCATTTTTGTCTGAACAAACTTAATATGTGACTTCCAGCAGATTTTGTGGTTGATGATTACACCAAGAAATTTATAATCGTAAACTGTTTCAATGGTTACATTGTTGTTTTTAAATTGTGCCCCAAAGTTTGAACCGCAATTTCCAAATAACATTATTTTTTTTAATTTAAATTCAATGATAACTAATTTTCATCAAACCATTTTTTTTAATTTTTCCATTTTTCTGTGTAATTTTTCCCAGAACCTGCTGCAAGTCTTCTCCAGTACAAATGATATTGGTATCATCTACAAATAGGATAAGTTTTAGTGTATCAGACACTTTCGAAATATCATTTATATAAAGAATAGAGAGTTTTGGCCCCAACGCCGACCCCTGGGGGACTCTGAGAGATCAATAAATACTTCTGCTGCAATTTGTTTCTTATGTATACAGTTAGTTGTCTCTTCTATTAAATGCATTATTGCCAAAGATGCTGATCTGTTGCTTCTAAATCCATAATGACAACCTGATATAACATGTTTGTCGATAAATTTATCCAATATATTTATAAATCACTTTTTCTATGATTTTAGAAAACTGAGAGAGCAGACACCTAGCCACAGCGCATGTTCAAAACGGCTGGTGTGTTTATATCTGCTTGCTAGCATGTGACAAAGCGAAACTCAGCTGCAATGCCATGCAGCGTCCTGATTTAAAAATGTTATAGTGTGGTTTCTCAGCCTCAGGATCCAGCGATGAATCCAGAAATGCACATAATCAGAAAGGTCGGAAAGTTACGTATTGCATCTTTAAGGCCTCTTATCTGTTACATTGTTGCCATATTATGACTTACTTAAAGGGATACTGTGTAACTTTTGGCCACTAGGGGTCCTAAACCTGTAATTTCCCCCAAAATGTAACTTTTGACCCAAATATTAGACTAATGTAAGTATTAATTGGTGATTTCTGGGGTCAATACAGTGTTTGACACTTGTCGACGGTCCGAGGGGGCTGCCCTCTTCAGAAACCAGACATTGTAACTTTGCATGAGCGGATCCGTTTCTAATGGATCATGTGACCTGCAGCGCTTTGCTCTACAGCTATAAAACACAGTGGGCTGTGCTTCATGCTACTTTTTCCTTGAAGGTTTGTCAAATCTTAAAGTCTGAAGGTGAACACGGTGTCTGAGGAGGCCAGGAAGAGAAAGACTGTTTAATCTTGCAATAGTGTCATGTGGCCTGCAGGAAGTTACAGGTTTAGCACCAACAGGAAGTGTGTCGATGCAACCTGCATCTAACCACAGATTGTGGGCATTAGTTAAGTTTCCCATTGGAGGTTTCTGTGATTAATTGAGGAGTTGAAAAATGTATGTGTTGATTAGCAGTATTTTGTCTTAAAATCAACCAAAAACTCACCATAGCTTGGGTACCATACAGTACCGGTGTGTGCAGACATTTATAAGCAGTTCCTCTGGTGACCACTAGGAGTCGTATATTCTTTGAACGTAATTCTAGTATAGTTGCATGCAATGCCACATGGACATGTTGGAGAAGACAACTCTCTGTTGACCGAACACACACCGGCTTTAGGACCCAGCAGAATCCAACGCGCACATGGCAAAGTGTTGCTGCTCCGGTACGAGAGGCGATGGCAAGTCCGCTGCTTCACTCTGCTCTCCAGCATCCTCTCACTCTGCCTTTTCTGTCGCTTTCTAACATAATCCGAGCAACACTTACATGCAAAAAAAACTAACATACGCTTCAATAGGTTTTTCCCTCTTTAACCGTTTCCCTCCACATGTTGGTTGTTGTAAAAGTTTCTGACAGCTTCTTGAGTGACAGCCGGCTGAATCTCGTTGGAGTCTGGGTGGTGAAGCCTTTTTTTTCCCTTGCCATGCTTAAATCACTGTGAACTTGCTTGGCACGTATCTCCAGCCTGTCACCAGGTGGAAGTATCTGGTGGCGCTGAAATAATAACGCTGTCTGACCGGAGCGATTTGCCCCGTTTCACCCCAACAAACCCGGGCATGATGAGCTGGAAGCGGCGGAGGAACTTTGCGCTTCTGATCTGGACTCTCCACGTCTGGGGTTTGTCCACGGCTGTAGAAAATGCTGACAACGAGGGTGAGTTTCCAACATATCTATTTATGTTAACATTTCAAGCCACATCCTGGCCATTTGAATTTGATTTACAGAGTGCTTGTGCTGGATTTAATTTTTGTTTCATTAGGATATAGAGTTCTAAAATGTGTACAAGCTCACTGTCATGCTGTGCATTTCACACCGAAGGAAGGCAGAAAGGAAACGGGAGTTTGTTTTTTAAGATTCATCTTTCTGCTTGGATGGAACAATAAACGGAAGTGGGACTGTTGTCTGATGAACAGATGAGTTTAACATCCAGGAGGATGCAGCTTCATCTCTAGGTTGTAAACATGAGTCAAAGCAGGATATTGTTTTGTGTTTTTCTGCTGCTAAATTTAATCTACTGAATGCATAAGACAGCAATAACTGTGTATGAGACAGAACATTGTGCCACTCATTCCAAATATCTTGTGTTTTTGTAGTCGCAAAATGTCAAAGCAAAAAAGCAGAAAACAAGAACATGCTTGATGACTAGGCTTTGTAAAGCACAATATGATGTTCAAATTTCTGTGGTGATGCAGACCACTTTAATTATACACAAGGCCAACCTACTGTCAACAAATCTCTCTTCATTTCATTGTAAAATAATAGAAGGATTATAATTTCACTCTGTAAATGTCAAGTCCGATATAGCCCAACATCCTTCCTCAAATAAGGAACCTAAGGTTTATTGCTACAGACTTGTTTATTGTTATAGACACAAAACAATAGATGATGTATGATTAATAGCATCACAGAAATTATGACCAATCATCCCCTTTAATTACCCAAGCTGGCACAAGCAGAAAGATGCTGCTCAGGCGATGTTTACTGTGCCCATCAGCTCAGTGTGGGGTCATTAAAGCTTTCACTCACAGGCTGTGCTCATATATACATGCAGGGAGTAAAAATAGTTTTGAGGGGTAGTGTGAGTGTTGAAATAGGGCAGCCTCTTTGATGTCAGCAGGATATTGACTCCTGCCTTTATCTGAATTTTTTATCATGGCCTTGCTCCACATTAGTAGGGAACATTAATGTCAGTATCATGCTGCATTTTTGTTTTTGTTTTTTTGTTGTTGTTTTTGTTTTTTACTTTCCATGAGCTTCAATGTAGCAAGAAGTAGATATAGAATTAACAAATATTTTTTTTATTGAATAAATTCTGCATATTTCCATTTACTGATGGCAAAAACAACTGGAGCTGCAGGAGGAAAACCTCTATTACAAGTTATTTTTAAGTTGAACCGCATTATGTTCTCCTTTGCATGGATGTGTTAATTGTCTTGATTGTGAAGGTGTGGAGCATGGTGATGCTTTTAAGAGAATGAACACTTCCTCCTGCTAAAGCGGCCCATGTTTAAATTGATGATGTTAAGGCTAATGTCATCAATTCAAACATATAACAGAAAAACTGCAACAAATGCACTGATGGACAATGTGTTGGAATTTTACACAAGATAACAGCTGCCTTCCTCCTGCTTCAGTTACACTGATTTATTTTAACCAAGGCCAAACATTCCCTCACTTGAACCAATTAGTTATTAATTTTGATGAAAACAAGTTGTTCTTCCATTAAAATTGATTTCATCTGTAATATCAGCATTATAAGATCAGAAAATTATGTAATTGAAAAAAAAATTTGTGAAATGTTGCAGTTAATTTCTGAAAGATTGAATCCTGCAGATACAACCCGACCAGAAACATATATGGCCTATCATTGCTTTTGGTCTTACACTCCTTCCCATTAATCTGATGGCTTTGTGCCTGAATAAGGATTTCCATCACTGCAACAGCTGTGTTTACGTACACCACTTCAAGGCCTTGTCAACTGGAAACGGCAGTTACAGTCTTAATGATAATTTCTCTCTAGTTGGTCTAACCAAGTAAGGTAAGGTGATATGGAAATATGGTATAAACAAAACTGATATATGATGGACCCTTTTTTATTGTTGATCTGAAAAGATTTAAGAATTGTTGAGTGCAAAACTATTTGACAATATTCCATTCCTGATTGGAAAATTCAATAAAGTTCACTCCTGGAACAGACATACAATAAATGAAGCCCATTTATTGACAGCAGAAGAAGCACTGTTGAGTTTGCTGCTTCGTTAAAGGGAGCCTCAGATAACCCAAAAATGACATATATATTACACTCGCATTCCTCTATTGAATGAATCAAGGAGGTTGAGAAAAACACATTTTGTCTCCTTTTAATGGATGTTCTGCAGATTAGTCATGAACCCACTTTTCACTCATCAAAAGAGTTTCGTTTTGATTAAATCCTTTGTAGTATGTAAAGAGAGCTTTTAGAATGTTAGGTGTCCCTGAAAAGACTTATATTTGTATCTCTAATCAGAATTATTTAAATCATATTGAAGAATAAATAGTTTCTGTATATCTCATGTTACAAGGATGACCTAGTTATCAGTTTTAATGCGGCTCAACTATGTCAATGAATCAACCTGTGCCGGTAAGGGTGGGTTATTTGAGCATATAATTCCCTTTTCAGATGAATCCAACAGATTGTGTTAAGCAACCAAGTAAATAAGCTGTCCAATGAAAACCTTGTGGCGTAGTTATGGCATAGCCAATGAATTCACGTATTGGTAAAAATGGTTTTACTCATCAGCTGAACAGATAATAGTTTAATAAATTGATATTTAGCCATGATGGTTTGGCTTAACAATGGCCTAAATCTGACAAATGGCTACTAAACCTAAGCCAGATTTGTGATGTGTGCTTTGCCAGATTGAACCAAACTTAGACCACTGACATGAATTGGCTCTATCCCAAAGCTAGTGCAATTGCTGCTGACTGAAATGAATTTTTAATCCAACTCTGTACCACCTAAAACTCAGCCACCTCTACTTTTACCGCCAAAGCTGGCAGCTTTAAATGGACCAAAGCTGAGTGACATTCAGTCTTCTGGTGCCAGATTATTTCTGAGTGTGCCAGCACTCAGCTGCAATCAGCTACCTGGCTGGAGTTCAGAAACTGTTGTGTTTGCATTTACTGAAGGAAGCGATACATCAGAAAATAAGGAATTCCTTTGGAGGCATTTTGAAGATGTCCTGTTGAGTATATCCCTGTAACTCGGTAATCATACACTTCAGTGTATATTTACAAGAACATATATTACAACAGAAGGTCCTGTAGAAATACACAGTGCCTTTAGACAAGATGCAAATGTGCATTACCACAAAAAAAAAGAAGAGGATTTATGCATCTTTAGCATCCAACTCTGCTTTTTGGTAAATGGGTCTGTTCCGTCATCCATCTCTTGAAACCCTGTTAGGTGTTTTTAACATTGTGCTTTATGAATATTTGCATAGTCAAATTGTGGGACAGCAATCATTAAGAAGTGTAGAAAGTAGAAATCATTTTAGCAATAGTTGTTGCAGCAGCCCGCATTTGTTTGTGAAGTGTTATTTACTTTTAGACTTTAATTGCCTTCTTAACTTTCACATCAGAAATAAAAAAAAGAGTCCCTCAAGGCTAAGAATCAAGCAGTCTGTGTTTACAAGTCTGTCTGAGTCTTTGTTTCTCCTCTCTATATCAGCCTGTTTTCTGAGGATCTGATCTTTTTTTTTTTTCATGCAACAGGAAACTCAATAAATAATAAGAGACAGAGCCAAATGACCTGGATTAGATTTGAGGATATCAGCTGGTCAGACTGAACCATCAGACAGAATTAATTAGAAAGATTAGTGTCTTTGTTGTCTAAACAAACTGGTGAAGAGTAGGATAAAAACTGCTCTGGGATCCTTGAAACCCATACAAATTCACGCATGTGCTCTTTTAGTCTTTGAGGTGCATTGCACAGCTTTCAGCACACTTTCCTAAGAAGTAACTCAAACCCATTGATCAGTCTGTGGTGGAATGCTAACAGATGACTGCTATACTGGTTTAAAAGAAGAAAAAAAAACCTTCCTGCTAAATCCATTCAGGAAATAGCCTCACCCTGGTTTATCTTTCAAACCCTTGGGGTGGCTGCCGCTTGACATTTTGAGGACAGGCTGGCATTGATTTGTTGGCCATGAGGGAAGGACAAGCACAGTTTGAAACGTCTCCCTCTGTTAAGCATCACTGGTCATTACAGCCATCAGTGTGATTTAGCTTTCTTTTGCTCCGCCTGTGGATGACAGAGTTGCAGATATAACAGATTAGATGATGTTATGAGATGGCAACAATAACGCACTACAAAACCGGCGGCAACTACGTATAATAAAAACTAACGGGCACACACAGAATAGTGCCCCGGGGAATTCCATGTGTCATTAGCGAGAAAAAGGAGAGAGAGAGGGAAGAAAGAGCATATATGAAAGATTTGTAGTAAAACTGCTGTATGAAAACAACAAAGCTGCAGACCACCGGCAGCCACATAGCCCTGACAAACCAGTCAGTCATGTGTGCGATACAGGGTGGATGCACTCCACCCTCAATCTGCATCAGCCTGACATAAAGACAGGTGTGAAGGCAGTCCCCTTCCTTTTTCTGCAGTAATTGAATGTGGCATACCTCCTGTGAAGCTCTAGTATTTCTGTGGGACAATTTCATCTGCAGTGAGGAGAAAAAACAGCACTTTAATGAAAAGTAGGGAAGCAGAGAATGATGAATAGATGTCAAAAATAAGGGAACTTGGAGTCACTTCTGAGCATCTTATCTTTAAATGGCAAGCTGTAGATATTTCTTCTATAATGCAGTGACAGCAGTGCAAACATACAACCAGCAGTTCTGACATTCAAAACAAATGAGTGGTATAGCTGAATGAAAAGGGAGTATTGCAACCTACACATACACACATACAAACTGGTGAAAAGGAGAATTCTTAATGGCAGCAGCTGCTTGTTTGTTTGTTTTCCTGTGAAAGGCCACCTTTCTCAAGAAATCTTAGGCTTCAGTCCAATGAGACCTGGGACAAAACAAAAAAAAGTGTACTTATGCAACTTCATGATTTGGGCATGAAACTCGCACAGTTGCACAGCAGGCCCAGCGACCAGGTTGACCAACATCAATAATTTCACAGCAGAAAGGTCACACACCTCTGTGTCGGTCTATTTACCTCTAGATGTTGTCGATTGGATCCAGCCCTGCTCTTCAAACAACAGCCTTTGTATTGTGGAAGCATTTGATGGAATTGATAAGAGGCTATTAGAAAGAATATAATAGAGGTGAAAACTCTTGTAAAGAAAGACCTGTGAGTTAGAGTTGTGTACGACCTCTCAATCCTTGACAAAAAGTTTGGCACACCACAAATACAGAGTATGAAATTAGGATTCAAAATTCCAAATATGAAACAATAAGCTGTACAAGAGAAAGCTTGGATTTCATATCCTAAATTAATTGATGTAGCTTTCCATCTTTCTGATTGAATCAAATTAAGCAGCCTGAGTTGGTCTGTGAATTCTGGCTTCCAAAGAAGATGCATTTAGTAACATAGTGAGCCAGCTAGATATACTCCGGTAGTTATAATATCACATTGTCTAAGAAATGGTTGCCTTTTTTCCACTGTGTCATACAGTCCGTTTTCTAAACTATGCAGAAATCTGGGACACAAAATAAAGAAAAAGTGCTTTAAAGTCTATACACATAGTTCAGTACAAAATATTTTCACACTTTGAGCAATTATCTACAAACACTCACTAAATCTGCTTTACATGGATCCAGAAAACAATATTTTGCTGTGCTTATTTGTTGTTGTTTTTTGTTGACATTTTTTAAACTTGAACAAAATGAAGGAGAAAAAAAAGACTTTCAAATCACATGAACCAATATTTTATTCACAAAAGAACATACGTAACATAACACATTTCTAAAATGAGAAGTTTTACCATTTTATGCTCAAAATGAGCTACTGTCAAACGTGATGCTGCTACAGGTCTCAAAATAGTTTGTTAAAAAGGATTCAGTTAAGTGATATTAGTTTTGTAACATGATGAGCTATAAAAGAGGTTGTCCTAGAGAGGCAGAGCCTTCCAGAAGTGAAGATGGGCAGAGGTTCTCCAATCTGAAATTGTGTGTAAAAAGATTGTGGAATACGTCAAAAACAATGTTCCTCAACATCAAATTGCAAAGGCTTTGCAACTCTCATCATCTACAGCAGTGTTTCTCAATCCAGGTCCTTGGGGACCCATGTCCTGCATGTTTTAGTTGTTTTTCTAAAATCAGCACACCTGATTCAGATTAATTGAACTGCAACATCTAGACAACATTTAGAGCAACATCTGCTCCCAACCAGATGACGTCTATTTCAGGAAAGGCCTTGTGTATTTCAGCAGGACAATGCAAAACTGCATACTGCAGCTATTATAACAGCATGGCTTCACAGGAGAAGAGTCCACGTGCTGAACTGGCCTGCCTGCAGTCCAGATCTTTTCACCTATAGAGAACATTTGATGCATAATTAAACGAGAAATACATCAAAGAACTTATAACAGGGGACTTATAACCTCAATGCATCTTCAAACTGTTCTGAAAAGAAGAGGCGATTTTACACGATGGTAAACATGCCCTGTCATGCCAACTATTTTCAGACCTGTAGCAAGCACTACATTTAACA
Organism: Leptatherina wallacei; assembly: GCA_028567055.1. Lineage (NCBI taxonomy): Eukaryota > Metazoa > Chordata > Actinopteri > Atheriniformes > Atherinidae > Leptatherina > Leptatherina wallacei. Next base: position 17,812,592 of record JAOXYM010000017.1, read on the forward strand.
ATAGCTCATTTTGTGCATAAAATTGTCAAATTCCTCTGTTTAGACATCTGTTATGCTATGTATGTTATGTTGTGAATAAAATGTTGCCTTTTCATTTTGCTCAAATTAAAAAAACGTCACAATATTTCTTGAATTTGGGTTGTGTAATATAACCGAGTACAAAACCACAGCAAACAAATCAAATAATTTGGTCTTCACAAATGTTTTCACCTTTTCCTGGCTCACTTTAATTTAAATTCTACTTTGTTGGCTTGCAGCATCCGCTTCCTTCCTTCTTTTAAATAATTATATGTCCTCACATGTGATTGGTTACATAGTGTGCTCATCAAAATAAAGCTCCACTCCTGCCTACATGGATACTCAGCAGAACTGAGCAGGACTAGCTAAGATCTCTCCAACAAGTGTTGACTCTTCTCGTTTGCTGCAAAGAATTGGCTCTTAAAGCCAGCTCATTCAAGAACAATACATTACTAGATTAAGAATATGTCAAAAAGAAAGAGAGGAAGGATAAATTATATTACAAAAAAATGTAATCACTTAATCACAATTCAATTACTAGGGGAAAAAAACTTGTTGCATATATATATATATATATATATATATATATATATATATATATGTGTGTGTGTAGGTGTGTGAGTGTGTGTGTGTATGGTCAC
>JAOXYM010000017.1:17817415-17828007 GCA_028567055.1 Leptatherina wallacei
GTAGTGTGCTGTTTGTAGTCCAGTTGGGTTACTGGATGGATTGCATTGTTTTCTGTATGGTGGTTCTGTTTTTGTTTGTTTTGTTTTTTTTGTCTTTTTGTTTTTTGTTTTTCTTCCCCTCCCTTCCCCACTCCCCTTTTTCTCTGTTCTTTTTTCTCTCTCTCTCTCTGTCCCCTCCGGTCGGGTCCAGCAGTAAAGTGCAGATTATAACTTAAAACTACATTAAAGATTTTATTTTTCAAGAGGGACTTTATACATATAAAGCTCTACTTGACAAAGTAAATTGCTCGGCACAAATCAGCAGCCAGACAAACATTCTGCTTTCTACAATGCTGGACAACACAGGGGAAAAAAAAAAAAGGCAGTAACAGATTCATATATATTGTAATAAACTTTATTGCATTCAGCTCCATTTACAGCTTCAGCCCTATATTCTGACTTTAAACAATGGCAATGAAAAATAGATGATTTCTTATTACCTAGTTATATTATCACAGGATAAAATGAAACAAGCTGTGTATTGCTTAATTGAAAGAAATATGAGCAAATCAAATAAATACAAAAAATTAATAAAATACGTTTTTTTTTCTTAAATTTTTTTCTTGTCGTTAATAGATAAAACTACAATGTGCCAGATAGATAAATACAATTGAAATTTTTCAAACATTGTGAGGTATTTCAATTAGTTGACTAGAGAACATTATTTTTGTTCTGTACCCCAAATATGTATATTTTAATTCTCTTTAAAAGGAGTCTCCACCTCCTATGTTTAGCTTGAAATAACCATTTTCCCAAAATATTTGAATTATTTTTTTGACTGGAACTCCCAGCATGATCCTCCTGTCCTTTATGCAACACAACAACTTAGCAATGTTTAATCCATTTTATATCACTCCCTTGCATTTATATTAATTTTGTAAGATCAGAAAAGCTGCACTTAAATTGTATTGTCCACATGTAAAATGATAAAGGCTTTCGAAGGTTACAAGACACTGTAAAATTTGCATTAGCCTTTAACCCGCAGCAGACCGCAGAGGGGAAGAAAAAAGGAAAAAAAACAATACTGGCTTGTTATAACCAGTAGCAGCCAAATGATCTTCAGCTAAACTGACACAATTAACATAGCTGCCTATTCTCTTTATCTTCATTTCAACTCTCAATCACGTACCTCATGTAGAGTCTGCTACTCGTGCCTGAAGTGCCTGGGGGCTGTGACGAGGAAGTTGTATTATTGTAGAATAGTACAACTACAGCACTTTGTTCAGTGATTGCTGTTGTAAAGTGCTTTTATAAATAAAGTTGGCTTGGCTTGGAATGCTAGCTCGGTCTTTCAGTGAATGTACTGTACATCTTTTCATTTGGTTTGAGTTTGAAATGATCCCATACTTGGCACACTTTTTGACATTTTCTCTGACTGTCTTCCTATTTTCCTTCGCTCTGTTGCTTTTCTTCTTCGCTCTGTTGATTCCATGACTTCTTGTTGCCATCAAAAAAACAAGCGTGCTTCTCATTTACAAGCAGGTAATACCAGAAGTAGGTTATACACACCAGAAGTGATGCGTAAATTAAATATTTAAGGGAAACGTTGATTACTAGAATTTTAGTCAATCTTTTTTTCTAATTGATTAAATCGAATAATTGGATATTAAGTTTCAGCGCTACACTGATGTCACAAGTCAAACATGTCCATTATTCTGAAAGTGAGTTTTTCAGAAGATTTGAATTCACTGAACTAACATTTTGTTTGTGTATGAATGAAAACTCACAGAAAAGCTGCATTTTTAAAGTTCTGTGTGCACATGTGGACAAATCTAAAGGTAGTTGCTCATAAAGACACATGAAGGCCTTTGATGCCCTGTAAAACCACAAAACATGAGCTGGAGATGTGTTGGTAGACATTTTTCTTTTTAACCTCTGGCCCAGTAGTTCTGCTGGTATGCTTAATTAAAGATTTAAAAAGAAATTGCATTTGGCTTTCAAGCTGGGACTGATGCAACTTTGTTGCACATTATGTGAAAGTGCAGACATGGAACAAGTTGAAGTTCATCTGTTGATGAGGCACCTCTGAGCCGGCATGAGAGTAGTGTCATATGACATTACTTGTATTATCATCTGCCGTAACTCCAAGAGAAAACATGTTTCTTAAAATTTCAACTTTAAAAAAAAAATTCTTTAACTTTAAAACCTTTCAAAGTTTGAAATACTCAAAGGTAATTTAAAATGTAGGAATATTGTGGAACATGAACAATTTTGTTAGAATTAGAATTAGAAAATTGAGAATTGTTCTGAATTAATTGTAGTTTATTAATCCATGTATCTGCGTTCCATTTCCTTTGTGAGCACACAAATCGAAATATTAAATAACATCCTGCTGACTCCAATGAAAACACCTATCCCGCATCAATGCAGGGGTTTTGGCTTTGCTCAGTATGTTGCCATTTTGTAATCAATATGGATGATCAATACAATAAGCACTCTCAGAAATAGTTCTGGGTTCGATCCAGACATCCATCGAATCCAATTGCAACAGCTGAACTCACCTCTTCGGTGTAGTGCTTATCGGCATTTGGCATAAGGCCTAGATTGAAAGCTCATGTGAATCTCCATGTTGCATTAATGCTATTCTCTTTCCTAAAAGAGGCTTTTAACTGATTCACCATTTGCTGAGATTCACCTTTTTTGGGGGGGAAATTACAGACACTTTACAGGGGTGTATGACACTCAATTGCACATGAAATTGTCACTATTATCCAATCCATGATATGAGTTTTTGTCCTTCAATCTGCTGGAATTCAGGGTTTGTGTGGAGCAGTATCAGAAATTGTGGTTCATAATTTTTCACATCTGACCATCACCTTTCTTCTTTACTTCATGACGGCCATGTAAAAGTTTTTTTTGTCTTAAAATTCTTTGGTGCATATTAGCACTGAAATTATAAATCTATTGATAAACTGGCTATTTATGATCTAATAGAATAATATGCTTCCATTTGTTCCATATTTACATTTCTGGTAGCTTACTTAGCCAACATGATAGTAAAAAATGTTGGACTATTGATAGAAGAAATCATGATGTTTCTATATCAACTAAGATTTAGACATTGTTCTAACTATTTTTTTTTCTTTGATATAGGTCAAATGCTTAATCATTTGGTCAATTGAATGTGTTATATTTCAAATTATGAAGTTGATTGCAATCATTTGTCCTTTCCACTTTACATAGTCAGTATGCAAATGTTACTTACGGCTAATCAGATGGTATAAAGTCTCTGAAGTCCCGCTGTGACGTCTGTACCGTCTTTTTTCTCCCTGAAAACCTTGCTGTTATGTTACTACATGTCCTGCATCCACATTTTGACCTTGTGTAAATTCTCTTGTTCATCTCCATAGAGGAACTTCATGATAACATTGCAGATAGAGCACATTTTGCATGTGGTGCGAATGAAAAGCAGCAGAACCTGTTTCTGCTTTAGACGAAAGGGAATGCAGATAATATTACACATATGGGTTTTTCAACATGTTATTTTAGTGTGCATTGTTGTTCTGCTTAAAGTGTCCCACCATTTGAACGCTATTCATTGTCAAGTACCAATAAACTTTATAGCCATAAGGAAATTTTTATGATTCTGAGGTTATTTATGATGAACGGTTGTAAGATTGATTTTTGAGTTAAACGTGGTACATTAGAGTAAAGTGAGAGTCAGCCGCTGTTTTAGTTCACATTACCTCCAGTTAACCTGTTATCAAGTTCATGTTCCAGATGGGTTTCCAAAATATCCGAGAGAAAACTTGAATGACTTTGTTGGATCATCAGAGCAGAGATTCCACTAAGAGAAATCTTGTTTTTGAGGCTATTAAAAGAGAGTCAGTGAAAGATGTTTTTGTCCGCTTGTGTTTTTTAGATGTACGGCTCGCAGCTGATTCTCCCTTGTGTCCAATATGTGAATACAACTGTGGCTGGCTTAGCAATCATGATACTCCCAAGAAACCATGGGGATTAACCCAGTTTTAGTTTGAATTCAAAAGGTTCCCAAAGAGGATAAAGCCCACAAGAATGATAGTGAATGTTAGATTTCTTTGCTATTTGAAGGGAATGGGTTTTTTGGGGCGGCAGCAAAGACAGATGTTGCATTCTCAGGCCTATAGTTCACACACAAAAAGTGACAAACACACGACATGTGCATGAATTCACATATGAAAGGGGTCAGTATGCTTCCCACAGAGTGTTTTCCAGAACATCAAACAGAAACAAGATGGTGTCCAACATTAAGCAAACACTCTAACCTTACCCAGCGATTGGCCAGGTGTCCTGGAAACAGAGACAACTGGATTAAACTTTACTTCTGTACCTTCTCTCCACTTTATTTGATTGTTTTTAAGAGTTTACTCAGTTCTTATTTATTTTGTTGTGGAAACAAGTGGAACAAGATGAATACTGTCATCACGAGAAGCACTGTTATTCCCATTTGTATGTTTCGTGACACAGCTCTCTGTGGCGGCAGGCATTTTCAGAGCAACCAGAAAGCCTTTCATCCTTCCACAAACTAGTTTGTTTATGTCACTCACCGGCTTATAGTCTCCTCTCTGAGTTGTTGTTGTTTAATGAACAAAAACTCATTTAGCGTCTGAGAAATGTAAATGGTTTGCGAAGGGAGGCCGGTGGACGTCTGCTAGACTTTCATTTTATAGCCCCTTCTTTTACAGAGCTCTAACTACGGCCTGTGGTCTCAGTCACGCTGCTCCGTCTGTCTAACGTGGTTTTCATGTGCTGCTTAAACTAACAAACTACCATCGGCACATGTTGAGATGCCTCATTAAAATGTAGGAGGTCCCTTTTATGTCCTCGTTAGCCTATTATGCTCTGTGGATAAATGGAGTCTGTGAAAAAGTGAGCACACGGGACAGCAGTCGTCAGATTGTTTTGATGTTGTAAGAAACGCAGTTGCGATGGTACAGGCATCGGCACTGAATTTTGTCATCAAAGACCAGAAGCATCAGACTTTCAAGAGACAAACTGCTTTAACCCATTCTGCATGGGTGTACTTTTACTTTTCAAGCCTGATGTGAGCATCCCATCATAGTTAAAAAGACAGACAGATGAACATGGAAGGTTTAACCTCTCAGATGGCTCTCATTTAGTTTTTTCAAAGGCTGAGAAATAAAAAGAAATTGTGTGTAATTTTTAGTTCATAAGGCTTGTAAAACAAAGTCCTAAGCCTGTACGGGTTAGACACATCTAGATGGGAGCAGCAGTAAGGAAAATATGTTGCACTTACTCCACAGTGCACTACTGAACTCTTCTTTTATCATCCATGACATCACACATGCATATGTAGACACACAGATGCTGCATCTCCTGGGATAAAAAAAAAAGGGCAAATAAGAGATGCAGCACTCCCTTTTAGTCTCACTTTAGTCATAGTGGGAGTGTAAAACCTTAAAAAAACAACCCACCCCACCCGTTCTCTACTCTTCCATCTCTATTCCATCTCTACGGGTTTGTTACATTTATTGAGCTTCAGAGGAAACCTGCTGGGCCTGCTATAATACAGACACGCTCAGTAAGGCAGTGGGAGCATTAAGGCCAGCCTCAGTTGTCTGTGGGAGTTGAAAGTTGTGAGAACCCTAAGAGAGAAGAGCAAATTCTTACTGTGATTCCCACATTCTGCTCCAAGCCCTGATTCAGTTTAGTGTGCCCCATCCTATCTTTATACTGTCTAGAGTATACATAACATACTGTTTGCTTCCCAAATAAGCTCTCCTTTAAACACTAATTACTATAACTGGCTTTTAAGTTAGCAAAATTGACTCAGAGTAAAAGTTCAGAAGAGGAATAAGGTTTTGAGTGATAGTGAAAAGAAGGAAGAAAGAAGAATGGAGCCCACTGCAGAGCCCTTTTCTGAACTACTATATGAAGGGCAAGAAAAAAATACAAACAAATATAAGAAATGGAAAGGACAATTTCATCGTGCCGTTTTTTTTATATCATCGTATCCATCTGGAGACATTGCAGAGATTGAGTTTCTCATGAACTGTGTGAGAGCATCCATTATTGATGCTTCGCCTGTGGCAGAGGTCCTTTGGGGCACAGCACATCTACTCACAGGAACAAGACAGAGCTTTTACTCTTTTCCAGCAGCACTATCCACAAATAATTTTTAATAGTGTCGTGCCATGTGTCTGATGCTTCCCTAGCTTTGTTGCACTCATTGTGTCCTTTAATTATTGAAGATATGACAGAGCAGGCTTCGTCCCATATGTTCAGCCCAGGCTTTGTCTGTATGCTGTTCACAGTGTGATGCTAAGTTTCCTCGTCCATGTTAATTTGATGATCTTTTCACAGGAAGCAGTCCAGACGAGGCTGAGGGGCACAGGGATGCAACCAAACCACAACGTTATGAGACCACCGTACCTCTGATGCTGGAGGGCAAAGAGCGCAGGCCTCTCAGCCAGCTCATGTCCGGGGTAAATACTCATGCGACCATTTTGCAGCACTCGATCTTTGGTAATGAACTCAATGGCTCAGATGGGAACTCGGCTCATGTCAGTGCACTTCCAAGAGCTCAGCCAAGTACAGATCCCTGGCTTTTTGTTTGACATCACCACAGTGTATGATTCCCTCCTCTGTTGCCTGTTTCCCCGCCTGCTTGGTTCCTTTGGAGAGTCCCTTCTTTTTTGCACTGTTTATCCTCTTTGTTATGTTGTGGTTTCTCTCCTCCCTCACACCCTCTCCTTTGTCCTGTTTTGTTTGTTGAACATGAGCTTGGCCTGTAGGCAAAACATACTGAAATTATTCCTGAAACAAAGACTTTGAGAAAGATTTGATAGCTTAAAGCCATTTTTTAACATTTTTCAGTTTATGTAACTCATTTGCTGGATAGCAAAATAACCAAGATTAAAAGATGAATACATAAAGTCAAATGATTGCTCTTAGGTTCTTTGTATTTGTCCTCTCTGGCAGTAAAAGAAAAAAAAAAAGTCCTGCTTGCTGCAGCCTGAAGAAAAAAAGAAAAAAAAGTTTTCAATCTGGCATCCCCCACTACAACTTTAAGAAAGTTTTCCAGAGGAGGGAAATGCGTAGGTGTTGAGAACTCCCTGAGCAATCAAACATTTTTCCTGGTGCAGGGAAGTCACCATATGAGTGAGCTGTTTGTTTCCAGCCTCTTGTTCCTCTCTCAAAGTCAGCCAGTGGAAGGCCAATGATGTTAATTACATGAACATCACAAACATGTCATGTAGGCAAGTGGGAAATGAAACTTTGAGCTTCATGGATTTAATTATTCACCCATTTTCCACTACATTAGACATGCTTTCCCGTCAGCTTCTGCTGACATAAGGCTTTTTTTTTTTTGTTAAGGAGATACATGAGTTTCATAGGAGGCTGTCTAGAAATTGCCCCTCCTACTAAATTAATCTGACCACAAGGGCAGCTGGTGATTGTCCTATTGGAGATTGCATTAAACCTCCCTGGATACAGATTTATACTTTAAAGCTGCCTCTTGTGCCAAGAGGTTATCAAGGATTTGTAAAGTAGTGCAGAATCATTCCTTGCTGTCTTTGCTGGATAGGTGACATCGGATGGAATATCCTGACTCACACACTAATACACACATTGCATACAAAAACAGACCCAATGAGCTGCATAAAATAGGTGCAGGACAGGACAAAAGACTAAAAAAACACTGGTCAATGGAGCCACAAAGTGTCACTGGGAAAGAGCACGTGGCAGGATACATCTAAAATATTTGATCATAATAAAACATGGATATGAATAAATTTCAACCTTTACAGATACATTTCCATTTCTGTCTCTCTGCAGGCTGAGACGCATGAATTTCCTGTTCTTTCATTGTTTTGTTGAAACCATGGGTCTCAAGCATCTGTGTACATTGCTTCTGTCCTTCTGCCCAGACACAGCCTCATTCTGATAAGAAATATTTTCTAAATACCGTAAAGACATTTTCTGCCCGGAAAACTGCTGTTTTGAAATTTGATAGAAGACATAAAAAAAAAATATTTGACTGTGTGATTGTAATCTCCTGCATCACTATCACTTCCTTGGTGCTTTGAGCCATAAATCATTTGCTTCCTATTGCCATCATAGTTGTTCTGCTCTGAAATACAATTTCTCCCCAAAAAAAGAAGCTTCTTAGGTTAGGTCAGATCAATTTATTTAGGATAATATTTTGACGTCCTACTTCTATGGATCAGTTATTCTTAACAGAAAATTGCTATTTTAAAGTTGTGTTCTCAGGTGATTATACACTGTTGTTACCACGGTAACAGCAAGTTTGGTTTAATATTGAAAGAAATACATGTGGAGCAGCTACTTTGTCTGAAATAGCATAGGAGCAACTGGTGCATCAGCTCACAAGTGGCCTAACAGCTTACTGTGGTTGCTTTCTCTTTTCCATTGCTCCTTTGCAATAATTGAAAAGGATTTATTATGCAAACATGCTAAATTATATTTAAATCATCTGCTAATGCTGGTTCCAAGTACACAGCCTTTCCCATAGCATCTCCATGATAAAAGCCACAATGTTAAGGTGATGTGAACCAGCAAGAGTTTGCATTCACAGAAACTTTAGTAAGCTTTATTTGTATAGCACTTTTAATACAAATAAATGCAGCACAAAGTGCTTTACAAAATAAAAATAAAAACATTAACATTAATAAGAATAGATAAGAATATCAGGTTAAGAACATATACATTACTATATAAACAATAGTAAAATGAATAATGAGATTTATAAAAAGATCAAATTTGTCTAGTGTCATAACTCTGGTCTTTGGTTCGAGCCACATAATTGATGAGATTCAGGTCTAAACTTCAAAATATTGATTTTACTCTGCTGAAAATTCATTAACCACTTTGGTTTACGTTTCAGAACATAGTCTTGTTAGAACATCATCGCTGCCCAAAGCCAAGTTTTTCTGCAGATAAACCCCAATTTACTTTTAGATCCACGTTGAATTTGTTTTCTTTGACAAGGTTGTCTCTCCTGTTGCCTGAAATACAGTACACAATCAAAGCATTGCATCCGCTTTTGCAATGTTTGAACTTCGAGTTAGGGTTCTTATGACAGCCACGTTCATTTGTAAAAAAATAACTGGTTTTTATACCATTTAACCACTAGATGTATTTCTAGGTCGTTGTTTGGGGTTTTTGTTTGTTTGTGCAAAAAGCTTTTTGTGTCTGTATTGGATAGATGAGTCATCCTGCCAGCCTTAAATTGTGTATGCTGAGTTGTTTGCCTTGAAATAATGATGCCAGAATTGTTTCAGTTCATTACAGTAGCCTTGGAAATGGAGGAAACTTAGATCCTAGTGAAGAAAGAAATCGGGTAGTCTGTAGAAAACTTGTCTTTGGACAGAATTGGCCTTCAAGCAAGGAAACATTTAAATAGGCTTTCCTTTCAATAATAATCTAGTTCAGATCCAGACTAGACATTGGATGTGTTTACATGGGCAGTGATATCCTGACATGATACTTGTTAGTGATTTATAAGTCAGACATTACCATGTAAACTTCTCTTTCTGATTACCTAAACTCAAAAAAGGTCATATTTGGAGAAAACAATGGTCCTCATTCACAAAACATTCTTACAAACACATTGGTTTTTAAGCCCTACTTACCAATGTTTTACGAAGAAAGCATTCATGAAAATCTTTGTATCTTGGATTGAGATTGGATTTGGATCTTGAACATCTATGAACATTTCAGTGCCGAATAGACTGAACACTCGTGCACATTAAAGCACCCTGCCAGAACTGTTCCCTCTATCACAAGTAATATCTCTCCTGAAATGGGACTCCAAGGTCCACCTGCTGAATGTGATCTTTGATAAGTAGAATTGACTACTTTTTATTCATTTTTTTATACTGATAAGTTTTATTTGGAGATTGAGGTTATGCCCTGATCTAGTCAATAACACTTCAAACTCACCTGGAGATTTTATTTCATCAGATGCATGCAATAGCTCCATCGGTGCACTGCTTCTTAAAAGGATTCCACAGGAGGAGGCAATTCGCTTTACAAATTGTAGAAAATACTGTATGGAAAGAGAGATGAAAAATTTGATGTACCTCTTACTCCTTTAGCAACTAATCCACAAGGATGTACGTCCTGATTCGCTCATGGGATCAGATTGCAGGCTCGCTGTCCAAGTTCAGGAATAATTCATTTGTCATTCATACATAAAGCTGCTTTTATATTACTTGACGCTCCCCATGTAATATTCTATAACCAAGTGTATATCTTTAGAATAAGGACAAACAGGTTTCAGTTCACATCATTATTATTCATTTTCGTTCATTCATTTGGCATTTTCCTTATCGCTGTCTCACCTTAGTCAACATGTAAGTCTCGACCTTTTATGGGCATTTTCGGCTGTTTTCCTGTGCAAAGTAGGGCCAGCAGGCACGTCCTTTCAACTTACGGAGAGATTGGTATTTACCTCTCTAAGAGGAAGGATACAAGCATTTTGTATGTTCATGAATGTGATGGAGGATTTTTTTTTTTAACCTTCCTCTTGTGTTAGGGTCGGCACCGACCCGTTTTAGTTTTTAAATGCATAAAAGAATCATTTAAAA
>JAOXYM010000017.1:17834748-17850854 GCA_028567055.1 Leptatherina wallacei
CAGGTGTGTGTGGACTCTATGAAGGAGGAAGAGGGTGGTGTCCTCAACCCCCACTTTCTCCCTGTATGCAAACTGGAAAGGTCTTCAGCTTGCTGAACTTGTGGTCTGATGGAACGGGCGACCAGCCGCTCCATCGTCTTCATAGGGTGGGAGGTGAGCGCCACCGGTCTGTTGACCACTCGGAGCCCTTTGACACTACATGTCAGATTCACCCATTCACACACAGCACTTCTATTGTTATATTGTTCTTTAACTTATCATTCACACCCCGATAGACATATTGGGAGGCAACATGGGGTTCAGTGTCTTGCCTAAGGACACTTTGGCATGTAGTCAGGGGAAGCCTGGACTCTATCCACCCACTTTCCGGTTGGTAGACAAGTGCTCTTCCTCCTAATTTTGGAGTCCTTTGAACAGCAGATTGTATGGTTGATTAGCTCACCTTTTATTACTCGTACCAGTTGTACCACTGTTTATTTGCCTGCACACAGTTCCGACTTGTGCTGTGCTGAAAGTTTAGACATAGTTTAACTTCATGGTAAAAACTAGTAAGATTTACATAACATCTTAAACTCAGAAATAGCTAAGGTGCCCATTCAAACATGAAGGTGACAGTGTCATTTGCCATCAGATTAGTGGAAGAGTGCTTGTCTTAAAGGAGCTTCAGGCAGAAGCCAGCTGAGTAACTTAGCTTATTACAGAGACTGGAGATAAGAAACCACCCAGCCTGGTTCTCTCGAAAGGTGTCAGGCTGTCAAAGCACTTTGACACATCGACTTTTTTCATACTATGTGCATTGGTCCTGAGACATAGTATCCCAAACCGTACATCTTATCTCTTCAGATATTGATTGGATTGTGAATTCCACCTCTGATGGCATTGTCGTTGTAGGTTTGGTTAAGCTGAGAGCAAATCGTAATCACATTTTGTTTCCTACCATCTTTAATTGGTTGGCTAAAGAATTTTGAGGATAATGCAGAGTGCCCTTGGGGAAAGTTGCCCAGCTCTGAAGGACTTCATAGGAAGAAAAAAAGAGAGAGAGAGAGAGAGGAAGTGTCCTCTTAGGTGTTGCTTGAGAAGATAAGAGTGTTTTTTTGTTTGTTTGTTTTAATAAGAGGTATCACAACCAAGTTGTTCAAAGACTCTCATTGTCTTAGTTTTTTTGTTTTTTTTAAATCTATCCATCTTGAGTTTCCTTTTTTCTGTTTTCTTCCTTTTTTCCTTAAAAGTGTAATTGATTCTCAGAAATCTTTGTGGAAGATCTGTGTTCAGCCACTTTTTGGGAAACTAACACTCTAAGAAAGTTTTTTTTTACTCTATACAAACACGTTTTGTTTGTTTTCACACATTTTCACATAATTTCCTGACTTCTTGTTTATTGAGATATTTTTGTTAGAATACAACTGACATTTAAAAAATCATATTTTTTTTTTACTTTGCTTTCAATCAAATAGTTAAATGCAATAATGAAGGTTCTCTGCACATCATGTATTTGTTACATGCTATTTTTAGAGATCTGCTATGATTAGGGATTTTTAGGGCCACAGTCCTTAGCCAATATGGACAGGCAGTGCTTTGCATCTCTTTTATGTTAATTTCTCATTCATGCATGGGAACAGAGTGGAGCATCTCCACAGCTATTAACCTTACCTCTACTATACAGTGGGTCACCCATTGAGGGTGCAAGCACCGAAAACACTTCAAGTAATGTGAGTATAAGTGATTTACTGTTTTGTTTCTGAGTACTTCATAGAGAGTTAAAGCCTTTCAATGAGAGGACATAGAAAGGCATTTGCAGCCATGTTGACAAATCCCTTAAGAAAGGTTGCAGATTTTAAAAAGAAATTAGACACTGAGACACTCAATATGGTGTCTGCTAAATGAACTATTGCCATGGTGTAGGTGAATAGAAAGTCTATTATCTATGTTGGTGTTTTTGGCTTGGTGGATTGGGGTTGCAGATGTTGAAGATGCATAATAGCTGGATGTATCCTGAGCATCATTTATCTGCTTCAGCAGGAAAAGTGTCCCGGAGAGTTCGAGTGATTGCATTACCTTGCTGTACATAGAGAGTTTTCTCAAGATAATACAATGCATGTGTTATCTGTACAATATGATGCCCTTCCATCCATTCATCTATGACAGGATGGGGCCATTAGTGTAGAGTATGTCTTTAGATTACAGGTCCTACCAGGGAATCAGCCAGCATAGGTGTAATTTTTAAAAAGCTAAGTCTTTAATGTGAAACCTCTTCAATGTGTACGATTCACAGCCTAATGTATATCCGATGACACGAAGAATGAGTCAAACAGCTCAGAAGCTTTTAGATAGTCTCACTGGTCTTTACCTGATCTATCGTTGATGCTAGCTTTAGTGCCCCCCATCACATCAGTCCATGCAGTTGATATAAATACAGATTATAAGGCGTGAAAGCTGAGCCAAAGTTAAAAGCTCTACAGCATTTTAGATTGGCATTATCATGTAGGTTGCAGGTCCACTCAGGGGGGGAGGCTAGCTGGCACTGAATGAGAACCAGGCTACATCACTGGATCACCATATGTGCTTCTAGTATAGCCCCTTACTTGTGTCTGTCGTTGACATTTTCAACTTATAACACTTATGCTGCTAAATATGTTTTGTGGAAAGTTTGGTGAGTCATCATTTCAACCTGCCGCAGGTCTCAATGTCATCTGTCATGATTGTTATTGGATTTATTTTTTTTTCTGTATGGCATGCTTGGTTGGATTGATTAAATATATAGCTTAATTAGAATCACCGGTTAACCTGAGACACCTCTTTGGACTGAGGCAGGAAACCAGAACACCCAGAGCATTTCTTTTTAAAAAAGGTTTTATAGATAAGAATAAATAACTGCAAGTATTGCACATGGCAGCACAGGGGTCTGTGTGAGTCGTTACACTGTTCATGAGTCTAACAGCCTCACCCTCAGGGAAGAAGCTGGACCTCAGGCGAGAGGTTCTGACTTCAATGTTGCACAGCCTTCTCCCAGACAATAGAGGAGCAAACAGTTCAATAAAGGGTGCGTGGGGTCCTTTATATTCCCACAGGTCCTGCTCCTGCAGCGACTGATTTAAATGTTTATAATGGATGGGAATTCCTTCCTGTCCTGTCCTGTGCAGAGCAGCTTTCCAATCACACTGTGATGGACTGGGTCAAAACACTCTCCACCTTGCATCTGTAGGAGGAGATAGGGCTGGGAGGCCAAGACCAGCAGCTTTAAGTTTTCTGGGGGAAAAGAAATGCGTTCTTCATGATGTTGGCTGTGTTGGTTGACCAGGAGAGGCTGTCTATGATGTCTATGACCCAGAAGCTTGAAGCTAGACATTGCCTGGATGGCTGTGCCCACAGTAAAAAGTGGGAATGGGGGTGGCTCTTCCATGCAAACTTAAAAGAGACTAACAGAGAGGACCACGAATTTCAAACTAAGAAACTTTTCTGTGAGGCAACATCTCTCATCACTGCGAATTAATAAATGACTTGCCAATGGCTCATGTTTAATTATCTATTCATTCATTTATTACTTGTCCTGTCCAGCATCGTAGCAAGCAGATGGTGTAGCTGCCGTGTTGTGCCGAACAAATTTGCTTTGCCAAGGGGAGCTTAGTGGATGTAATGGAAATATAGTTTTGTGGATTTAAGGCTCCCCTTGGTGATTGAGTATTGTTCTTTATTTTGGTTATTGCTAAGTTACATTTTTATGTTGGACCTGACAAGAGGAGAGTTGGTAGAAGAGAGGAGAGAGAAGAAAAGAAAAAGAGAGAAAAAGGCTACAACAGATAGGAAGCAACAGCTACAACTCTACAACTGAAAAAAGAAACCAGACAACCAGCTGCAACAACTAAAGAAACTTAACAGAAAAAATCTTATAGTCTATGTAAGAAAAACAAAGCAGACAATCATCAGGAGCACATATATGAAGACAAACTGAGAACAACACAAATAAGAACACAGTAACAAGGCCCCATCATACTGTATGTTTATGTACATTGTATATATTTATGATGAAAACAATAAAATATATGTTCAATTTCTCAGACACTGCATGTTGAAAATCATGCGGAAATACTGATCATGTTTTTTTTTTTGAAAACATAAAAGTAGAAAAAAACAAATAGGTGTAGTTATATATTTGTAGCAGATTATGCTAAATTCCTTTATGATGTTGCGGTTTCCCCAGGTCAAGTTTACCACCGCAATAGAACTCCAGCAGATGAGTGACATAACTTAGAGACCTCTGGCTCTATGATTTCTTTATCTTGTGCTCAGGGGATGAATAAATATAGCAAAGTACAATTTAGCCAGCAACATTCTCTAGACACACATTAAACTCAAAGTCAAAACTCTTATTAAATAAATGCACTTTGTTGTTTCACCACCTGTAGTCCATCCAATAATTGACATCTCCAGCTCAATACCCAGCAGCCATGACTTAAGTTACACTGCATCAGCATCAGCGACAGATTGCTCACCCTGATCCTTGTGTTAAACTGATACATCAGTGCCAACTGAAAGTTTCCATCAACCGCATATTTGCAGGGTAATGGGCTGGAGAATGACAGATTGTATGCTATTATCTTATTGGACAATCAGTGCAGCCTCCATGAAAGTGTAAAGAGTGGGTTTAATGACGTGAGACATTTTTTAAAAGGGACGGGGAGAATGCCTCATGTTGTCTGGGACTAGAGAGATGATGGGCTGTGAGGTGTGCCATAAGGAGAGCTGCAGCATGTACTGTATATAAAATAAAACAGTTTTCTTATGCGGCATAGGTGCTCCTTGCTGCTCTAGATCTATCAGTTTTCAATAAGAAACAAAGGTGTTAAATCAATGGATGTGATTGTCAGGGAGCAAGTGCTGATTCCTGGTGATGTGTAATAGCTACTTGTTTTGTGTTCTTTCTTTTCAAGGAAACACAGCAGTAACAGAGGAAGACATGAATAAAAGTCAAGGGAAGAAAAATAAAAGACATGTTTAATGTCTTCTCCCCTTGGCTCTTAATTACATATTTGCCCTGAAGACAAAAACTATGGCTGAACAATGAGGCTGCCCAGGGGAATCACCATAGATTAATTGGACAGATAGGAACCCTCTGACATTAACATTTATGCATTTGTTTACTCTTTCAATGAATAATAATAGGCCCCTTCCCTTGAAGATTCCTAGTTCCTCATTAGTTCCAGTGTGTTGCTCATTATGGATAGGAATACTGAAACAGCAAAAGAAAAAACGTTTCAGTTCTGTGCAGGCGAAAAAAAGAAAAAACTATTTCCAAAAGTGTTTAACAGTACTTGTTCTTTAATTCTTTTTCTCACGCTTGTTATCCATGTTATCAGCTCGTAGATGGACTTTAAAGGACACATAATTTGCCCTTTTTTTCCACACAATTTCCCATGGTCTTAATGAAATGTCTGTTACATGCTTTGATCAAAATACCACATGGATTAGGAATCACAGCATCTTTCTCATTCCTGTCAGAGCACCCCTGCTCAGAGGAGCTTGTTTTAGAGGTGTGTGCCTCTTCTTTGAACAATGATACAATGTTGGGCCAAGACGAAACCAAAAAGTTGGACCCAAATTGAAGAGATCAGACAAGCACACACATCAAAACCCATATTTAAATGTTGAGTGACAATTTTACATATCAAATACTTTAGTTTTCTTTGTCTGAATGGACAGTTGGTACCAATACCTCACAGTTTTATTGCAAGTCATGCCTTAAACTGGCCCATGTTAAAATATTCAGACAAAATGGAGTTAGCACACACTATCTGACTTTTGCTTGAACATTAAGGGAACATTACTCCCAAAATTGAAGTCTACTGGGATCTTTATCCTCTGAGGATGAGGTTGATTTAATGATGAGTGCAGCTTATTAAAACTGAGCTGTTCGCTTGATAAGTTCTCTTCATGGTTCCAGCTTATTGATGCTGAATGTGGTAACACATGGGAATCTGGAATTTCGTACTTCCATAGGTACCTGGAAATTCAGGTAATGATTTTTCAACCCAAACTTTCTATTATTTCTCAGAATGGCAGATTCCAAAATAAATAAAAAGTTTGTTTTATTTGTGATCTAACAAACTATGGACAAAGTACTGGTTCAGCATTACTAGCTAATTTCTTTATGAATTGAACAGATAACTGCTGATAAAAATTTGATTTAGATTGTGAAGTGAAACAAATCTGCAGGAAGCCATGTTTCTTTTCCCACTTTGAACATCAGACATGCAAGATGATGAAAATGCCCTTATTCCAAGCTTTTTCTTTCCACTTCTCCGACTGATTTTACAGACCAAGTTAGTCCCCAAAAAAGTGATGTAGTTGTGTTATCTTGGAGTTTTCCAGTTAGTACTTGCATGAAATATCCAGATGCAGGTTTCTGAAGTATGCAATCAAACAGAAAAATTACTTTTTCTATATGTCCCCTGTAAGGAAATGGCTTCTTTCTTTCTTTTCTCTTTTGCTGTTAAGAAAATTTGTGCAAACTTACAATTTGTGTTAGACAACAAATGATTAAATAAATGACAGTAAATGAATTAAAAGAATTCATACCACTTTTTGATAGTTTGAATAGAAAAACTGATTCATTACATGGTTTTCCTATGTTTGGGTTAATTTATGTTCTTATGACTGCACATCTTTTTGTCATTGTGTGTGGAATTCCTGAGTGATTGAAGGTAATGTTTTCCCTTGTTAAGGCATTCAGCATGCTTTGGGTGCCCTACTATAGAGTGCATTACACTAACAGCTTGCAATAGCAGTTTTATGGTTCACTACTTGTTAATGGTGCTGGTGTTACCTCTAGCCATATTGCATTTGTACCATCGTCATTTGGTGCCTAGCGATATTCTCTGTGCTTTTGTTTGGGTATGATGAAAAATCCACGTATTTGTTCCTCGGCCACACATGAACTACATTCTGATGTTTAGCCATGTAAGCTGGGAGCGTTAATTAGAACAAGCAGCCGTGGTGGTGCAGAATGTGACATGAACACAAATGCCAGAGACTCATTTTGTACAAGATGAACAGGTTGCAGCTTGCATTATCACAGCTGACCATATTCAAGAGGAACTTAAGACTTAATGTGACCAAATTTTCCCTCACACTGATTTTTGCATAGCATTCCCTTTAAAAGGATTTAGGGAATATGACCTCATGGTCTTTGTACAGTTATGAGGAAAAATATGTTTAGTATGGGAATCGTTTGATGGTGTTAAATATTCCAGACTTGTTGGCCAGCAGCTATGAAACAGTTCATTCTTTAACAGCTCTGCTGTGCCTCACAGCCACGGTGGTTGTCGTTGTGTTCAGAACCGAGGAAATTAATAAGAGTGATGTAGCTGTACTACAAATTACAGGGTTTCGCACCCAAAATGAAGTGTATTTTTATTTTGAAGTATAAGAAAGTTCAGAAACTGACACCACAACATTTTTCATCCTTGTGTTACAAATACAGCAATTCATTTTTTTTAATCAAAATTCCGCTATCAGGTCCTAAGACTTTTTAAGAGTTTACGCTATTGAAAAAGCAGAGACATTAAAAAAGATTTAGGAGATAGAAAGGGAGAAGTGTCTGGAAGCATGAAGACAAAGTTACAATCATCAGGAATGAAAGAAAATTTTAATCTTTGGAGTGTACATGCAGAGAAGGCATATCTGGTAGAAAGAAACCGACTTTAGTCATTTGCTGGAAACTCTCAGATACTGCACAGTGATATAGTCACCTTTCATTCAGATGAAAGTTTAGGGAGATAGTGAAGGTGCAGGAAATGCACCCATCAAATGATCCATTCAAACTTTCCATCACATCCGTTTCCTGTGGTGCAGCTTTAATACCTGTGAATACATGCAGAGTCTGGCAAATAAGCCTTGTTGAGTTTGTGCTCTTCTCTAATGAACATCTCTTCTAAGCTTTATTAGTCTTAAAATGGTGCTGACTCTCCTGTTGGCATAGAAGAAACTTTATCTGTCCCTGAGTTCTCAAAGAGAGCAAAGTTGATCAATTTTTCCTGAAATGTCTTTTTCTACTTTACCTGCATTTTTTTAGACTTTTCCGCATGAATTGTATTGTTGATCATCATTCCAATGAAACGCTGTTGTGACAGTCATTCCAGTAATGAAAAATGAATTCGAGTTCTCACCATCCTCATGAGATCTGTAGTTGCTATGCAACCACTGCCCTTGCAAGTCACCATTTCTGATCTCATAGATGCTTTTTTGGGGTTCAGTTAAATACTGTTGACTATTGCTGCCCCAAAAAAGAAAAGAAAAGAAAAAGGAAAAATATCCTGCTGCAGTTTGCAAGAATTCACTATGCCCACCTCAAGTTATTCTACTTTGTACTTAAATTCAGATACATCAAATAGAGAAAATAGAATTCAAGTGACAGTGCCAGCAACTTCTCTCACTGAGGATTCATTTGTTCTGCAGTGCCTCAATATACCTGTGTATAGACATCACAGTACATTACCTGGAATGTCCTCGCTGGAGATCATGGCTTATATTGATTCACATTTATAGCCTGTTATATGAAACATTGACTGTAATCAAATGAAACTAAAAGAGCTTTGGAGACATAGGTCTGATAAGTATAATCTTTTCACCCAGCAACTGAAAGAACTGTCTAAATAATTAAACAAATTCATTTTGTGTCACACTAACCATATTTCAACAAGTTTAATATAGGGTAAAATCCCATAAAATTGTCATTTTTTTTAAATGTTTGGTGAGGTGATTGTTTACTTTAGCTCTGTCTCAGCTGAAGGACATGCCTTCATTTCTTTCTTTACTTCCTGTGACGAGTGATCACTGGTGTGTCCTTGTGTTCAAGTGCTTCTGGCACACATCATCTCCTCATGTTAATGAAACACTTTGATGCACCCCATAAAAGAAAATTCTTATCCTGAACAGTATGATTTGTGATTTTAATATGAAGTAGTGTATGTATTTCATAGGGTCACAATATGAAGTGCCACCATTGGCCCACTGGATGACAATCCATGCTGTAAGTTTACTGAGTGTGTTCAGTTATGGATACCTGCAGCCCATCAGTGCATCTCCTTTTAGAGGGATCCTGTCCATTTCCCATCAGTTCAATCCCAAAAACCATCCCACTTCACTGTCACTGAGATACTACTGAGATCATTTCCTCTTACTATTTTCGGTAAAAAAAAACCATCTTGTCTTTTACAGCACCTACATTCCTTATTTTTGGGGGGGCAACATGTCAAGCATTCATGAAAGATGTCATATGGCCAGTGTTGCTTCTTCTACATGAAAATATCTTTACAGTTTACTATCAGATGAGTATTTTTCTCAGATTTTGTCATTTTTGCAATGGTTGTGAGACAGTACAGCCCTCAGTAATGGCTCCGCTCTATGACTAATCCCTCACCTCTGCTTTCTAACGTAAGGAGTCTTCTTTCTCCCTTTGTAGTTTGTTATACTGATGGGGTGACTTCACTCGCTTCAGGCACCACATCACACAGAAAAGCTGTAAAACCTGAGGTGAGGGACAGAAACAAAGAAATGTGTTTGATCAAGTGTTTGCCCTTATGGTTACTAAACAGCATGGATGGAAGTTTTTATTTGGATTTGGACAGCAAAGCATGGAGGGAAGTTAGAACTGTGTGACTCATCATTCAGCTTGTGCTGACCAGAGCCGGTGGTCTATTTTTATGTGCAGGGCCATTCATTGTTAATAAAGCTCTGAAAGCTAATTTTGTCAATATATCTTTGTATTTGAGCTTTTTCCCCCCTGTCTCTGTTATCTGAACATTATTTCGTGACAAGCATCATAATTTGGAACTTTAAACATGAATGAACTGCGTTCTCTATTACGCCCAATTATGCACTGAGATCTTGACTCATTAAGGAGCAATAGTACCTTTGCTTTGGTCATTATTCAAATAGACTTAGCCTAAAAGCATGCTTGTTTGATATTCATATCCTGCTTGCTGGAGGGTTAACACTGGAATTTTTTTCCCCCTGCTCTCATTAAAATGACATTTTAGCCTTGCTATTGGCAAAACTGAGGCACTTGTTCAGTTGGCCGACTGGTGATACAATTTGGTCCTCTCTTTCAGAGCTTTAACATGTATTGGAGGAATTTGCGGCAATTTGGGCTGCAATAGACGAATCGTAATGCTTCTGGTGATTTTCTTTATTCTGTAGTGTTACCATAAGGTTGACACTTTTGGTTGAAATATTTTAACAAATAAGAAGTGTTGCTGGAAACCCTTAGAATTTATGAAAAAATAAGACTTAAATAAGACTTTCTTTTCTATTTTTTTCTGGGGTTTTTTGGGGCGGTTGTTTTTTTTTTAATTCTCTTTCTAGCTACATGAACTCTTTTTTTTTTACGAACTTTGGTGACAGATGTCCCAAGCATAAGCTGCCCCAGTCAAAATGATACAAAACAGACCAATTTATTTCTCAAACAGCCTTTTTGTCCACATTATTTTATTTTACCAGGAAAATAGAACTCTTGAGTTAGTCTTCAGTAAACTGCATACAAGTAGAAATACTTTTAATGGAAAGCAGTGACTTTGTCCCTGCAGCCCTGCCAGATATACCATTATTGTTCAGAGTTCTCCCAGTGGTGGACATTAACATTATCCAATGTGAGAGAGGCTTTTCGTTTCCCTGGGTTCTTTTGTGACCTTGCAGACTATTACCATCTTGCCTTTGCAGTAATCTTTGTTGCTCGACTAAAGGGTAACTTGAATTTCCTCCTTTTGTACACAACCTGCCTGACTGTGGGTTGGTGGAGTCCAAATGCTTTACAAATAGTTTTATAACCTTTTCCAATTCAGTGGGCAACAAAACTTTCAATGAGTTCCACCGAAATCTCCTTTGTGTGTGCCATGAGGAACTTCCACAAACATGGGCCATAAAGATTACACTTCAATAAATCACTGTTCTTGAAATAAAATGAAGCACCCACACACACCCGATTATTATCCTGGTCATTGAAAACACCAATATGACCTACATGTTGACTGCTAACCCCAAAGATTTACATACTTTTGCTGCTCATAGTTCTGGGTCTTCTTTGTCATATTTTGTGTGTTATGATACTCCAAATGCATGCAGGCCAGTCCAGCATTTAGACTCTTCTACTACAAAGCTATAGTATTGTAATAAGTGCAGTATGCAGTTTTGCTTTGTTTCAATTATATATAGAATGCCTTCCTTGAAAAGTATGTCATCTGGATTTGTGCATAATTTTTCTGCATATTTTTGAGCATTTATGGTGCCTCAGATGTGCAAGTTGCCACATCCATAGGCACTAATGCAATTGTTACCTTAGCGCTGACAACAAGACAGATGGTTTTTTTCTTCTGTAGTGTAGAGGACACAGTGTCCATGATTTCTAAAAGGACTTTCAAAATTTCAAATTTTTTATTTGTCTTGTCGCATCTGCTGATTTCCACTTTACATCACTGCATTTTAGATGAGTTGTTACCCAGAGAATACAGAGACATTTTCTGGATTGTGTTTACATATGGCTTCTCTTTTGCATGTATAGGCCTAGCTTTAACCTGTATTTGTGAATGGTATCACAAACTTTGTTCACAGACAAACGTAGTGTTCCAGAGCCCACACAGAGATTTTCATGACAGAATCATGGTTGTTTTTAATGCAGTGCCATCTGAAGGACTGAAGATACATGTCTACAGACTTTCAGATTTATTTTTTTATGAAATCAAGTTCAGTAGATTATGAAGTATTTGAACATCAGTGGCCATGGTAATATGATTAATTTTGACTCAGAATTAATTATTCAGAATTAAAGTATTCTCCTTCATGTTTACATGGAAAAAGTGATGAGTTTTTTATGGAAAACACATTTAATTACCTTTATTCAATGCTGCTTAAGATCTGGGGGCTGGTAAGGGTTCTGATTGGACAGGGGGTGGATGTGACTTAGTTACATCTACCAGAGGAAAACAAACTCCAGTTCCTGCTTTTCTTTTCTTTCTTTCTTTCTAACTTGTATGCTGTAGCTACAAAAAGCTGCAGCATATTTTAATGCTTCCGTCCATCCTCTCTTTACATTAAATCCATTTCTCCAATTAAATAAATAGTCGATAGCTCCAGTCCAACGCTTGCTTTGGGCGGCCATCCTGGAAAATGTGTCCGCCAGCACCGAATATGTGCGTCATTCCGACAGGACAAGGGAACGAGCTCCATCCTTCCCTCAGTTGTGAACAAGACCCAGAGTTACCTTAACTCCTCCACCTTTGGGTAGGACCCCATTCCCGACCCAAAGGGAACACTCCACCCTTTTCCAGCTGAGGACCATGGTCTCGGATTCGGAGGTGCTGATTCTCATCCAAACCACTTCACACTCGGCTGTGAATCGTTCCAGTAAGGGCTGGAGATCACGGCCTGAGAAGCCAACAGAACCACATCATCTGCAAAAAAACAGAGACCACCAAACCAGATCCCCTGAAGACCTTGGCTGCGCATTTAAATTCTGTCCATAAATGTTCTGAGCAGAATCTGTGTCAAAGATGGAGGCACTGCCACCGAGGAACTTTTTAACTCAACCTCAGCCCTGGAGACAGGAGAGTCTCCCCCTGGATCCCCCAACTCGTCTTCCTCATCGGAAGACGTGTTGGTGGGATTGAATTGGTGAGTTTTTTCATGAAATGGTTATTTACTCAATTTCAGAATTTTATAGATTTTCTTTTTCTGCTGTGAAAAAAAAACAATGGTTTATGAGATTAGCACATCATTGGATTTTGTTTGTATTTACAATTTTATACAACATCACAACTTACTTGGAATTGGGAATTTGTAAATGTCCAAGCAGCACTGTAATATGAATATTTGCTAAAGTTGGTTCAGACATGTCCTGCTTGGGACGGTAGTCCAAATAATTTGTAGTTGCGAGGATTTTTCAGAATTGCTTTCTATTTTTCTCACCTTCTTTCCTCTCTTCACTTGGCTTTGGTTTTGCTGGATTTTTACACCCCAGTGCTTTTTCTTCAGCCAAGCATAAACTGAAGGGACACTGAGCTGTATATAAATCAATTTGGAACGCAGCCATACGTGGAAATAGAATTAGGCTTGTCAGCCACACCTATTTAGATACTCCTCTTCATCTCACTCTCCTTCTGTAGAAGTGAGCTTTTTCTTTTTCTTTTTGGCATGTGCTACCATAAGAAGCAGCTATAGGAAGGCTTTGGGTTTGGCTTGTGGGGGAGAGGGGATTAAAAGAAATCACTGAAGTTAGCAGTCTTCAAAGGAAGCAGAGAGAGTGCAAGAAGAGCCACATTCCTCTCGAATGGTTTCATGCTCATGGGGATTTGTGTAATGGTAAATTACTACATGAGGCATGGAGTCACATATATGTAAATAAATCTCAACTCTTTAAATTTGCGTGCAACATTGTACCCTTGGAATGTCTGAAAGAAATATGATATAAAAAAAAACATTGATTATAAACAGCATGGGGCACATCTCCTTTCAGCTTCATTGATTATGCAGTTGTAGTCTGTGTCTGCTTGGTGAGATTTATTATTTTCAACTAGCACTCATCAAAGCACACTTTTGGTTCAGTTATATTTGCCATCATTTTGAATATGACAGAAAGTCAAATTTCTCACTTTATTTTATACAGCAGATAAAAGGAAGAAAGCTTCTCTCTGCTCTCCTGTAATGAATTTTTCTGCTGCCCTTGTCTGTATGGCCCCCGCATTGTGTTAGTCATATCATTGGCACAAACTCATTGGTTGTTGTGTAGAATACACTAATGTTAGCAATCCAGAAGTGTCAACAATGAAAAGAGTGATCAGATCACAGAATGCGCTGCTGTGAGATGTCAGGGATCACAGTTTGAAGGTTTAACATCAGTTATCGCAGCCAGGTCGCCAGTCCATGGTACGCCAAAATAATACAAAAATAAAAAATGATTAAATAAAAAGGAAAAAGAACAATAATGATTTTGTGTGAACAAACGGAAAAAGCTGTTTATCTTTTCTGTAGTTTTTAAAAAATTATTTTTGTGCTGTTCTTTGGCTTCTTTGGTCATACTGCTTTAGTTCTACACAATCCGTTCCACAGCTTCACACCCCAGACAGAAATACTAAGGGTTGTTTTGGGATGTATGTTTTAAGTTTAACTCTATCCTGAAGTTGTACTTTTTATTTTTTTGACAAGTTGTTATACAGTATTGTCTGGGAGTAGGTTGTTTGCTATTCCATACATGAATATTGAAGTGTGATAGTGAACCAGATTTTTTATATTTTTGACAGAAATGAGTAGTATGAATTTAAATGAAACCCCATTTCTACAATACACTATAACACTCCATCTCTATCACACATCTTCTACTTCACAATAGAAGATTTACAAACCCCCTAGCCCCTAAAGAAAGAAAGAAAGAAAAAAAGCACAATACAAAGACAAAACAAAACACTACAAAATTTCTGGCTTTAAACATTAAACACTGTCACACCATCATTTCCATCCTGGATAAGACGGTTGTTCTTCCTGTTTAATTGAATTGTTAAACTGTTCTGTAATTTTACCCCTGATATTAAAACACACATGTTTTTTAAGGTTGTTCTGACACGCTGCATTTTTAATTTCAGTTACCCTGTTAAATCATATCCCCTCTTCTCTTTCTGAAAACAAATCCTTGATTTTATTTGCAAGTAAATTATTTCTTGCTCTGAACATTATTTGTGCTGTTTTAAACTGAATCAAATCTGGGAATTTTAGAGCTTGTATTTTTAAGAAGAGTTCATTTGTGTTGATCTCTATATCCTGCATTATGTATCAATTTAATGGCCCTTTTTCTGCATTATATTAATTGGAGACCTTTTTCTTTTTTCCAAATAAGGAATCATTCTTCTAATTGCATTCAAACAATATAACTATGAGTTGCACACTAGTCTCAGAAACCAAGTGTGGAAATCTATTCATCTGACTTTTTAGAAACAATCAATAATTCATGCAGTAAATTAATTTCCAGAGAAGTTAGATTAACTCTGAGGAGCTGCTCGCGAGGTGTGGATGAAATAGAAAGGAGATTGGTTTTAAGACAAATAACGGTATTTTGTACCCCTCAGAGGTGCTGTTAATGAGCCTGCCATTTATCACAATTAACCTGGGCGACTATTAGTGGACTGTTAATTAGATGGTAGACTGTGTATAATGAGCACAGCACACACACAGGAGCATTAAACACAGCTTTTGACAATTGACCAGTTGCTAAGAATAATAGGAGATGTATGTTACTTTTTTTATGGAAAATAGTATTACAATCAGGAAAGTATTCAGGGGTTCATGCAAGAAGTATAAAGTTGAATTTATGGTTGCTTTTTTCGACCGTGCAAATGGAAGAACTGATGTCATAATACTTGGTGCAGTGGGTGCATGTGTCATGTACTGTACCTCCCGCTCTTTGTAACCTGTCTAATGCTGTGCAAGTGGCATATTGAAAAACAGCAAGAGCTGCAGGGACAAGTGTGCCAGCAGATCTGTTGCTATTTACATCTGTAGGACCCATCAAAACCAAAAAATAGGGGTGGGAGAAAAAAATCAATTCACATAAATATCATGATTTTTTTGTTTCACGTTTAAAAAATTACATTTTTCTTTTTTAGTTTAAATTTGTATTTATTTTTTTTACTTGTCCAGTATTACAGCAAGCAGAATGATGGTCTGGCTGCTCTGTGCCGAGCAAATTTGCTTTGCCAAGAGGAGCTTTTTTCCCAATTTAAATGCTTCATTTTCAGCTGGTTCAAATATATTGTTGCTGCATAAAACTTAAAAACTGACTCACATGTGATGTTCATTTCGTTTTGGGAAATATGACTCCTGATATAGTCTGTAGACATTGTCATCATTTAACTTTTTCACATGATCATATCAATACCCAAAAAATCATAAAACGATTGAATCTGGAGGAAAGAATATCGTCCCAGCCCTACCAAAAAAGGTGCAATGATTGTAGATTTTACAAAGGTATCAAAACTCACCTTAGAGTTACCGTAGAGATTGTAAACATGTCCCTGCTTTCAGGTGTCTTCCCTCAGACCCTAAAAACAGCCGTCATCAAGCCGCTACTG
>JAOXYM010000017.1:17850954-17863376 GCA_028567055.1 Leptatherina wallacei
TTGTATGTAAAGCACCTTGAATTGTCCTGTACATGAAATGTGCTATACAAATAAACTTGCCTTGCCTTGCCTAAACAGATTCGTTTGAACTGTGTTGTTATTTTTGTGGTGCATAGTTCAACTCACTATCTTTAATATTGCCGGGAAAACATATAAGAAAGTAAAAAAAAAGAAATTTCTGTTTAGTTGATTATTTCTTTATTGTAGCAATGAGTCTTATACCATTGGAAAGCCTAATTCATTTCCCTTCAAAATGGTGCCACATTTGTGAACAAATGCATTTGTGTTGTCGTGTTATATTTTGGAAAACCCTGAAAAATAAGCCCTAATTTTAGCATGGCACTCTTTTTATTATCCTACAGTGTCTGTGGGTAAATGTTCTGAGCTGTACTATGTGTGTGTTGCTAAGCTGTGCTTTTGACTCCTTGACCAATAGTTAAACTTTGCTGGGAAAACCCCAGCGCATGAGGTCACATCACCAGCTGCACCTGGTCTGACACTACTGGTTTATGTTTGAATGTATAATCAATGTATGTTTCAATGGTAAGTGTTGAAATTACTGACAATCAATATAATCAATGATAATTCATGTTAGCATTTACTTTGTATAATGTAGTTAGAAAGTAGCCAGTGTACGAATGCACAATACCACGTGACTTTGAGTAAAGAACAAAGGAAACGTGATGTGGGCTGCCCTGTGGGAGGTGACCAAAGGCTAGACCAGCCTTGGACACCACCCAGAGGGTAGTAACCTTCTTAAAAAATGCTGAGTAAGGGTTTTTTCTTTGTCTTTTAGCTTGTCTCGTCAAGCATCATAGCAAGTGTTGTGCCGAACAAATTTGCTTTGCCAAGAGAATCTTTATGGATATAAGGTTGATAATTAAGGATTATTCTTTATTATTGAATTTGTCTATTGCTGAATTTACAGATTAATGCTGGACCTGACAAGGGGGGTGGGGGCAAAAGAAAGGAGAATGTAAACAGAAGTGAAAAAGAGTGAAGAAAAGAAAAAGGAGACAAGGATACACCAGATAGAAAGTAACAGCATCAGCTGGAAAAAACCAGAAAAGCTGCTACACATGTAGGGAAGCAGATGACCACCTGCAACATCTTAAAAAAAAAACTAAGCTGACAATCATCAGCAGGGGAATCAGACTGGGGGGTGTAAACGGTACCGTTTACCCAGGGCCCACTGCAGGATGGGGGCTCTTAAAAATCCTATTAGATTTTTTTCGTGTTCCATTTTAAAACTTCCAACTAATTAATTGCATAATCAAAGTCAGTTTGCCCAAATGAAGGGATTGAGAGACCAAATTCGGCATTAACAATAATGATGGGTGTTCTTTGAGGGCCCTATCACCCCTCTAAAATTGTGCTAAATGGTTTAGTCCTCACCCGCACCGGGCCAGTTCAACCGAGTAGTTACAGCACAGTGCAGCCAGACAGCCAGAGAAGAAAGTCATGTCTTTCCCGAAGAAAGTGAAGTCTGCATACCAGAAAAGGGAGAGAAAAAACATAGGATAAGAACACGAAGTGAAGAGCAGCTTCTTATTTCTTATTCATTTAATCGAGAAGAGAGGTGAGCAGCACCTGAACTAACACACAGTTTCAGTTGATATTAGCAGCATGTGTCTGAGAGTGAAGGCAGCATATTAGGATCCATTTAAGGACACACCAATTATTTACTATCAGAAATTCATTGAAGTTATTGCTGTAAGTCATTTGACTTTTCCGGACCTCGCGATAGAAAACAGGTGAACTTTGTATCAACATTTTAGACCTTTCAGGATAAAAGTTATGGGGCAAGGCTCTAAGAACTGTATAAAAGCAGCACCCCAGGGGAGAGTAAAATAAGTCTTGACCCAGTCTTAACCCATGCATTTGTTGCCTGATTTTTTATGCTGCTTTCAATAAATGCACCTTGCTTGCACCTTTCTGTCTTTAGGCAAAATTTTTCACTCCAGAAGTGGGCACAGTTGCTGCTGAATATGTAATCAAGTATATTTGATAAGCAGCAACCTGCTTCTTACCTTCTTTATTCCAATAGAAGCAGTAAGGATGTATTTTGTTTTGCACCCACTATTTCTACATTTGGGTTACATTTGTGTTAAGTAAATAAGGCAATGGTGTAATACACTTCCTGGCCAAAAAAAAGTTGCCACCAAAAGAAAAGGTCACACACTTGACTCTACTAAATGTTATATTGCTAAACCTAAACCTGACCAACGGCATTAACCCCAGATCATAGCACTGCCCCCACAGGCTTGTACAGGAGGCACTATGCATGATGGCCGCATCACTTCATCTGCCTCTCTTGTTATCCTGATGCTCTCATCACTCTGGAACAGGGTGTATGGACTCATGAGATCACATGACCTGCTCCAGAGTCCAATCTTTATGCTCCCTAGCAAACTGAAGCCTTTTTCTATGGTAGCCTCACTGATTATTGGTTTTCTTATGGCTACACAGCTGTTTAGTCCCAGTCCCCTAAATTCCCCTCACATTTTTTTCGCGGAAATGCTCTTACTTTCACTATTAAACATAGCCGAGTTCAACTGTTGTTTTATTTCGATTTGATTTCACCAAACGTTTAAGTGATCATGACCATTCAGGATTTTTTCCAGACACATTTCTTCCTGAAGACAATGGTTCCCCACTGTCTTTACAGTTTTTAATAATGCGTTGGTCAGTTCTCAACCCAATTTTAGTAGTTTCTGCATCTGCTTAAATGTTTTCTCTGTTTGATTCATCCAATGATTTGACCCTTCTGAAACAGAATAACATCTTTTCCAAGACCACAGGATGTGTCTTTCCACATGGTTGTTTAAGAAATGAAAAGCTGCTTATTGCATAAGTTGAGGTTAAATAACTTGTTGCCAGCTGAAAGATAATCACCCATGCAGTAATTATCCAATAGGCTCCTACCTATTTGCTTAGTTTAATCCAGGTGGCAACTTTCTTTTGGCCAGGCAGTGTATGCCAAGTGTTATTGTTCATCAGAGGCAACATTTACCAAATTTAAGAACCAGATCTTTATTTCTTATGTATAACCTTAAAATTCAAAAAGAGACTGTAAACGGACAAACGGTAAATGAAGAATATTTTTTTCAATAAGTCATTTTTCTGTTGACTGCACATGACTGCACAGCAATGCATAAATGAAAATAGGGGAAGTCAGAGTAGTTTAACATGATCAGATGCCCCAGCTCAGCACAAGTATGGTGTGGGTCAAGGTAAAATAAACTACTACTACACAACCTCATCACATGTCTAGCGATGTATTGAACTCACACAATAATCCAAAATAATAGATAATATAGCTTTCATTAAATAAACAGCTTGACAAATAAATCATTTGATGGCAGTGTTCGCACCTGTGGTTGTTTCTGCTATGAACTGACCATTTGTCATCTAGTTATCTCAGTTAAAATTACAATTGATTGACTTCTCTTGCCAAACACAGATACATAACTGGGTCGTGTCGCTCCAGAAAGAAGATTATTCACATGAAAGTATTCTGATATTCATATACAACTAGCATTCTTTCTCTTCTCTGTTGCTTTGTAAAAATATTTTTTCTCACATACCTAACTTATTTCAACTAATCATAAGATGCACAACCTGTTTTTAAAGAGTTTTAAAGGGTCCTACGGATCAGATTCATTTGTCTACCTTGAATTTAAAGGAGAGCTGTATTAAAAGGGGAATAAGCATCTGATCCAGAGCATAGTCATGCTGTCTAAAATATGTCATTCCACATCAGAGTCAAAAGTTAACCAAAGAGGGCAGAGGAAACTCAACTACAAATACCTTGTAAACATCTGTGGCCTCATAAACTCTCCGATCCTGCCAGGGAGTTGATTACAGGGAGATTCCATCATGTTAATCCTGCAGCTTGTCTGCGGTATACAGCTCGGTACCAGAGGCCATCCTGCCCTAAGCTGGCTTTCCCAACATGTCCCCAAAGATGCAGCCTGGGAGCATTTGCTAGGATTTACCGTTCACACGACACAAATCCCATCTTTAGTGTAAATGGTGAATTTCCACCAAAATATCAGTTTGTCATTTTTGGAAAGTTGCTGTTCATCAGCATCACTTTTAAAACACTGCATTTGCAAGTTCAGTATGAATATATAGAGATGTTTTGTGATATTTCCATTAAGCATACATTACCCTTTGATGTGTCATCCATTTTTAATGAGACATACCAGGCTCTTCACAGTGATTACTGGCCGCTTGGCTTATCAGATTTGGTTTAGAGGTTGCTAATAGTATGATAAGGCACATTAAAGTGATAATAAGTATTTAATGAAGTTAAATGTGGTAAAGCTCGGGGCACAGAGGACTGATGCCTTTTTAAACGGGTCATAAAAGATGAACTTTAAATATACAGTGAAGACATGAAATGTTCCCAAAGTATACAAAAGTGATTTATTGGAATAATCTAGTTTTATCCGACTCTGATTTTTGGTACATGGTGCAATGAGACAGCTCTGGGTGATATGTGTAATTCCTGCTGCATCCCACTTCTTGAAACATCTCCCTCTCTCCTTTGCCTTTCTGATTTCTGTTCAGTGTTTGCTGACAAACTCTCAAGTGACTTATGCATCATGACAACCTTTAAAAAAAAAATGCATGAATAGTCAACACTGTTTTAGAGAACATATACATTCACACACTTCCTGAGATCATCCTCCCTGATGTCCGTGAGTTAATGCAGCTGCAAAAGATGAGTGTTCCTCCTGCTCATTTGCCAGTGGAGCTCTCTATGACCATCTGTTCATAAAATGCACGTAAACACAGTTTCAAATATGTTTACACACACTCACGTGTATAAGATTATTGTCTCAGCGGGGATTCAACTCAAGCTGAATGCCAAGGGATTTAAGGGCACGTACAGATTCACCTAATAGAGCCAATGCTACATGAAAAGTCCAGTGGATCTCAGAAAACAGTCTTTCAGCTATTCAATGTAGATATAAAGTACTGGGGGAAAAAAATCTGTGGGGGTTTGATGTGTCTGTTTTCTTTTTGTTCTCTTCACAGGGGTCTTTTTGCAAGCCACTACACCGAGACACATTACAGGGAGGATGGCAGCACAGTCACGGGTGCTCACAACTTCACGGTACGGTGGAACTCAAGGGCATGTGGTCACGTCAAGTTGACATGCAGTAGCGCTCTGCTGTTGCAGTGTAAAAACGTTTCAAGAAGACAGATGTTTTTCTTGGAACAGATCAGCTTTTGAAAAAAAAAGAGAGAGAGAGAAATGCACACAGTCTCTGAGCCATTTGTTTAAAATCAAATATTGACTCAAACAGAGCAGCATATGATTGCTTCTATGTGACCCATTGTGTGTTTGGAAGCCTCTGGCCATTGCTGAGCAGGACATGCATCCTGTGGCCTACTTGACGATAAGCTGTGTTTTATTCTGGATTGTTTTTTAGCCAGCATTGCCATCAGGATATTTCATGAAACCCCCCCCCCCCCCCCCCCCCCCTTTAGCTCTCCGTGCTTGTTATGTTCTGTGGGTTTGTAAGCTATGTACAGCTGAGTGCTTACTACCCTTGAATATAAAGAAAAGATTGATGTCACTTTTGGATTAGAAGAACTTGCCAAGGTTGCTAACTGCTGGACTTGACTGGTTCGAAATCAGTTTAAGGAGATTACAACTAAGGCTGTCAAAATGAACACATTAACGCTAAGAGATTAATCTGGAATTAACACGATTTTATTTAACCCATAAACAATAAAGTTATTACTCACGGCATATTCAAAATCTGAATTTCTCTGCAAAAGAAGCAGATTTTGGGTGTGTAGGTGCCTTGTCACAGCAGTGAACCGAATCTACCAAAAATCACTTTATCCTCCTTATCTATAAAATAGTTTCAAGCCCTAAATTTAGAGGATGGCTGCAACATGACCATTGGATATATCACACAATGAACCACTCAATCATCGCTTCAGAAATTCTGGTCCACACTCCTTATCAGTTAGTGGCGGTAATGCACCAAAATTATGTGTGCCCAAAAAAAACAATAACAGAAGAAGTTGTTGTTGCATCTCTGTAAAGTCCCATTGTGACCAGAGTGGGATGGAAGAATCCGAAAAAAACCTGCCAGCCCTTTACATATGAAGTTTTAGAATTAAAAAAGCGAAGATGGAACAATCAATAAAAATGCTGTCATTTGCAGATTGAACAGAAAGGAGTTCTTGTTTCACCGAAGCACCTCTATCTCAACGTCAAGCACACATTTGTTGTGGCTGCAATTTCAAGATTAACTCCTAACCACTAGCTAGGTGTTTACATTTTGAAATGTGATTAATCGTGATTAATCCACAATTATCTTGTGATTAATCAGATTAAGAATTGTAATTGTTTGACAGCCCTACTTACAACATCCGACAAGGAATACTTTTTAGCATCCATTTTTGAGGAGATAAACATTTCTTTGGTTGCCCAAGTTGTAAAATGTTTGTGATTCCCCTTTTATCTCTCAGTTGGGCTAAAAGCTGTGTTTAACTGAACAGCCGTGAGGACAGTTTGACAGGTTGCTCACAACTTAAAGGAGCTCTTTGGTAATTTGGCAGCGATAGCTTCTCACAAAGTTGTGCAAACACTTTTCCACACACTTTCTTTCTCTCACCTTTAATTTTGTACAAAAGGATGTTGCGAGCTTTGGGCTGTCAAGCAGACATGCTGCATTGTGTTTGATAACCTTCTTGCAGCTGCACACTTTTCTTACCTGCTGCCACTGAACCAAGCAATCTGCCATTGTAATCAGGGATCAGTGGAAAAGTGTAAACTGTAAATACATTCCACTCAACATCTATAAAATAATTTCAATCCTTAAAGCATGGAAGAAATCTGGTATAGCCAAAAACAAATGACAATGCATCCCTCCTCTTCCAGCCTTCTGTTAAGCCCTTCCCAGTGGACACATGCATGAGCACATGCTTCATATTCACTAAAAATAGATTGCTATTAATGGGATTTAAACCCTGTTCCTTTGGATAAGAGAAGGCTTTCTTAACCATTCACCCGCCACATCCGGTCAAAAAAGACCTGTAAATTTCAAATTTCTCCTCCCATTTTATCTGAGGCCTGCAAAACAGGCCTGGAGGTCTGTACCCTCTCAATTACAGTCATTTCCTCTGCTCTACTTCTATTCAGATATCAGTGTTTTTATCGTTTAAGGAACCTTAAATGTCCTCTTTTCCTTCTTCAGACTGTTCTGATGGAAAGATGAAGGATAGACTATTACTATATGACTGTCACCTCACTTGCGCATCAGTTTTCCTGCTTCTCTCTTCAGCTGTGCAGGCTGCATTAATTTCAAACAAGTTATTTTTGAGAAGAGGGAGAAGAGGAGAAACCGCTCTAAGGAGTATGCTAATTGAAATGAACATGTGTTGAGCAACATCAGCTTAGTTCCACTGTGTCTTGTCATCTTGGTCTTTTAAAGTCACATACAGTACTACCCCTGTTTTTTTGTTTTGTTTTTTTTTTTGTTTGTTTGTCTGTTTGTTTGTTTGTTTGTTTGTTTATCAGTGGCTGAAGCTATCATTTTAATAAGTGTTTCGATTTCTCTAATGTTGAGGCTTTTTTTAAAGATACATATTTGTCTTTTTATATTATCTTTTTTAGAATAACTGCTACTACCATGGGGAAGTCCGGGAGTATCCAAACTCAGATGTTACCGTCAGTGTCTGCTCGGGGCTTCGGTGAGAAACACAAGAATCATTTTGTATTCAAAGCTGCCCTTTGAGCGTTATTTGCTGCTGCAGAGTTTGTATTTACTTAAGCCACTCAGCACAGCAGCACGTTCTTAAGCCCCTTAAGGGTGCTGTCAGTAAGTCGGTGTGTAGCTTGCAGGAATTGGAGAAAATGTCACACAAATGTCTTTGTTCACAGATGTATTCAGTAAAAATCTGCTTTCTCTTTTGGCAGTAATTGGCATCTGGCTGTGGGTAATGGCAAACCACAAGTTAACTTTTTTTTAAGTGGAATTTCACCAAACTTTTGAGATTCAGTTTAATCTCCCTTTTAATTAATCAGTGGGGAAGCAGAGTTTGCCACGATAAGCTTTTATCCACACAGCAGCTGCTTATGACTCAAAATATTTAAGTTATCTTGATCTGACATGAAAGATGTAACTGTTTCAGTGAAGGAATACACGTAAAGAAGATTGAGTTTCAATGCCTCTGTGCTGATTTGTGGAATTATTAGAGCTTTTATCTATAAAACCATGATGAGTTTTAACTGCAGCGGATGTGGCACGATCAAGATATTTTCAGATCACTTCATTTGTCCTCAGTAAAAGTGGACTTGTATAAAAACAGCTATTTCAAATGTTAAATATACCTATAGAGAGCCACATTCAGTTTCTATATTTGAGAAATTGCTTGTGCTTTGAAGCTTTGTTTTCCTATTTGGGCTGCTGTCTCTGCAGAGGCTTCATAGCAGTTGAAAACAAGACGTATATCATTGAGCCTGTGTCTGGTCGTGGCTCGGGGGCCCACTTCATCTACCGAGTGGAAGAGCTAAGACTGACTCCTGGAGCCTGTGGCCACGGTTTTAACATGTCCTCTGTTGCCCCTGAAAGCCACATCAAAAGCCCCTTTCAATCCTTCCACACAAGGGTAAGATTACAGTGAAGCTTTTGTTACAAAGCAGAGTCATAACTGTTCAATGCCACATAAACATCAAATTGGTTGTGTTATGATAAATATATTTCATCATCAAATATTTTTGCTAAGTCCAACATTCAACTGATGAGAGATACGTGGGCATTTGACCAAATATGAGAATTTTGGCAAGCGCACAGATTTGGAAAGGTTCCATCAGGGTGTTGCCTTTGGTTTGACATGCATTTTATCTGTGTTAAGAGCCCAGAGTCGAGGGCTCATGCAGAAGGTTTGGCTTGTGATATGCTTGGAGCAGGTGCAAAAACCATCTGCCCCTATTTCAAAACATTAAAAACTCAATTTGAGTCAGGAAGTACCTTGCCCATTTACAGGACTTAATGACCCTCTGAGTAAAACAGTATCTCAGCTTTGGGTGTATGGAAGTGCATCGGTTCAGACTTCAAAATTAGAATTTTGATGCTAAAAGAGACTTAAATATAAGTTAAAATGTGGTATTCTATTGTATGATGTCCTAGAAAACTCATTAAAATTCAATGAAAAGGAAAATTAAATCAGAAATACTTTTTTAATCCCAAAGGGAAATTATGATGTGCGTTATGTGGCTCAGTAACTAATTTAGTTATGTTAATGATAATTTGTAATACATTTATAATAAGTAACATCTAAGAAACAGGCTTAGACACGCCAAGAGTTATAAAAGGGAATACCTAACAATTTCAGTTCTAATATTGATACTGATACCACTAGTCAAGTAATTCAGCATAAAAATTTGAAGTTAAGTTATCACAACTATCCAACAGATGCAAAAAATTCTTTCCAACACAGGGCTCTAGAGTGCACATGCAACTAACTGTTTTTTCTTGGTTGCATCGTTGCACCTAACATTTCACAGGTCTAGGTGAATGAACTTACAATGGCTATATATGTCTATGTGTAATGATCAAAAGACAATCCTTAAAATGTATTAAAATGAGCTGCTGAGAGTGACGCTGGGAAAATTGAGATGCACCTAAACTTTTTTCTGGTGCGCCCAAATTAAAAAGTTCAGCGCACCACTGCAGAGAGTTAGTTTGTAGCCCTGCCACAGCAGGAACTTCTCCCAGGGATTAATGTCCGTTCAGGTTATAATAATCTGCAACAAACAATACAACTTGAATTTTGCCCCCCGCTAAGAACAGTAATTGTGGCCTGTCAAAAGTGTTGGCTGGCCCTCGCTTTATATCAGGGCCGCTCGATTCGGCCCCTCGAGGGCCGCAGTTCTACAGAACCTCATAAGCTGTTGGATCCAATGGTATCCTAACTCTTTTATTGTCTCCTGCATTACCGGAGTATTCTTTCATATAGTTTAAATATGTGAACTAGATACAAAAAAATGTAAAAGCAGCTTTTTTCTGAATTATTTTTTTTGTCAAGATGGTGACCGTTGAGGTGGAACATTTACAGCTTTCTCCACTCACCTTTTCAGCTGTTATTAATAAAACATTTTTTTGTACTCATGCACTGTATTTAGCAGCCTAGTTTCCTGTTTTTGTAAAGACAAAAGACTTATATCTGTCTTCTCGAATACCTTTGCAAGAAGATGTAACTGTATTTCCAGAAACTGTTACTTTTCAGCTGTTGCCTGCTTTAAAGGGTTCATCTTGAGGCTTTTCACAGAGGGCCAAAAAGTAATGGAAGATGTTACATTGTCTAGATCCTTGGGAGGCTCAAGTGGAAAAAAAGATCCTCAGAAGTTAACTGTTTTTCTGCAAATGTTCTAACTTTTAATATGTGTGCATCTTTTGTTTTTGATCTCAGCATAAAAGGGATACTCAGAAGACAACCAAATACGTTGAGCTGATCATTGTTGCAGATAACAGAGAGGTAATGCACCTGCTGCACTTCTACGCACATTTGCACAGTTTTTAACAGACCCAATGCACTGAAAACACAGCAATCTCTGAGATAAGAGCCCCTTATGTTGTAAATAGAGGAGAAAAAAATGTCTACTGCAGTAACAGTAGATCAAATCCCACTGGAGCTGCAAAATGAGGTGAGTGTGCAAAAACCCCTTTAGTCTTGTGGCAGCAGCTTGTTTTCTGACAGGAAGTTGTGATTTCAGTTTCCCAGTGGATCATACAGGAAACAGAAAAAAAGCCATGTAGAGCAGTCTCCTGTAAGCACTGACAAATTCATTGTGGGGTTTCCTTTAAACGGCCATCTACAATGTCATCAACTAGGATACCAAGGAAGGATTTTTTTCTCAATGGACAAGAGTTCCAGTATGTTGTTAGGATTAGATTTGAGGTCCAGCACTACAGGATGCACAGCAGAGTGGGAATACACTGTTTTGCTTTGCTGCAGTTTGGATCCAAAGCTTCGCAGCATGTCATATCTGCCAGTACACCTGCTCTCTGCAGCCCTGCCATTCGTCTTTGTAACACCAGGAGATTTTTCTGCATCCAGATGGCCGCAGCTTGAAAAGTTGCCTAAAATGCAGGGGGAAAAAAACATTTTGCTAGTGAATATTTTAAGCAGTGATTCATACAAAATGCTGCCTTTGCGTGTGTGCTGTGGTGTTTCACGGTTCTCAGTTTGGAAAATGGTGTCACTTATGTCATCATCGAACACCTGCTATTTGTGAATGCAAGTTCCAATTTCTTCTGCTGATAACGTGTATGTTGTTTTCAGTTTCAGAAACAGGGGAAGGATTTGGACAAAGTTAAACAGAGACTGGCAGAGATAGCCAATTATGTGGACAAGGTAAAACATGCTGTCCCCTCTATGAAGGTGGAATAAATCACTTTTAACAGAAATATTGTTGACAGCAGAGATTATGGGATGGATGTATGATGTATTAATTTCCCTCTAAAACAGCTACCTTAGACCTTAGTCAGAGCTATGGATCTATAGTGAAGACACAGGAGGCAGATGGATTTATTTTTAAGATGAATAGAGACATAAAAAACATGCTTTCCTTATCTGAAAAACAAAAGAGGCTCTCTGTGATGCACACTGGGCCACCAAATCAGAAAGTATATATAATTGTGATAGCTCATTGATTAGAAGTTCTATTAAGGATATGGGTTTTCTAAGCTCTGTTATTTTCACACCCTCTTTATCCACACTGACTCTTTCTGCTTGTCAACATGCTCCCCATCAGTTCTACAGGGCCCTCAACATTCGGGTGGCTCTGGTGGGTCTAGAGGTGTGGAGTGACTCTGATAAATGTCCCATCACGCAAGATCCCTTCACCACCCTGCATGAATTCTTGGACTGGAGGAAAATGAAACTGCTGCCCCAGAAACCTCACGACAACGCTCAGCTCATAAGGTGGATGTTTCATTCGGCACAGGAAACTGAAGCAAGAGATTTGACTCTTGGATGATTTTTTTTGTTTGTTTTTTTTATCTTCCGCCAGAATATACAGTACAGTCTGTTTAAAGTTTTAAGACCTTTCCAGAATGAGATTTTATCAAATTCCAGCAGAATTTAATATTTCTTATTCTGCTCAATCATGACTACAAAACAGCCTTCTAACAATAAGGGTTCATACTAGAGGTGATAATTGGCTAAGAAAAGGGGGTAAAAATGCAGACACAAACAGAAAGCAGTATATTTCAGTTCATGCCCCAAACATAGCAAAATTATTCATTTGCTTGACAATGTAAAACAGTTGCACAAAGTCATGCATGATGAATGAAAAGCCATTTTAAAAAAAAACTATCAGGGCCTGTTAGATCATATAAATATAAATTTGTCATGATCATTAAACAACCCTATTTTTCCCCAAAATC